>JAPSGF010000033.1:851932-920706 GCA_035772895.1 Perdix hodgsoniae
AAAAGAAAAGAAAAGAAAAGAAAAGAAAAGAAAAGAAAAGAAAAGAAAAGAAAAGAAAAGAAAAGAAAAGAAAAGAAAAGAAAAGAAAAGAAAAGAAAAGAAAAACTTATTTCAAGGATATTCTGCAAGGATACACATTACTAATGCAACCATATGTCATCTGCTGATAGAAGTGATTTTTACTGAAGTTTCCTCCCCTATTATGCCAAGAATAATTTCGTTTGCAGACTGCCTAAACAATAATAAAATTGGACTAAAGTCTCCTACACATCCTGAATTTGATTGTCAAACAATTTACTTCTTTGACAAGATGTTTATGGAGTTCCGTACAAAGAGAAAGTATATTCTACTTTCTACTTTCAGATATTGCATTGCATCTACTAAAAGTTGGAAAAAAGGTCTTTAAAATTTGGTCAAAAAAGGTTTTGAGTCTGTGAAAGTTGAGATTCTGATTCATGTACAATAATCAAGGCATTTCTTCAATTTTAATGTATCCATTATTTAAACACCTTATCAGCACATTACAATGGTTGGCATTATATTACTCCTAAATATTTGCCTAGTATTTATACAAATCACTACAGCCTTAAAGCAATTTAGAGAAGTAAAAAATTATGTCTGTTGGTCATAGACTGACAGAGAGCAACGCCACTTAAAGTGATTAAGTTGATAAAAGATTCTGTGTTTCTTCCCAGCCTGTAAACGGACTATGGAACTCCATGGGGGAGCATACGTAAGGGAAGTTAAAAACATTTTTTAAACTTAGTTCTTGTATACCATATCTACAACATTGATTGTAGAAACCTAAATGAAATTTCACACTCTCAGATTCATACCAGCTTCTAATAGGTACATAAAAAGACCAAACATGGGAGGCAAACACACCTCACATCTGCCTGCTCTGAGGATATCTTACATATTTCATGGAACTGTCAGTTACTGGTATATGTCAAATCCTGGATACTAGAGGAAATAGACAGCAAACTGGCTTAGATTAGTGCTTCGGGTGCTGGCATGCAGCCCCCAGTGGCTATGCCAGTGCTAGGATTCTGAGCGTGGTCCCATACTGGGAATCCAATAAATAAATCTATGACAGAATATGGAAAGTTGCTTAAGCCCAACTCCTCCGTCATGAATGTCTAAATCAAACCACCAATATTTAATAATGCAATTTAGATCACTAGTCTGTGGTGGTTTTATTCTGCCATGTTTTCTTAATTTGTCTCTTCTTTGATTAAAGAGATGACACCTGTAGAACAAAGGTGAACACATCCATTTATTTCTCAGTAGCCTTATAAAGCATAATTATTTTTCAAAAGGCTGACTGAAAGCCCATGGTAAAGCCAGAAAAAAATGTTTAATCGTCCCTCAGTGACTAGAAAGAAAAAATTACTTGTGACAGAAACATTTACTCTCAAACTCTGTTCCTATCTTCATCAATTTGTTTGATATTTCCAAGGAATTGTCCAATTTGGGTGCAGGTTGATGTCTTGCTATCATCTCAACACCATCATTTTATAACCTCAAAGGAAAATAAGGATATCTAAAGAAACTGGAAGACATTTAAAAGAAATAAAAAAATAAATCTTGTTCCTCTTTTTTTTCTTTTTTTTTTTTTTTTCCCAGCAGCATGCATGAGTACTATAACTCAAGAGAATTGTGATAGGAGAAACCAATAATTCATCAACAGCTGAAAGTTGCACATAGTGACAAGGGCATGTGTACATAAAAGAGGAAATTCATATGCTTGTAAAAAAAGTCTGAATAGTAAATGTTAGGACTGAAGAGAAAACTACTTTAGAAAAAGTAACTCAATCAGTTGTTCTTTGATATGTGCTCAGTGGAAAAGATGTTGTATTCTGATGAATTTATTACTTCTTCCCACTCACAAATAAAACATTCACCATGTAGATTATTTTTGATATTATGATCCTTTACAGATATACAGAAATATAATTAAGGTTGATCTCGGAAGAATGAAAAAGCTACAAAACAGTTTGCAAAGCTTTATGTTGTTAGCAACTAAGACTTCACAGTGAACAGAAGAAGAATTATTTTTGTATTCAGAAAGACATGACTCTAGACAAATTCACACTCCTAAAAATTCAACAAGATATTTCACAATCATCCATATGGTCTTTGTGCTAATGTCACTTCACAAGCTGGCTTATAGATCTCTTATGATTATTAAAATGTGTTACTAAGCTCCTGAAATTGTGAAGACAAAAAGATCAGTTAGTGAACTCAGTGCTCTTTGAAGGCACATCATTTTAATTTCCTTATCCCAACTTTCTTGTCTTTGTCATGAAACTGAAGCAGGCAAAAGATGCTGCTTTACAGTTTGAAAAATAAGCTTGTACCACAAAGGAGGAATTCTGCGTGGCCTTTTTCAATTCAGAAAGCAGCTTTTTAAGTGTTCACTAAATTGGAAGCAACAAAAAGTGACAGGAGCTGTGTCAATATCAACCTAAAAAGTGTAAAAAAAATAGGAAAATCACAGAGCACTTCCAACTAGGGAATGAAATCGAGGTTATGGCATGGCTGTTTCAGTGACTGAAAACATTAGGAGGTAAATCATGAAGTGGCCACAGTCCAACAGGGTTCAAACAAATAGCTCTGCTCTTCCTATGGCAGGAATTCCACCTCAGTGACAAGAAGTGAAGTATGTGGCTGAGCACAGCCCTTGGAATTGATGAGGCAACCAGGGAGGTTCAAGGTGTCGCAACACTTTCCTGCCACTTACCTTGCAGTAGCTGCTGCAGGTCACAACAAACACTGCTAAAATAATCTTCTCTGCCACTGTTAAGTCTTTACCAAAACTACAAAGTGATGTTAAATTTGTTACATATTTTGTAGCTAAATAGCATGCAGAGATATTTTAGTTAGATAGAGCAGAGAAAACCAAAAGGGTACAGCATAAGTTCTGTTACTTCTAAGTGGAATTGAGAAATGCTGCTTGTATATGGAATAAGATTTGGAGTTCTGTAAGGATATTAATTGATAACTAACCCAAAATGAGACTCAGTGAGACTTCCATGCATCACAGTAAAAGTGCCATTCATTCACATGCTCTGGATTTCTCCAGGTTGGGGCTGTTTAAGCTCAAGCTTCTTGAATTATGCCTAACATGAAGTAGTTAATATAGGATGCCAGTGCAATACATTGCATATGTTATATGTATTTATTCTGTGAAACATTTTTTTTGTATGCTGTATAACAGATCCCCACAATTATGATGTCAATCAATTTAAAAGCACAGGTCAGGTTAGCACAATGCAATTCAGTATTCTAAAAGGTGTGCAAATGGGAAGCAACAGGTAGGACAGAAGTGGAAAGAAGGAATTGGGAACAAAATGGTATCATCAGACATAAGCATCGTGAAGAATATTTTCAACATCCAACCAGCCAGCTTTGTCTGTTTCCTGGAGCAGCAGCTGAGTAGCTTCAACCCAGAGGAAACTTAAGAAACCTAGAATAAAGAACTCTTAGCTATAAGAAGATGATATTGCAGCTACATGAGCACAGCCCTAGCTCCCCATTATTCCTCGTTTTCTGGAATACACATTTATTCTCCCTTTTAGTATCACTAGCTGTTTCAGGGATTTCCACAGTACAGTACTGTGCTATACTGATAGTCTGACTGCACCATCCTGACATCCTGAGTGACAGAGGTGAAGGAGGAGAGACAAAGTTAAAAATATGGTCAGTGTCACAGTCTTATCCACCATTTCATGGCTTCTCATTAAAAAACAGCAAATAGAAACCAGCTCTTTGAAATCATAATTGTTCCCTGACAAAATTCAAACAAAAATCAACAACAAAATCACAGCAATGCAAGTAAGACAAAGAATTTGAGAAAGAGGAGAAAAGGTTTCAGAGAATTTTAAACACAAATGTTGTACAGATGTTTAGTAAATGAAACCACAAAGTCTAATCAAACAAACATTTTTAGGCAGTTTATAGCCATGGGAAGAAAGTAGAAAGAGATGGGAACTCTAGCTTTGATCATGCAGCTAGTATCGGGGAAACAGCTATTTTCAATTTCACTGGATGTTTAGAAAGTGCTATTTAATAGATGTATCACCACCCTTCACTGCCTCCAGCCTTTCTGTGGAGGCAGGCTGCAGTCCACTCAGACAGAGAACAGGCTTCACAAGACTTTGGATGCCAGGAATATGCATTTACTTTACTTTTGTTTGAGAAGTATTGTAAAAGCTGTTCTGGAAAAAACCTTCATAAAAGCGATGGGCTACATTAATAAATAAATAAATAAATAAATAAATAAATAAATAAATAAATATTCTGTTTTGCTTTATCCTCTATTATCTCAATTAAAATGTACACACAAAATAATCAGCTGCAGCATTGAAAACGCCATCCAATCACTCCTCTTTACAAGTTTTGCTTTTAGCAGAGCACTTTGACTTACATATCATTTACATCACTTACATCTGATTTTCATTTTTTTCTGACAAACTAGAATTTTCATTGGAAATATAAGGGGCAAGGATTACAGGAAAAAGCTTCAAAATCTCTTGTATATGAATGATTCTGCTTTTCTGAAGATTTGTGCATGTACATTTAATGTTAAGGATAAATGTATTAGCATTCAGTTTTACCATGCACTTACATCTTTTTCTTTTTTTTAATTTATTTTTTTTAACTTATTGATCAAGGTGTGATACATGACATTGGAAGGGAGGGCCTGCACATTTCTTCTATCATTACCTCTTTGAGCAGCCTAGCCATTCTAGTTTAACTGGAGGCTCTATCCTTCATACAGCTTCCAGGACACAGGTATCACATTTGTAAGTCAGAAAACAAGACAGACAAGAAACCACATGGAAGCTGTGAATGAATATGTGACACTCAAATCCTGTCTGTCGAGATTCAACATTCTAGCTAGAGGTGAAAAACTTAAACCAGCAACTCCGGAATGCTTTCAGACCTTTAACTATATCACAGAACATAACTCTTTCTTATATTTCAATAACAGCTAGTGGATGAGGGTAAGGCTGTGGATGTAATCTACCAAGATTTTAGTAAAGCCTTTAACTCTGTGTCCCACACTATTTTCCCAGAGAAGCTGGCAGCCTGTGGCTTGGACAGGTGTACTTTTCACTGGGTGAGAAAGTGGAGCTCAAGTCTAACAAGAAGCAGTTGAAGAGACCGGGATTGTCTAGTTTGGAGAAAAGGAGGGTCAAAGGAAACCTCATTGCTCTCAACAACTACCTGAAAGGAGGTTGTGGTGAGGTGCGGTTTGGCCTCTTCTCCCATGTAACAGTGATAAGACTAGAGGGAATGGCTTCAAGTTGTGCCAGGGCTCAAGTTGGATATTAGGAAAAACTTATTCTCAGAAAGAGTGGTAAGATATTGGAACAGGCTGCCCAAAGAAGTGGTGGAATCATCGTCTCTGTAAGTGTTCAAGAACCACATGAATATGGCACTGAGGGACATGGTTTTGTGGGCAGTATTGGTAGTATATGGATTGTTGAACTAGATGATCTTAAAGGTCTTTTCCAACCTTAATGATTCTTTGAGTCTAAAAGCGTTTGAGGATTGGACATTTTTTTAAATGCTCTATCACTTTGCCTGTTTCCTTATGGTATCAATACATAAGGTAGGCTGAAAAACGTTTAACGGCAGCCAAAATGAAAGCCCATTTGACTAAGCTGCAGAGGTATCCCAAGCCTAGGCTGCATCAAACAACTTGCACTTCTGCCACGCTCTGCCCCAGTAGTGATTGCTGTGTCTGCTACTTGAGCGATTGCTATACCTATGGAACAACAGATCAGGCTCCCACCTCTGCCCCCAAGAGCTACATTCAAACGGTGGGGAAAGCTAGGTGTTTTCCGTGGCTTCTCAATCTGTCTATATATGTAATAAAAAATTGCAAAGGTTACTATACAGCAAGCTTACTAATAACTAGGCCCATTATCTATCGGAATCAAATCTGTCACTAATAGAATTTCAGAACTTTTAAAAAATGAATATATTTAAAATGCTTCTTGAATGAGTTTAGGCTAAAGATGTAATTCCAATTCCAAGTTTACAACCAATATTAAGCTTCATTTTTCAGAACAGCTTCTGGACTTTACATTCTAAACACAACATAGCTAAGGATAACAGATGGTTTAGATCAAAGCTAAAAGCCAACTGCATATTAACTTTTGAGACAAAGTAAATCTCCAAATGACATATATATATATTTATTTGCAGTAAAACTAATGTTTCCTCAGAATTCTAGAAGCTTTGCTTCCCCAACCCCGTCCCCATCTCCAACCCAAATAACTTCCTTATAAAAATGTTCCACAGTAATTTTTCGTGCCAGTTACTGACAAGAACCATGTAGTACAATCCATCACTGAAAATGGATGAAAATCTTATTTAGTGTCTCCTAAATTTTCAGTCTACAGAGAATAGGATGATATGTAAGATCAAGATCAAGAATGTATAAGACTCTCTCATGGGCTAAGTTATCAGGCAAATACCCCGACCAATTAAAAAAAAAAAAAAAAAAAAAAAGAAAGCAAGATGAATGCTATCACACACTTCAGAATTCATGAAAGAGAGAAACATATTTAAGCCAAAAAAAAAAAGATGCACTTCCACTGAATCAATATTTGTAAGCATTTGTTCAGAAGAATCCTAATCAGCCCCAGTTGATCAAAGCCAGTACACTACATGCAAAGTGAAATGCTACATGTAAAATAACATTCTTCTACAGTGCAAGTCTGAGTTTTAAGTGTGCGCTTACAATAAAATCATAATAAAATTATATTTGACTTTTTAAATCTGAGTTGACTGGTAAGACCTTCTTAGTTACCACATGCAAGCATACAAAATTAACAATGATTTTGAAGTCATAGAGCTAAATATCTAAGCCACCTTGTAAAATACTAAGTATTGCATTTTTCTTTCCACAAAATTCTTGGTTATGTAATGCTTTGAGTTTGCATCAACACTTTTTAAAATCAAAACACTGCTTACGTAATCTAAGAATGTGCATAAATTGATGCTGACTTGGAGCCTTACAACAGAATTAAAGCTACTTGCTCTTTATAATAACAACAGATCCTTCAACCTCTAAGAGATCCAAGGCAGATCTGCATCATCAGGTGTATCTTTGACCACCCCAAAAGTGGGAACAAACAGTCATTTTGTTACCACAGTTAGTTCTGGATTATATTATACTAAGCAGGATACAAATGATTTGTGAATTCAGAGGTAGTAGTGTAACAATAGCTTGTGTTGTTTTCCAGAGGATAGCAGGCAATTTCAAACAGTCTTCTAAAAAAGTCCATGTGACTTCTTTATTCTGCTAATGCTATCAAGTGCAAAAAATGAGCTTCCTTTCACTTCAGTTAAAAGAACTTTCATTTCTATTTATTTGTGATACTCTGAAAGGCAATCTCCTATATGAACTAACAATATTAAAATTAATTTTTTACTGAAGAATATAGAGAGCAGAGTCACCATATACCTTAAAGATAAGTTCTGGATTGCGGAAAGTTCTACAGAATAGAAGTGATGAGAATTTCTATACATATGTTTTTTGGATTTTTTTTTTTTTTTTTTTCAGAGGAAATCCAAATTTAGGGCTGGCTTAGGAAATATTTTATGCATATCAGTCATATCCAGTATGCATATCAGTAGCTATCCAGCTGATCAGTAAGAGAATCCCAAATGGAACAGTGAATGAGAGTTCACACATTAGGTTTTTGCATACTATGCAGAAACAAGAATGCCTCTGACTGAGGTTCTTTGTATGTCTTCTCATACACTTTTCTTAATGCCACACATGTGCAGGCTTGAGACTGAAATCAGCTCTAGGACTCTAAGTTGCTGCTTTGGATGATGGAAAACACTGGAAAAAAAAGTGATTTCTTGAGCCTAAATGGGTATTCTGGTTTTCCTGTCTAATCAAATTTCCTGGCTTCTTAGTACACATTAGCTGCTTTTTTTTTCTTTTTTTTTTCTTTTTTTTCTCCAAAAGCTTGAAAGAATATTAACAAGAGGCCAGGAATGTGTAGCAAAAACTCTTTGTAAAAGAAAAATTATTTTACATAGTTTGAGGAACACACAGTTGAAATACAGCCCATATGTATAGTGATTATTTATAGGCATACAAATTATATTCAAAAAAGAGCCAGATGGCTTTAGCAACACATCTGCTGTCTTCAAGGCAGAACTTCTGAAGTAAACTTGGGACATTAAATCCTATGATAGTGTAGTCAAGAACCAGTAGGACTTCATTCTGCTTTGTAGTCTGTACGAGTTGCATCTTCCTACACATAACTTGAATTTAACCTGAAGTCAACACCAAAGACAGGCTGCAATATTCTGCATTTTAATAGGGTTGTCATGCTGTTACTAACTAAATCTAAGGCTAAGAAGGTGAATCATTGCAAAGGCAAAAGCCAAGTCAAACCGAACCTCACACATGCTAAGCTAAGCAGTTACATAAATCTTCTTGCAGGAAAAGGTTCATATTTAGAGATAATATTCAGAAATGATTGAAAGATGCCTTATACATAGAGATCAGAACTACAAAGGAGAGGTTCCATGACATATGGATTTACATTACTGGGGCAGACAGGAGGGAGGAAACTAGACACCTATTAACTATTGAAGTTATATGTATGTAAAATATGCATTTGAAAGTATCTTTTCACTGAAAGGAGAAATTGGAAAAGAACTACTCTGAGTAGTACTACTGTTTTTATTTATTTATTTGTTTGTTTGTTTATTTATTTATAGCCAGCTTTTCAGAAATTTCTCTGCGAACAGCTCCTCTCTCTCTCTCCCCTTAATCTCCTTGCTACAAAAAGTAATTAATAAATAATAATTATTAATAATTATTATTAATAATAAAAAAGCTGAGCATGTTCCTGCTAGAATGGATTCACTCTTCAGAGTGCACCTTTGCCCACTTGAGATGGCACGGTCTTTTTCTGAAGGAGTAAATAAATCTGGAAGCTTGTTCTGCTGCAAACATGTTGAAGTCCCAGCACTGTTTGTTTCAAGCCCAGTTATTGCTAGAAGGACAGCCAGTCTCTTTGTTCTATGAGGCTACTTGTATTCTCCATCGAGAGTTTAAAGGGCAGATGAGAACAGCAGAAGTTGTGCAATGCATGACAACACTTGTAAGGCGACATTCAACTGCATTGGCATCTCTCTTCCTGGATTGACACCTACATCATCACTCTGTGTTACTTCCCATCCAGGTAACATTCTTGAATCAGCAAGGAGGCCAAATCCACAAAGGTGCTTGTGATGAAATACAGAGCAGAACCATTCTGCTTCTTCATACAAGGCATATCAATCCTCCGGAAAACATGCAGCTCTTCAGGTAACCTCTTGTAATGCTATTTCTTTTTACTACCTCAAAAAAATTGTCAGGAGTAGCTTCATTTAAGCAAGACTCAAAAGACTGATGTGTGGACATGCCTAAATATTCTGTATGAAACAGAATTAGTTCAATTCTTGGAACGTTAACTCTCTTGTAAGAAACAAATGTACTGCAAGTGAAATTCTAATTAGAAGCGTAAAAGTTGAAGTATATACAGATACATTTCCATGTTCTGAAGGTGTCCTGAAATCTGAAAATTCTAAATATCAATTCACTCTCTTACCTCTGTTAGCTAAGATACTACAGCCAATATTAATGGATACTCTGGTCCTTTATATTTTCAAAAGCTTCTGGAATGATTTGGAGTAAGTCCTTTTGCACTGTATCAAAATAAAGAAATAACCTCTTTTTCCTTATGTCCCTTAAATTTGTTAGGCTAATTTCATTTTCCCAAATAAGCTATTAAGTATTTGCTATGAGTGGGAGTGAATTTGACCCCTTTGAAATGCTAATTGAATTCCTTATCTGCAAAACCAATATTTGTATTGCAGAGCTCAACAATGGAGAAAAAAGCCCATAAGCCTGATGAAAAGATAAAATGCATTTATTTAACTAAATCATTAAAATTAAACAGTGCTTATTCTAGGTTCTTATTTCAATTCACATAAGATAAGGAAAAAAGAAAAAGAACAAACAAAAAACCCAAATATATGCTAGAGATCACAAGTTCTTACAAAAATTCCATAACAATGCTCTTTCAGTTTAACCAAATCAGAGTAAAACTTAGATATTCAACTCTTTTATGGTTGTTATTCTCAACAATAATATTACATGTACAACTTGGACTATTCCAAATAAGCTGCTCTGGCAGAACTGTTCTCTTTAGCCAGTGCTTTCTTTTAGCCTTTAATATGAAAATGCTTTATCACACATATGCACACAGTAATTTACACTTCTTGCTGCTCCTGGGAAGGAGAAGGACATTACGGTGTCATAGATAATAGGATTTTTAAAGCAAATAGAAATTTCAGAACTGCTGGGATGTTGTGTCAAACCTGTTTCACTGTAGACTGGATTAAGGGAACTGCTATACTGCTATTTGTTTCTACTACAGTGTTGGCTGCACAATTAGGGAAGGGCATAAATTTGGTTAAATATTTGACTGCATTTCCTTTTGGAGAACATGGAAACATGCCAGAAATAGTGATTCTTCAGAACAGAGAAATGTCTGTGTTAGTTTCTGTACCTGCCTCCATCAACTGCATGTGCCAAGTTCCTTTAGTCCCTCAGAGAGAAGTTTCCACAGGGTTAATGCTTCTCTTTTAACACGTAAGGTTAGGTCTTCATAGTGTTGGCTTCTTCCACCAACCGTAAAAGCAAAGATCAGAATACTGGGATTAGTTTGTTTTAAATCAATAAAAGCACATGCCAGCATTGCAGCTTTATAAAGCTATTAGTGACAATTAGTAGTGCATACCCTATGCTTCTTAATAGAACTACCGTCATAAATCACAAATGTTCAGTCATTCCTTCACTTCCTTGCAACTGCATGTGGAAGAAGAAAACTAGCACTGGAATTGATTTCATCTTCAGTGAAAACTTCTACTTTGAAATTGCCCACCATAGACAAATTCCTTTTTGTATTAAACTACTGTTACATGAATTCTAGGGAACAGTATAGAAAATGAGTTCTGTTTAATATGTGCTTGATAAACTCCAAATAATGTAGGTAAAAAGTAAAAGCAATATGCTTATACATGTTACAACTAGAAAAAAATATATATTTCTTCAGAAAATTACTTTATTGTCTTTGGATGACATAATGCATATTTGGGAAAGAAATGAAGATGACTTAGATAATTTTACAATTTTCTGTTCAAAAAATATCTAATAGATTCTGAGATATTTTTTTTTTTGTGAAAATTATGTACTAAATAAAAGTCAGTGGAAAATCTTGTTGTTAAAGCCATCTGTTTCTCTGCCTCATGCTCAAAGAAACTACATGCATGTGCACACATGAAAATCAATAATGGATTAGACATAGATAAGCATTCTGACTTAGAGGATTGATTGAATATAAATTAATTTTAGGTACAGAAAGATGGTGTCATCCAGGACCAGGATCAGATTCTAAATATGCAGGCAAATGTGAACTGAGTAATTATTAGTGCCAAATAATGATATAATACAGATTGGGAAAATATGTACTTTGTGTTCTCTGTAATCAAATTGTAGAAGTGTAATTGTAGGTCCTATTTAAGTCAGTTTTAAAGATAATAAGGTCTCATAAAGATAGGGGAAATTTTGAGGGGAGATGTCCAATTGTTACAAAATTTTAGAAGTGTTAGTATGGCAACTGCTGAATCACGGCCTGAACCTCTGATTAACCACCTGAGGCGAGCAATGAGTCAGCCATAGGAGCACAGGTGACAGCAATTCACCTGTGCTGCTGGAAGGGGTGGAGCCTGGCTCTACCTCTCCTAGACCCGTTTAAGACATGACTACCAGTAAGAAAGGAGATCTCCTCTAGAGTTTATTCTGAGCCCAGGATGTGGGTAAGTGTTCTATTCTGTTTTGGTATAATAACTGCATAGCCAAACTCTCTGGTATATTTCATAACTATAACATCTGTACATTCATTAGTTATACACAGTACAAAAGAGCCTTGAAATTAGAGTTAACATTGATACATTACTTCTTAAGTTATCTTGTGCTTTATATCATCAGTATGGTTACAGAAAAATGAATAGATCTATGTAAATAGTCACATTAAAGTTAAAATCCTTGACAAATTTGGGATATTTCAAACACAGAATCTAATCATTAGTGATTGCTGAGAAGGCCCCAAAGAGAGCCTCATTTCGTTTTGAAACATGTTTACTAAGAGCCTCTGAGCTTCAGAAAGAACTCCATCTCAGAAGAAAGATCTCGACTCAAGTGCTTAGTGGATTCGCGTCTCCAGGTGAAATTTAAGGTTTTGCAAATGTGCTTATTTCCAGAGTACTCAAAGAATCAGCGTGAACCCCTGCTAGACAAAACTACAGAAGAGTAACTCAACTTGACTTCAGGTTAAGTCAAACAGGATCAAGTACAATATTTTGGATGTTTGTGAAGCTGAATTTGATGAGTTACAAACATAAGAGAGTTAGTGGAAGAGCACAGAGTGAGAGGCCAGAGCTTTTAGGGTCCTCCTAGATATAACGCTTAAATCCTAAGGATGTTTTCTTACTTCTTGCTGAATGTGTACCAGTATATTCCTACTCTGTACAAATGGAAAAAAATTCTTTGTACACATGAACAAATATATTTTTAATGAATGAATTTTGCTTAGTTTCTGGAATATATTTGATATTTCACACTCCCAAATAATTATCTATGGGTGTGTAATATATTGTGATACAATCTGTGATGTTTTAATGTATTAAAATTTATGAAATACTGCATGTTTTGCCCAGAAAGATTTTAATAATGAAAAAAAAAACCCACAAGATTAAGACAGATATCTCACAAATGCTACTGTGAAATCTAATTTCACAACCATATGAAATCCAATTAAATAATTCCAGAAGGGACAATATTACACTCGAAGAACTCAAGCTGGAAAGCAAGAATAATACCAAACATGGTTTGCCATCCCCAAAGATGGGGCAAGGATGAGTAGTAACTGCTCAGTGCTAATAAACTCTAGTTAAACTCATTTATAATACAGATCTCTACTGAATATGAGCTACCATGCATAATAAGTCTACTGTCCTTTCATAAATTCATAAGGCTGGCATAGTGTTGCAAGAATTCCATGCTTTTTTCAGTTGTCTTTAAAATGAATTAATCTAATAATGAGCATAAGAAAATTTATTGATTATTTTTTTAATAAGTTTTGGAGAATGTCTAAGGTGAAATGAAGAAAAAGTAATAGTTTGGTTCTTGGGGAAGAAACTAAGGAATTAATAAAACAGGTAAAATGTTGGTCTCAAAAAAAAGGAAAAGTCATACTCAAAAGTAGTACTAAAGTTAAACAAAATCCCTGTAACATTCTCATTCCAAACTGGTGGAACAGGAAGATTGTATGCCTCTTTATGATTCTATATCCCCATTCATTGCAGGGGAGTTGGATTAGGTGACCTCAAAAAGGTCCCTTCCAATTCAAGTGATTTTGTGACTTCCTAGGCTATTAATGCTTGTCTATTTCTATTAACTCTAAATTGAAAATAATTTAATCTATTTCAAGTAAGCATATTGTAGGTTTTCTCCAAGTCAGGTTGGACATAATCTAGCCAATTTTAGCACTGACATCTTCATTTCAGCTGAGACAGAATTGTTTTCTTCAAACTGGATAGTGTAATGCTATGTTTTTAGTTCTGGGAGAAAAACAACGATGATAACACTAATGTTTATAGTTGCTACTAGGTAGTGTTGTATAGAGCAAAGGCTATTCTCAGCAAAGGGCCCAAGGAGCTAGATGGGAACAGAATTAGGACAGCTGACAAACTGGCCAAAGGGATTTTCCGTACTATATGACATCAAGCAGGAGGAGTTTTGAAGGAGGTGGGAGTTCAGCTCTCTCTCTTCCGCTCACTGAGGGGCTAGCTAAAAGGTAAGCAATTGCTAGTTCATCATTTGCTATATACATTTATATATATTCTATGAATGTATGAATTACATATAATCATAACTAATCTCCTTTTTTCTATTTTAGTTTTTTTTAATCTCAATCCTTAAGTTCTATTTTTTTTCTCCCCCACTGATTCTGTCCCAAACCCCACTAGGAAGGTGAGGGGGATCTAGCTTAGACACTTGCTGGTTTAAACCACACCACAAGCTGATGAATCTCAAGGAGAAATGGCTAGCATCATCACTAGAAGGGAACAGAGACTTGTATCTTGATTTCAAAGGGGAGGAAATACTTCTGTATTTCAGATATTGCTACATTTTGTCAGAAATATTTCTGATAAAAGAGGTCTTAACATTTGTATGCTTCTCAAATCAAAGACTTTCAGGGCAATGATTGTACAAAGAACCATCAAAAAAGAAGGCAAAAAAAAATTCTGCTTCTTGCTGAAGGAAAAAAAATAAAAGAAAAAGCCCTTTTTTGTAATCTCAGTCACTAAGAAAACTCATTAATTTATAACTTAATTGCACCCAGCTGAAGTAGTAAATATAATGATAGATTTTTTCTTATGGATCATTACCTGTGTGGTTAAATGATTACAAAAAGATATATGAAACCTGTGGTGGTATTTAGCATTTAAATACTGACTTTCTTTGCACCTCTAATGCCATTAGAGTGGAAAAAGCTGATGCAGATTGCTTTTTGGCTTGTAATCTGAGACTGTTAAAGCAATATTTGCAGATCTTCCCCAGACCCAGTTCTACAATGTGAGTATATAATAAATATGCTTTTCAGCTGGATTCATTACCCACTGAGTATCATATTTTCTCTTTTGGTTTTGCTCAACACATTGTAAAAGTCTTCTGCAAGAGAAGTGGTAGGTTATTTTGACAGCAAAGGATAAAATGTAACGCTGGATATGAAGAAGGACAATATATATTCTTATATGTATGTACGTATGTATAAAGGAGATATTGCTGATATGGGAAGATCTCGCTCTCTATTGTCACTGATTTAGTTGAAAGCTTACCAGAATAGAACTACATTAATAGTTGAACAGTTTTTATTCACCTATTAAGGATACATAGTCATAAAATAGCCATTATTATTTGTGACAGAAAGTATAGAAATTCAAAATAGATTTAAAAAAGCAACAGAAATTATACCTTTCCCCTTCCATCCCTTAATTTATACAAAAGCAAATAGCTGAAGTAAATAAACCTTCCTGGAAAATCACATTTGTCTTTGAATGGAAGTTTTCTTATATTCACGCTGTCTTCAGTAGCAAAATATCCTTAATAGCTGCTTCCATAGCAGCTTTTAGAGGTGACTTATTCTCAATGTCTTCACTGAAACTGGTGTGGGAATATCCGCTCCATGAGACATACTGCTGCTAAGAAGCATTCTGAGGGTATTATATGTACATCACAGTAACAGCTAAAAGTTAGGAAATGCAGCCCTGGTAAACCTGTAATAACACTCATAATAAAATGCATTTAATATGAAGGTCCTGGTAATTTTGCAGAAAAATGTGTATGTATTGAAATAGAGAAAATGGTGCCTTTCAACAGGGAAAAAAATGTGACTGTTCAGTATTACACCAGAACATTGAAGAGGTCAAAACTATAAATAAAACAACCAGGGCTTGAATATTCTAAATGCTTTGAATTCAGAAGGAACAAAGCTGTGGAAGAATGGAGGCAAATTGCTAAATTCATGCATTTATTAAGTATTTCATTTTATTATCAATTCTACATGTTCAGTTATTCTGAACACCCTTTCCAGGATATGACTACTAAAAGAATATAAATGCAATTAAAAGTTAACTGATCATCTAAGAGACAGACCCTAAACAAAAAGTTTTTTACCTACTTCTAACACTAGCTGTAAGAGTTCACTGACAGTAAACTGTACCATGCAATTCATATGAACTCAACACAAACAGAATTATACAGTTTCCCCTGATACAAAACTGTATTTATTCATTTTTTTAAAGCAGATAGGGTCAACTTATGGAACAATCTTATCTGCCTTTGAGAAGTTTTACAATAAGAAAGTCAAAGTTGGTTTGTGATGAGTGTCATGCAGAGTTACTTGAGCAGGCATTTCCAGCTCCTGTACAGAGTCAATGATAATCTTGTGTTTGTCTTTGGGAAAAGAGTACCTGTTAGATTAGCAGTAGCACTAAACCATCTGCTACAAACAAGTCCTCCATTACTCTATTTTCAACTTATTTTCCCAGTATTGTTTGGAAAGGTCTCATGGATATTTTAAAGTGCCAAAAACTTCATCTCATTCATACCTGGTATACTCAGTCCAGGGAAAGGCTATACCTGTCAATATTACATGATTTAAAATTAAATGAAGGTAAGTAGTTTTTCACTTTCTTAACCTGCTACTATATTATCTTAGATTTTTCTTCTGCTGTTCTGGCATCTGCTCCTTCATAAAAGTACTTCAGCACAAGTACATTGATCAAATAAAGGAAAAAAGAACGAGTTGTGATGTACTGATTCTTGTTTTGTTTGTTTTTGACACTATTTGTTATATATTGTCCGTTTTTATCAATAGCAGTTATTTCTACACTGAATCCCTCTTTCCTTATTTCAAAATCTTAGTATATTTTTAATTTATTGTTTTTTTTTAATTTCCATGTGTTGCCAGTAATGTACATAATTAAAACGAAATAAATGAGTTGAAGCAAAAGTTATTTTCTTGCTGCTGTATCACGTTCCACCATCAAAATAGTATGAAGTGGCTTATGTTCCCTCAGCCTTGTCAACACTCTTGGGTTGAGATAAAAGGTTAAAGGGAGGTGACAAGGTTAAATGTTTTGACTAACACCCAAAGCAAGGCTTAATATCATTATGATTCTGTCTCATCTTTCTAATAACATAGTAACAAAGGAGAACTGGAAGCTACCCACACCACTAGTTGACACAGAAATGATTTGTTTCTCTTTATACCCTTGCTAAAATAGGCATCTAATATTTCTTTTAAGAATGTTGGCACGGCCCACTAAATTACCATTAGGCAGCACTATCAGTGGTGCTCCACTTTGCCCCTTTATTTCTTTCTATGACATTACTCTGCACAAGGGTTACTAGAAAGACAGATGAAGCAGGAGTAGATGGGTCTCTAAGGAGTGATATATAGTAGATACATAATAGGAAAAAAAGTGAGGATGGTGTTGCGAAATGAATTTTTTTCTTTTCATTTCCAGGAGAAATTTTAGACATTGGAAATCCATTGTGCCACAGTTATCAGGTTTAGCTTTCCTTGGTCTCCAACTTCTTTTCATGGAACTTGACTCCTAATGGTCCTATACTTCTTCCTCCATTTTTTTTTTTTTTCCTTTTTTGAGACACCAAAGAGCAGTTTTCAGTGGATTAGAGCGTTCCTGATTTTCTCTTTCCTCTTTCATCATACAGTATATTGGACAGTATTTTTATTGAAATTAAAGTCCTATAATGAATATGCCAAAAATTGATCAAGAACAGATTTTCTGAATGTTGCATTTAGACTAGCAATAAAAGCAATTGCTCTAGCAGTAAGGATGTTGAAGGAATGCTGGATAACTTTTGGAATGTTGGTGTAAAGTTTCTCAAGTGAAGTTGCTTCTGTCCTGAAGGATATTTAATAGTTCCTCAGAGTCACTACAGCCCATCACCCCATGAGTGTTAAGGGACTCATGTATTCATGAATAGACAGTTTGACTGCCACACTTGCTTAGTAAATCCACATACTTAAAGCTCTCATTAAATTTGTGCAATTCATTTCTTAAGTGAAATTAACTGTGTTTTTTTAGAAAAGTAGTTACTTGCTTCCTCCTTCTATAGATGCCATTATTTACCATTGTCACTGTGAAGATGAGGATTTCTACAGTTATGTTGAAAAGCACATTCAATTATTGACAACTGGAAATACTTGTTTATAATTTTTCACACCACTTGTATCACTACTAAGCATCAAATGAAGAAATTTTTTATAGCAAGATACAGATTCCATTTTGGCCTAGCAGACACATAGCAAGCTTTATAAACTACTGACTTTGTTGTTGGACATATCAGTTTGAGGACAGAGTTGTCCAACTGATTTATTAAACTTTGTGCTTGATTAATTTTTCAATTGTGAGAGGATAATCAATCCATTTTGTTCTGTATGACTTCTATGGCAATTAAATTAAAACCTCTAAAAAGCTGTTAATCTGTAGAAATCTGTGTAATTCAAGTCATCACCATACAATTACCACAGGTAAGAAAACCAGTCAAAATTATAATTTGTGAGTTACTGAACAATTACTTCAGAAACATTAATAAATTTGTGTTTCTGTAATAAAAAAATACTGATTTAAACTTACTTTGACAGTTAATAACCAATTACATATCTTTTCAGCTTGGTTTAAATCTGTACTCAATGTAAATTCATGATTAAAATGGCAGTAGTAAGATATTCTTTGCTTTATAAAGTAAACTAGTGCTTTCAAGAAAAAATTCCACAAATACTTTTCGTTAACATGGCATAAGCTTGCATAACTTGCAGTACCTAATGAAATGAACTTTAA
Source organism: Perdix hodgsoniae (assembly GCA_035772895.1). NCBI lineage: Eukaryota > Metazoa > Chordata > Aves > Galliformes > Phasianidae > Perdix > Perdix hodgsoniae. The sequence continues at coordinate 870,458 of JAPSGF010000033.1, forward strand.
ATTTTCACTGCTTGGGAAACACTGTTCACCTTCTAGAATCAAATCCCTACACAGCATGTACAACTGATTCATGTCAGTTTTGTGGGAGAAAGTTAATTTGACTGCATGAATAAAATAACTTACTTTCTTAATTAGACATTCTAATCAGAGATCCATTAGCTAATCAGAGCTAATCAGTCTTTCATCTAGACTGTAAATAGGCAACTTAGAATAAGATGGTCAGGACTCACAGGCTTGCATGCATAATAGGAAGTTGTGATATGCAAAGGTTTCTCATTGAAAAAAGGCCCTAAAAGATTCTCAAGTTGATGGAGAATGGGGCTGAGCAAACTAAAAAAAAAAAAAAAAAAAAACAACAAAAAACACCCCACAGCGATAAGTTATTCTTTATCATCAACTGCTCATTACAAAAATTTCTGCAATGAGTAGATACAAAAATTGGTGCTCCTTTTCCAGTAACTTCTGGCTATTTAAAACCCTTAGAATTGAAACTCATCTAGCGAGTAGGGCAGTCACCAATATTATACTGGTTTTTACATTTACTCTGCACTTTTCAAAGTTTCAACCCTATCTGAATCTCTGCAAAAGACAATATAGCATTCACATTATGCTTTTTAAAGCTTGGTGCATTTCAATTAGATTCTCAGATTATTTTTTTTACTGAAGGTAATTGTTAATGTTTGAAAGATGAGTAAAATCAAAGAAAAAAAAATAGGCTAATGAGAAAATAATGCTAATTCACTCTATGACTTGCTAGACTAAATATTTGCAACTACTTAAGCATCAAGCTTAAGTTGAACAAAATTCAACTGTACCCTTTTCAGCATAACTTTTATCCTTACGAGTGCTACAGGAAAGAAAAAAGTACTGCAGTAGCAATCACATGGTGCAGAAATAATTAAGTATGAAATTAGTCCATACAATTTTTATATATTTCACAGAGAACATCTTTTAGTGGTAATAACTGTGTTATCCAGCCAACTACTGAGTTTTCTCTTTTTCTGATACCTTAGGCTATCCAGGAATTTTGAAAGTTGCATAAGAATTAGTTGATTAAACATATGTATGAAAATGTCTGCTGTGACTGTTTCAACTATCGCTTACAAATTGTCCTGAAAATTAGGTTTTAAAATTCACTTCTCCCCCCCATATAATTGATATTTTACTTTTAAAATTGATATCAGTTCAAACCAAGAAGAAAATCTGTCTATAAATAAATTCCTAGTAAACAAGAAGTTACTTCAAAGAAGAGGAAGGAAAGGAAAAGCAAATCTTTTAAATCTTTTCCTCAGCATTGGTCAAACTGAACAAAGCTACAGTTTCATCCATTTACCAGTCCCATTTGGGATCAAAAGTAAGCTTACTATGCAGAAGGAACAATTTTATTTCCCCCTAACCTCAAGGTATAGTTGTATCAGAAAAGAAGCTTGCTTTTAATATTAAGTTACTATTTGCATACTAAAATAGATCTAGTTACTTCAACAAGATGCCATATGGTCTGTGCATTTGTACAGTGTCAATTTGTTAAATACATTTTTCTGACTCCAATGTATGCCAAGAAGTTAGACAGAGTGGTTTAACAACTGTTGTTTAAAGCCATCACAGAGGCTCAGATTCACCAGACAAATTTAATAGGAAACAATGGAGCTCACAGAGAGGTTAAAAAGGAGAAATGTAATAGTATACAGTCCTCATTAGATAGACCCCTGACATTGATAGTAAATTGACTTGTAAGACTGATTAGGAAATAAGTAGTCCTCCTGTGTACACACTGCATAGCACATACATACTACCATTAAAATCAAACTGCCTGTTTGTCAATCCAGATTCTCTGCAATTTCACCTTCAAAATGAGAATGACAATTTTGATCATCTTAAGGTTTTTCTTCCTTTTATTTTTTACTTTGATTTTATCTAAGATTCTTGCTTATATTTTCCTGAAATGTGAAGCAATATATTTTCACACATTTCAACAATGAATAGGAAAAAAGGTCACAATTTCTATCTACTCAAATAGACTTAGATAATTCACATGGGGAGTGGCACAGAAGTAATATACATTTGATAAGCTATTGTATTTCCATCCCCAAAACACATGAAATGAAGAGCGTATAGAGAAGAAAAAATAAAACTAATTATAGGATCTCACACACAAATTCCTCTTCCAGCAATTCTTTCCAGTTACCATGATTTTATCTGTGAATTTCTTTACTCCTTCCCAGATCAGATGATAGCAGTAAATATGTTCTAGGGAATCTTCCTAGAGGGAAGTGTGCAAGAGCAGTACTCACAAGAGGAGAACCCTTTTGATCCTAAGAGAAGATCAAACATAGATTAGGTAAAAAGGATATAGAAGATGGAGAACACAAAATACTTCACACCTGTTATCTACTGTTCTTCCACTTGCTAATGGCCGGGGAATATACAGTTCTCTAATGGTTATGGACCCAGTCAATCTACTATGTTTACTTACTCCTCTTTGTACTAGGGTATTGCTTTATAATACAGGGGAAGATGAAAGGAGACTTAGAAAGAGCTTGAGTTTGTTACAGCTCATTACTTAGAAAGACTGCATGCTTCTATCACAACACCTTATGACACCAGATGCTATATTGCCACCCCAATAAGCACTAAATCAATAAAGGCTTACTGGATTTGGCCTGTTCCACCTTAAGGATCATATGAGATCCATGCTTCCTAAGATGCAATCCCCAGAAAAAAATTATATAAATAAATAACCAGAGATGTATGATGTTGTACGGCAACAGTATGAATAAGATGCAGAAATTCCTTGGTAGTGAGGACAGCTGTGAGCTCCACTGGTATTTATGGTTTCAAATACACAAAAACCTTGGCATATTCCAGTATCCATGCTTCAGAAAGATTCCCCCAGGCTCAGAGCAGTGCCATTTTACAATCAATTTCATGGCTGGAATCGCAGTACATATAATTTAAACAAAATAAATTAAATTGATGGGTCATCGGGTTATTTGGAAAGAATACTTTTCCTACAATCAGTTTGGTCCTCTCTTTTTCCTGTAATAATCTTCAGCCTATAAAGCAGGGGAGCCAGACAAAGTCATCATTTATGTTTGCATTTTATTATATACAGTCCCAAGTTAACAATGAATTTGTAGGTTATCATAATAAAATATTACAGTGGTGTCTGGTTGTGCTGCTACAGTTAAGTGTATTATCATTTTTATTCCATGTTTCTGCTTCAATATAAGCTAAATATAAAAATGTGTTCTAGGTGAGAAGTTAGCAAACCTAAGCACAATATTTTATTTTAGGCAGCATTATAAAATATGTCTTTTCTCTTCATGTATCTTCAAACAATTTGTGCATATATGAAATTATGTGGATAAGTAATTTTTTTGTTAGTTTTTTTTTTTTTTTCTTCCTCCTTCCCCCTAAAAAAAAAAAATAAAGAAGTGCCTTTACGTCATATAATTTTTGGAAGACTATTTTTCTTTTGAAAATAAACTGGAAGTGAGATTAAACTATGATAACCAGCTTCAAAAGAAAAGCAAGCTTATGCAGACAGAGGAGATAAAGGATGTTTTAACAAAATTCTATCCAAGATATCAATTTATCTAAATTCATGCCCTTCAGACTCCACATAAAGCTTAGTGATTAAAGATTTTTTTATATATCCAGGTCTTTTGAAACCCTACACAAAGATGAAAATTTTATTCCAAAGAAAAGTTCAAGATTACAAAACAGATTGACTAATTCTTTGTACATTACTATGTAGCATTTTCTTAACATTCACGTAATTGCTTTCTAATTCCACAAGACACTTTCTTGTGCTTGGTTTAATTCCAGTTATTCTATGACATTTTATCAACAATAAAGAGAAATACCATATCTGAGACATTTTTAAGAAATCGGGTTTCAGAAGGTCATGCTTGTGTCAAACATTTTTCATACGTAATCTAACTAATTATATTCTTGCAAAAAACACACACACACACACAAAAAAAACCCCACAAAAAACTACCCACAAACAATTAATAAAATACATCTCTGTGTTTCTAACAAGTACATATCTTCATATACCTAATCATTAAGGATCAAGTAATAAATGAATATTACTCTTTTTAGTTTGATATGAATATAGGCTTATCCTGTTGTACAGCAATTGTTTCATATTACTTCTCACAATATTTTTCTTAATCCCTAACCACATGGTAAACAAACAAACAAAAAAATCTTCCTGCTTTTCAAATTCATAGGATAAGCCAGAATAGATTGGATCCTAGATCCAAAACATTTGCAATGACTACTCAATTCGACCTTCTTCAGACCTGAAAATTTTCCCCAACAGCAAGTTCAGTTCTTGTCTTCCACAAAGTAGATCAGCAAAATGGTATATTTTCTTAGACTAACAATCAATACAATTTTAAGAACTATGTAGGTCACTAAAAATTGATGTCTTCTATTTATATCCACTGAAACTATAACAGAGCACAATAACAGTAGATGATAGAGAAAATCCTCAGCTACAAAACTCTAGTTTTCAACATCATCACCACCATTAGCTACGAATTTTTGCCAGCAATGAACAAAAGCCTGCAATCCACACCCAAAAATCTGCACCAACAGACGTGACCCACTGTTGTTGTTGCCACTGCTGATATAAGCCAGCCACCACCTCGCTGTGCTCACATCCACTGTTTGGTATCCAACAGCATTCAGCAATTGGAATTGAGTGGGTGACATTTTTTTCCCTTCACAAAGGAATTCAATGACACTTTGCTTCATCCACATTTCCATGTCAGACACCATTTTTCCAGACTGCTCCTCTGCTGCCATCTTTCACACAGCAACAAAATGTAATAGAATATTGGTGGGGAGATTCAATCTTTACTGCCATACCACAAACATCCGCTTCTGATGTCTTGGAATAACATAATAAAGTTGAAGATATTATTTTCAAAGCACCCTTAGTACATAAATAAACATTTCAGACAAGTCAGTACCATTTATCAGACTCTAAACCCAGATCCATCTACTGCTATGAATGACCATGTTGTTTGCATATACGGTGGAGAATAAATGTGGTTAGAACAAGGGAAAAACTAAAATCAGAGAAATAATGCTGATTAGGTGCTTTCTAGGCTTTCCTGAATTATTTATGTCTTTAAAAGAAAATAAAACTAAAAGCGATTTAGTTTTCAAAAGCGTTCAGAACCTAAGAAATGGTGTGTAACAGCAGATTTGGACACTGTTACTCATCAAATAATCACTGAGAATAACAGTGAAATCAGCACCAGCATGAACCAAGAGAACAGTTTAAAATACACATTTTTATAACCTTTTGTAATATTGCTATTTTAATTATTTAATAAGAATTCAAAGTGGGAGGTTAATAAAATGTATCAGTAGGTGTTCCTATCAATGAGCAGAACTGTGAAGCCTGCATGATGGTCTATTGATAAACCAAGAAGACTGAAATTTTTCATTAAATTGAAAGAAGTAATGTATGTATTTCAATGCAAGACACTTATATACAGTAGCTAATTTCAACGGTGAACACAGCTGGAGTGAAAACATTACAAGCGAGAACTAATTTTCAGCAGAATCCTGTGGTGTAAAGAGATCCAAAAGTTAAATGAATCAGTTTTCATAGTAGAAAAAAGGTTCCTGCCCAGTCTTCACAGGAGATATGAATTAGATGACTAAGTATAAAACTGCAGTGTATCATCCAAATTTAATTTGAACTGCATCATGAATAGTATCAAGTAACTGAAAAACTATCACATCAGAACAGCCTTTTTATACCCGAATTAAGAAGATTTAGGCAATCTTGGAAGTTTTGAATATACAAAAATAAACTATCACAGAGATCAGTAAGAGAGTAAAACCCAGAACATCCTGATTTGATTTAAGGTTCTTCTTGCCTCCATGGAGGTGAAGAGTAAAATCAGTCCTGCTCACTACTCAAGGAGATTACTGCTCTCCACACTATCCAGTCAGCTGTTCATTCAAGAACTCCGAGATGCCTCAGCCTTTCTAAGCCAACACTAACAAAGCCTTCTTATCCTATCTAGTCTACCTTAAGAACCTAAGGAGACAGAAACATGCATAGCTGAGAAGGTCTGCTGAAATGAACAAGGTGATTTTGGAAGAAGTGAAGGTATTGTCATTTTGGTCAGTTTAGGCAGCAGGAAAAAGAACGTGCAAAATGGCTTATACCAGAAATGCATTTAAGCTGATGGTATAGACATTAAAATTCTGCCTTATTTGAAAGAGGAGAAAAAAAAACCCACAATTTTAAGTAGTCAGATTTACACTGGAACTTGAGTACTTTCTCAAGTAGTTCTATATTGTAGTAGGCGATAGCAAACTTTCGGTATGTGGCGGGTCAGGACCTCCCCTGCTCTGTGACTGATTTATGACGTGTGCTTAAGGGGTGTAAACGAAGCAGAGCATGCATATAAGCAAACTGCTCCATACTTTAAACGCCATTTTACTGCTCACCATATTGGTGCATCTCGGCAGTTCTTAGCCCTAACCAGGTAGTTGGTTATAGGTGCTGGGGCCAATGCAGTGAGGTTTGAATCGAACGGCAACAGTTCTAAATGAACAACTGGTCTTGAAACTGTGAGAGAAAGTGACAAATCTTCAATACATTTTTAAAAAGAAATATATATATATATTGCTTAGATTTCCATTTGACTTTACCCATTATCTTTTCTGGAAGCTAAAAATGTTGTGGATTACTAGAACTAGAGTTCTTAATACTAAGATAGACAACATACATGGCTTTCATAAAAAGGGAATTCATTTTGCAATCCATTTTGCTTTCACTTTTTTGTACATGTTTACATGGAGCAACTAGTCTATCACTGATGGAATTTCTTGCATCTTTGATGTACATCAGGCTTGTACATAACAGTTTTAATTCACTACATATTCAGTGACCAAATACATGTCAGAATAAAATTTAAGATGTCCATTAAATGCATTCATTCTTGCACAGAGCAACACACATAACTGACTTTTGCACTTGTATCTGTCTGCCTCACTGTTTTCTCATGACAAATTCTCATCACAGAATCACAGAAACCAAGGTTGGAAAAGACCTACAAGATCATCCAGTCCAACCATCCACCTATCACCAATAGTTCTCACTAAACCATGTCCCTCAACACAAAATCCAAATGTTCCTTGAACACCTCCAGGGTTAATGATTCCATCACCTCCCTGGGCAGCCCATTCCAGTGCCTGACCACTCTTTCAGAGAACTAGTATTTCCTAAAGTCCAGCCTAAATCTCCCCTGGCACAGCTTGAAGCCATTCCCTCTAGTCCCATCACATGACAGAAGGCTGACCCCCAGCTCACTACAACCTCCCTTCAGGTAGCTATAGAGAGCAATAAGGTCTCCCCCGAGACTCCTCTTCTTCAGACTGAACAATCCCAGCTCTTTCAGCCACTCTTCATAAGACCTGTGCTTCAGACCCCTCACCAGCTTTGTCGCCCTTCTTTGAACCCTCTCCAGGTCCTCAGCGTCTTTCTTGCTGTGAGGGGCCCCAAACTGGACACAGTACTCGAGGTGTGGCTTCACCAGTGCTGAGTACAGGGGGACAATCACTTCCCTCTTCCTGCTGGCAGCACTGTTTCTGATGCAAGCCAGGATGCCATTGGCCTTCTTGGCCACCTGGGCATGCGGCTGGCTCATGTTCAGCCAAGCATCAATCAGTACCCCCAGGTCAATTTCCTTTCATATGGCCCATTGCTATCTTATGTAAAATGGTCATTCAAGATAACATTTTTAAAATAATTTCAAATTGGAAATAAAATAGAATTGCAGTGTTCAGATTCAGGTAGGTGGAAAGACAGCAATATAAAGAGTCACTAATAACTCACCATTAGTACATGATTTGAAGGATGCTAAATTCTGATAGGAAACTAAGGAAAGCATACTTTTTTTTTCTCAGGACTCAAAGATAGTACTAACCAGCATGCTGACAATTCTCATCATTTATACTTGGAAATCTCACTAGATAAGAAGCTAAGTAAAAACACTCAAGAAACAGAGGTGAAATTAGCAGCATGAGAAAGATCAAAAGCATTTTATGATTCTCTCACACTTCTTGTTGGTTTCTCCAGGAGTGTTCTTGCTTGAGCCTGCAACTAAGAGTTAACATATAAGCCATGAAAAAGCTATATCAAAATATTGCATTAGGATGACATTTCAGATTGCTATACAGCTTTTTTAAAATGATTAAAGCTAATTCTAAGAAATCAGAGTAATAGCTGCTATTAAAAAATAAATTCAACTCTTGGGCTTCCTGGAAAGTTTGACATGACAGATATCTGCAAGACATTAATAAAACAGAATAAAAGTTAAGAGATCTTGGATCTGCTCCCAGCTGTGATATAAATTATTTGGATTACCCTTGGACAGGGTCTAAACTCATGTGTATTTGAGATGGACCTGCACTAACATCTATGAAAGCACGCAGTGAAGGCAAAGCAGACATTTGACCACCTCACTGCAAAGGTAGATATAGGCTAGTTCTTCATCTCTAAAAATGGGTAAAACCACTTCCACATTATCCACCAAAGTTTCCAAAACATATGATTGTGTATACATTCAAGTTTGTGAATATACGTACTGAAATGAACAGAGCAGTAAGGCTTTCATTTTAAGAGCTCACCAATCTGCAGCAGCCTGGAAAGACAGCCAGATCTGGTGTGAATCTGCACAGTTCAGTGTTGAAGTGCAGTGTGTAACTCAGTCCTCCTTGTCCACATTTAAGTTGTTGACTACCCTTTGCAAATATCTCTAAGAACACATGAATAAAGCAAGTCAGTTTCCAAACACACAGATGTCTGCATTTTGTCCTCTATGAAATAGGTACTGCTTGCAAACTTCACCTTTTTTTTTTTCTTTCTTGATAATATTTACACAGAAGATAAAGGCCCAGACTGCTATTTTTAAGGAAGTCCTTTCCTAATTCAAGAAACTAACTCAACAAATAAATAAAAACCCAACCAGTTCCTGAATTGATTTTCTTTGCTGTCTGATGAGAGTTGTCCTAAACTTCACAGCATTTTAAAAGATTCACTGACATTGGATTAGTTCCTCCAAGCACTTTCTTCCAAGCAGGAATTCCTCCCATCTCCTGATAACACTATTACTTAAGTATGTAACTATTGTAATGTCTTGGCTCAAAACATAACAACAACTTACAGATGGATGTAATTAAAAGTGGTTCTCTATTTTAATTAGACATGTGACTTTGTCTCAGCTCGTATATTTTTTGATTTTTAATCTTCAGAGAAGATTAAATGCTAACTATTCCTGCAACAACTCTGTTCTTTGATGGTAGTGTCATTGAGCAGTTGCAATGGAGAACCAGATAAATTTTGTCCTAATTTCTAGGCAGGATATTTCCCCATGATCTCTGTACTAGAAACTGATCATGAATTTTTGAGTCACTAAAACACACTAACAGATTTTCTTCTGCTGTCTACCTATGCTTATGCTATTGTCTACAAAGAGCATTGATTCCTTGATTCCAGATTAAACCCCTGAAGCTTTAGTCAGTCCCTCTGTTATCACTGGTGAGTAGTGACAATGAAGTATTTCTGATAAACTGATTTTTTTTGTGTGTGTGCATGTGTGTTATAAAATGCTCCATTCAAAAGTTTTGTAAAAAAAACCAAGAATTTTCATTACGGTGTTGAGAATTGTATTGTAAGAGAGGAAACCAACCAACAGATTGTACAACCTATTTCCTCAGAAGACAGGGAATGTAATTCTTGCTATTGCCATCATTTCAGGATAAGAACTCTACAAATGCAGTATGATGTGTTAGGGGTGAAGTAAAAAACAAAACCTTTGCTTAACAAGGTTTCCAATCTTTTCCATGACAGAGATCCAATGGAACCCAACAAACCAAACAGTGAAAAACAAATGCACTCAGTCTTGGGAATTTTGTTTATTTATCATTACAAATAAATCCGTAGAACTGAAAGGAAACAGATTACAAAGATTAAGACTTGATCTCCCAATTTCTTGCAGGAGGTTGGAGACTGGAATGGGTTGGGAGAAAGGGGGAGGGGGGAAAAAAACGAGCTGAAATACTCCTCCATGGAAATGCTGCTGACTACTTTCTTTTGTTGAAATATGAAGTTAACCACAGCAATCTGAAAAATATTTGTGGTAAGAATTATTCTGAGCTTAAAGGTTCCACCAGTCAGGAGAAACAGTGAGAATAATTTACTGTGCATATCTACTTGCTATCTTAATGAAAATAAAAGATAAATCCCTCAAGAGCCTGATTTTGTGTAGATATTCTCTTTGAAAATACAGAATTTACTTCTCAGGAAACCCTACTGAAGTAGATTAAAGCAAAATGAGCCAGTTTTGAGTTTTCCCTGAAACTGAAATCAGGTCTAAAAAGCACACTGGCAAAGAATCATATATTTCCAAAGAACCAACAATCTACGTTTATAGGTGTCATAGCTATTTAGTTACAACAAATAATACAGGTAAGGCAACAAGAAGTTGCAGTAAAACACCAGTATCACTTTTGTAGGTGGGAACAGGAGGGCTCAGGAAAACATCCTTACATACATTATTTCCTGTTCACTTTGATTCAAGCACAACTGAAACAGAAGATGATGCTGTTTTATTGTTTTTGAATAGTTAATTTTCTTCTTGCATATACCATGTCAACTTCTGACTCTATTCAAATCTCTAGCACCAAATTACTTTAGAATGTGGCCATCGTTTAGAAAGTGAAGTTTCATGTATACAAGTTCACATAAGTTTAATGAATCCAGTTTCAAAAGTATTTTGCAGAGTAAGCACAACACAGTGTATGGTTCATTTAGAAAGTGTCTAAAAGGTCTCAGGGTACTCTCAAAATGTGGCAAAAGAAGAAATAGTGCTTGAAGACTGTTAAAATATTCTGAGTTGTGTTGAATTATACCTCCTTATTTTTCTTATTAATAAAGACTATCATCCAGTACTACTTTTACTGCAGTATGTGGCAAAGCAGGCTGTTTCTGGACCATATTCACCTTCTCTCTCATTCAAAGTTCTTTTTAAGTTCTCATGAACTTGGGATTTTGTTTAGAGAGAGGAAAAAATAAAAAAAAGCAAATGAGCATTTATATAGGCTTATTTTTAAACATTTATTATACAAATTATTTGTATTACATATATAGAAGAAACAGAATTAAATCTGACTTCAAAAATAGACACCATGCCTTTGTTTGTGCTACACCCTATATAAATTATATTATATAAATCTTCCTTTATTTGGCTGTTCAGTTCTGTAAAGAGCGTGTTGCTGTTAACTTATCCATATCCACTAATATCCAAAATGAACTCCTGGGGCTGGAATTGCCTACAGTGTTATTGCAAGACATAATGGATTGACTTTAGTAAAATAGAACCAAATAATGTTATTGTAACTCCTAACAGGCACTGACTTGCTAATCTTGGTAAATAGTTATTATATATGTGAGATACATAGACTCATAGCTAAAATGGACATCTTCTCAAACCGGGGCAGAGTAATTTGAAGTGTCATTAAGATATTAAATGAGGGTAATATTTTGTCCTTCTGAAAGATACACATTCATAACTTAAAGGGTGTATACATTGTTAAAAAAAAATGCTTAATATCAGAAATGTATCTGGAAGTTATTGGATAAACTGTTTTGCTACTCATTATTGCAAATAGCCTTTCCTAGGAGAAAATTCTCTGAAAGAGTTGCCAGGCACTGTAATGGGCTGCCCAGGTGGAGTCACCTTCCCTGGAGTTGTTCAAGAGAAGTGTAGATGTGTTACTTAGGGACATGGTTTAGTAAGCAATATTAGTGGTAGGTGGATGTCTGGAGTAGATGATCTTAGAGATCTTTTCCAAACTTAATGATTCTATCATTCTGTATCTTAAAACTCCCATGAAAATGGAAGAGGTATTTTGAGTAGAAAAAGAAAAGATGTTGTCTCTACAGGCCAGTATATGTTAATTTACTTATTCATCTGTAAACAAATATTTAAGGACAGGTTAGACTTGGTTAGTCTGTGAGTTATATAAAATCAGATGCAGATTCTTTAATCAGCCTGTTTTGTCTGCTAATTCCACCACATAATCAAAAAGGCAGCTGGTAGTGCACCTGCATTTCATGTCATCAATTTGTTGGTTGAGGAACAAAATAGTAAGTCTTGCCTGAAAGTTAAAATTAGTTATATGAGATATGTTAAGCAATACAGTACAATATAAACTAGAAAATATCTTGTAACATTCTTAGTGCAAAAGGTAAAAGAAGAATCATATAGAACTGTGCCAGCAACCAACTTACTGTAGTCTAATATTGAATTTCTCTTGTAGTGCTCCTTTTTATAATAAAAGAGGACTTTGAAAGAAGGTGTTATTTTCTGTTTTGAAATATACGATAATACTCAACCTAAAAAATACCTAAACTAAATTCTCTCTTCCACACTGCTTCCTCTCAACCTATTGACCCTTTTTGATTTTTCTGTTTTAATTTTCCCCCTGAAGTCATGATGAAAAACTTGGAAGAACGAATCTTTATCCCCACAACAAATCATTCCACTTCCAGCAAAAACTGGCACTAAATACCACTACTGCCCTATTTTTGTTACTTAAAAAAGAACAACAAATAGTAATATCTGTGTTCATCACAGTTTCAAGTTAAATTCAAGAACTGTGAGATGGCCTCTTTGGATCCTCCACATTATTTATTCTGAAGCCAAGAACAAATCACTCATCCAGCCAAGAGCAGATAATAGACAGCAATAATGTGTTACCAGATATCCAACATGCGTTAGCACTGCTTTTAGTACTGCAGACATTGACACTTGTTGGCCCATCTTCAATATTTTAATCTCAACTTGAACATATTAGAAAATGAAAGAAACTAAAGTGGGCTCTCATTATTACATTGTCACTGAGATGGTTTGATTAACAACTGGTCACTTTTAAGCAAGGGACTTCTCCATCACAGATTTGTGAAGCCAGCTGTAAGTTTTTCTTCCAATAGCAAAATTCAGATGGTGTTGACACATCACTCCCTATATAATTTTTGTGTTTCAAGAAAATAAGGTAAAATATCTACCTTAACACAGAAGCCATAACTGATCAAAAAAAATTGTATGTTTCCCCCCCCCCCCCCCAGATAATCGCGCAACTTTTACTTATCCTCAGAACCGTGATCTTTTCCAACACTCAAGTTAACTAATTCTCTATCTCAACATCTACTTCAAGAGAGGAAAAATCAAATGAAGCACTTCTGCCTCTGTGCTGTTCTTTAAACAGTGTATCAAGTACAGAGAGAGATTTGTAAGAAATAACTGCAGTCAACAGGAAAAACGAGAGGCTTTTTCAGGGAGTAATACAGACCATCTTCCTTGAATAGATGTCAGCTACTGGGAGTACCTAACAGAATATTCTTGAGCTCTGTGACCCATTAGCTTCCTTAACATCAATTCTGATTTTCTTTACAATAACTACTCTTAAAAGCAAAATGTTACATATAATATATTCCCACACACTCAATTATGTGTATGAAATTCAGATAAAAGCTTTGTCCATGGTGTACTAAAAAATTCATGAAGTCACGCTCCGGCTCATTTTCAGCTTCAACATCTAAATGCCATTTCTGATAACTTCATCAAAAAGTACATACGTGCAGACAGTATTTTAAGATTAATTGAATTCATACAGGGATTAAGGGTTAGAGTTATTACTCACCTCAGAAATGTTTCTAATAGATCTGGTTAGCAATTACTGTACACTGTAAGAACCCCTAAGAAGTCATAGCCTTTTGATAGCAGATAAGTTGTGTAATGAATTTGAATGGAGTTTTCAGCTCCTGTACAAATCAACTATTATGTCCTTTATAAAGCATTATTTCACACTTACTGAAACTAGCATGCCAGAAGTTAAACATCCATTAGAATTCAATTCACATTGCTTGGTAAATGTAGTTTTGTTATTTTCTACAAAAACAAACAAACAACAACAAAAAAAACACCTGCTATTAACTTCAATAAGAAGTATCAATACCATCGCAACTCACATTGCATTTACTTCAAAATATAATACAATCACAGTACATCCTTCCAGTTAAAACATTTTTTGTCATGTTAAAAGATTCTCGGTTACAATAGGAAACTGAATAGTTACTGTACATTGAATGAAACAAGCAATGTTTTCAACTAAGTGATTCTGTAAGTTTAGGCAGCAAATAGCTTATTCACAATCACAGACTCCCTAAACAAGACACTACCAGAACACAAGTCTAATTCACTGACATTAAAACACATAAGAAAAGTATATTATATGTGGATATGTGGATAAAGAGGGAGACAAACTTATTTTTTTCCTGTCTGTGGTCATCCATCATACATACATAATATATATTTAACTTTCAAAATAAGGGGAAAAAAGCAATCATTAAGGTGTACAGCCAGCTTTCTCAAATACTGGCTAGGTTTTCTGTAAGATGCCTATAAACTTAAGCCTCAACCTATATTTGCTGTTCTCCTTAAAAACTGCCATATCAGAAACAGGAAATCCATGCATAAAATAAGGAAAAAATTAACAAATTATGTTTTAAAGTTAGAAAAAAATATGTTGTTCTACTAGATCACACGACCTTTCATATAAGGGAAACAGAACTTGAAGAGATCATGTCTGTTTCTTCACAGTGAAACTTTATTTTATTTCTTCCTGACCTAACTAAAATAAAAAAAAATAAATAATACCAGCAATGAACAATAGGCATTACTATATAATGACAATATGTACTTTATTTGACATAAGGATCATCTGTAACTGAGTTTCTGAGTTCAGAAGCCTTCAGCAAGGCTCACTGATTTTTATACATCCCAGTTGCAAAATAGCACAACGGTGCCTATATCAATGTATTTTTGCTCTACCTATTTTGTGATAGCAATCTTCAATAAACATGGCTCTTAATATGTAGTTTTTAAAAATTTCATGACGTCTTTTATTGAGAGAATATGTTCCCTGAAAGTATCCAGGTATCCTGAAGATATTTGTCCAAAGTCAGAAAATAGAAAGCAAATTTTTAGTGGGCTGTGTACATCCCTCAAAGCATGAAAAATACTCTATTTTATCATGGCATGGACACTGCAATCTCTCATTAGCCATCTAAAAATATTACTGTATCCTGTTGGGGCACTGTGCATTTTTAAATGTGGGATTTCCCTTTTCTCATGCTTACATAAAGTTACGTTCTTGGGAGACATAAAAAAAATAGGTACACTTGCAAGTGAAGCTGTTCAAGTGCCAGCACGCAAGCAGCAAGTACACCAGAAGGACTGTTTTGTTAGATAGGAATAGAAAGAACCAACTAAAAGGAACCACGGTGGGGTTGTTGTGAAAGAGGCCAGCTCCAGCTAACAATTTACCCATTAACACACAGGGACAAGCTACCATTATCTTTTTGTAGTCTTCCACAGAAAAAATGGTTTAGAAAACAGGCCCAGAGTTGCCTAAGGAGACTGATGATTCTCTTAACAAAGACTAGTCTTTTAAAGTCTATTTCTGGTTCTGCTTCTCATATCCCTAATACCTCAATCAACAATTACTAGGGTTTTGCTGCCTTGAGACTATAGACTATATCAAGCAATCACTGTGGCTAATGTATGATCAAACAATTCTAAGCTTTCAGCACAGCACATACAATGGTTTCTGCAACTGGGATCAATAATTTTCATCAATATTATTTCTGCAAAATGTTAATGATATGAATGACATTAAGCCAAATTGATCCAAACAAATATAAACACTTGGATTTAATATATGGACTATATTCAGCCCATGTTGTTGCTATAGTAAAGTTAAAAGATCAATTCAAACATTGCCAAATAATAAGCTACTAACAAAGTAATAATAATAATAATAATAATAAAAACTCCAAAGATGGACAAATGAAAGATCTTCTTAATCACCTGTTTTGATTTGGTAAAATACTATGAACCAAGATTGCTTTTTACTGAATCTTCTTATGCATACTGAATGTCAGTAATCTTTTATTAAGTTCTGAAAAAATAAACAAGAATAATAAAACAACCAAAATCTACCATATGGTAATAGAGCATTAAGGTTTCCCTGTCTTGCTTTGGAAACAGTGTTCTAATTTCTCCCTGTTTGGTTTCGGCTGTGACTCACAGCAACAGTTTTAAATTCCTTGATAGATTTCAATGTCTCAAATAAGTTTTCACTAATAAGAAAATATACAAGGCTCATTCACCCCACAGTGCTTTCTAGTCAACTGTTTCTGATAATCACCAAGACTACAAATGATTGAAAAGGAATGCAAATTAGTGTTTTGAATACTCCAGAACCTTGATCAGGGTATCCACAGAGGCCTGCAGAGAGGGTCCATAGTAGGAATCAAGACAATTTAGTGCTGCTATTGCCAAAAAGAAACTTTGCACTGTTGTGACATCACTCCATTACTGTCTCCATAAAATGATGAAGATGAACTGACAGACTATCTGCTCAATTTTCAAAATTAACTTTAGTCTTTTCAGATAAAAGAATCCTTAAGGATGATAAAGCATATCATCAGAAGACTTTATAAAATCATCATTTTTACTGCCATAACAGAATATCTCAATAACTAAAAATAAACCTAATTTTATTATGCTAAATTAAACATTACAACAAACTAAATGACAACTAGCTTGTATTGCTAAATAATTTATTCACAGTTATTTACACTGAGGTCATTATTACATACTTACGTATCGTAACAAGTACTCCCTATACATCTGATATTTACTGTAATCCAGACATAATTCTACATTTAAAAGCATCGCATCTTGGGGAGAAGATAGCCAATTATATTTTTGCATATATAAAAATCCAGCATCTTCATATACTACACATTTACCTAAGATTATGTCAACAACTGTAGCACTACAGATTCAATATTTTATCTGTGTAAGAAAGGTTACAAGAAGTATAACAGCATTACATTAGCATAACCAATCTTAAGTTAAGAAAAAAGAAAAGCTATTTAAAAAAAAAAAAGAAAAAAAGAAAATGGAAATAAAGCTTACCACAGGGAAAGAATAAAAAGGAGAAGACATATTACTATGGTCTGGATAATGTCACATTCCATTATTGATTAAAATGATTTTACCATGACATTTCATTCATCAGATTCCATTTCTCATTACACACAAACCCTGAATATTTATCAAGCTTACACGGAGGCTTTTCTTCTCATCAAGCAATGCATTTCCACTCCCTTTTAAAGCGAGGTTGTATTATGTTGAAGGGTCCACACCATCTTTGAACTCTCTCCTTCTCACACTTGACCTTACAGCCATCACTTTTTATCTCATTATAATGGATGCTATTAAGTATTTATATCTAACAAGGTGATTTCAATGGCTCATCCTTTTTAAACAATCCTGCGATCATTTTCTGTTAGCAGGAAATAAAGATATTTTATTAAATCGAGATCTATTTGCTACCACTCAGTATTAATATTCTTTCCAGTCAGGACATTTAAAATCTTCACCATATACTATTACAATCTATTTCTGATGGGAAGAGATTGAATTCTCCAATCCTTTTACGTGCAGTATTAACATTAATTTCAAAGACTGATTTTAACTTTTTAGGTAATCTACACTCAATACCTTCTTTAAAGATACAGGTTGAACCTGGAATGTATTATTCTGTTCTTTCAGACATCTAGGGAAAGCCAAATGAAGTTTGTAGCCAAAAGAAGCAGGTACAAAGAAGATAGCTCTAAATGAAATAACTATTTCTATCAATAATTCAAACTATATCAAGATATACTGTATATTAATGTTAATTACTTATGGGGAAAATCATGTGAAAATAATTAAAGAGAAAAACAAAACAACTGGTTAACATGGCAAAAAGAGCTGGCAAGTGAAAGGTGACTCAGCATTATGTAAACTTTCCCCTACATCACATCCAGTAAAATATGTTTTGCAAAGTATATGTAGAAACATAGAAAAACTTCATGTCTCGTACACTGCAGATCATGAAAAAGCTCCTACTAATTTCATTAGCTTTCCACCAAATTTCATAAGAGTAGCTATCACATCACTTTACTGAAGTTCCCTAGAAGACAGAGTACCACCCACCCTTAATATTAAATACAATGCTGATTTGTCTCCACACCGTGTTTCCATAAACAGTACCAGACTCTACTATCACAATAAACCAGTCACACTGACTGATTTGCAGAACTTCAAAGAATCTTCACTTTAGCTTTTTCCATACAGACTGACATGTTTATGATGCTCTCAGCTTTATTACTGAAGGCAGTTCACAGCTTGGAAGTGCTCATTCAAATAATATATGACAAGAAAACAGCCTCTTGACCATCAACCCTCCTCCCTTAACTTAATAACAAACAATCAAAGATTTTCCCTAATATTCACCCAGCTTTGACAAAGAATAAAATGAAATTCAAGAATGTTTTAAGAAAACCTGCATCTAAGAGCTTGATAACACAAATATTTTGCTGTGCCTGAACTTAAGAAATAAATTAGTATTTGAACAATATCACAAACTCTTACCAGAGCAATTCATTTTAGGTTTTGGCCTCAGAAAGACAATATGTTTAATAAATCTTTATCATTTCCCCACACAGTCTGAACCTTTAAATTCTAAGTGTGAGCACATATAGCAGGTTTCTAAGATTGCCTAAGAAAAAATCATAGCCACAGTATGATGAATTATAATACAACATACAGACAGCACATGGCACATAAGCACATGTAAAAGATATTACAGCAGAATCTGACACTAACAGCTACATTACTTCCACTCCCAAGAATTGAAACAATCTTACTCGCCATAGCAAAGCAGTGGTCGATAAAAGCAATCATGCCAGCTAAATTGTAGTTGAAGACAGTGGCACTATTATTTTAAAAGAAGTGACATACCAGTGAAAACATTCCACTGAAGATGAAGAGCCAGACAAGTATCTAAAAAGCAGATCCATCTGGAAGAGCAGCTGAAATAGTGAACAGAATGAATTTCCCACTTTTAGGTGTCTTGCATAATTTCTTAACCCTTGCCCTTAAATTTCAACAGATCTCTTCAATCTGAGGCTTCCAGTATTTAAATAGCAGTCCCAGACTAATGCCTTAAAAAAGGCCTAAGTTTCTTGAGGCTCCTTAGCAGTAGAGCTTTTATACAGAAATAAGAAGAAACAATTTTCCTTGCATATAGCACTACTATTCTGCTTAATCTTTACCTTTCTCTATGGCTGTATTTTGGATTTAATCTGTTGTTATTTCACTTTGTATCTTCAAAATAGAAATTATTTGTGTGTTGGTGCATATTTATGAGACAGTAATGTGTAAGAACTCAAGCTGTGAGGAAGTCTTTAGTCTGAGATCCCTATGGTCCCTCCAAACTCCCCTCAGCTGTTGCAAACCCACAGGAGACCTATTTGTTTATGGAAGTGTGCCAGGTGTTTCTCTTTCATAAATATTTAATTAATCAATCTTGCGAGGAAAAAAATGTAGACTGCACAACACTCATAGTAATGAATACGTGTTAGCTGTCTCCATTTTTTCCCCCCAGAATTTGATTAGTTATGTCAGGGAGAAGAGATCTATTGTTTTTCTAAAGCAGAAACAGAATAGAGTGGTTTGAGGTGTAGAAGCTTATATCAAATAAGACACATACAAAAAAAGGAACTGTTTAAAAACAATAGCTGTTGTTAGCAGAAAGGAATGCCAAAGGTTAATGGACTGAATGATAATTATTTTCTTTAATTTATTATGAAAAGGAGTCAGTTCAAAGTACTTCCTCTGCACAGGTAGCTTACCTGGATAACAGGCCACCTCACTGGTGCAATGCCTTCTCAATTCCTTGCAAGCTCACATATTCTTTCCCCACCTTTCACAAAGGAGTGCCTACATACAGCTCGCATCTTACTAGACATAAGTATCAGTAAGCCTAAACTCACTTGCAAAGAAGGAAAAAATAAGTGTATCTACAGAAGTATAGGACGTGTATCTTATAATTACATTTTCTAAAGTGGTATATGTTGTCAAAGATTTAAGTTGCTTTACTCTTGAAGAGAATATAACTCTAAGTATGTGGTTAGCAATACATCTTGTTATAGCAAGTGGAAAGACAAAAGTACCATCAGAGCACTGCTTGGAGGATTTTATATTTTATGCTTAACTCCACATGGTGAAGATCTATGTGAAAGGCAGCAAAGAGCTCTGTCACAGATAGAATGTGCTCAGGCTTTGCCTGGGGTTGTGGAGAATCAGACTGCAAAGCCAAGTAAAAGTACTCAAGCTTTAATATTCACTCAGAATTTAAAATCACAAAAGAATCAAAAGCCACTTTACTGTCTGGGCAGTATTAAATAATACATTAAAAGTAAACTAAACTAAAACCACACAGCAGCTATCACAAAGCGAAAGAAACCTGAAATTGACCTCGTATTTTACACTCACCTTCAGTCCTCCTTACAGTTACCAAATACCTAAGAAAAGTATTTAATTTTTCTTTAAGAAAAAGCTTACAGCAAGCCTTACTGCTATACTTACTATAGCATTACATTTTGCTTCAGTGCAAGGTTATTTCAAGGTTATTCCCTATAACATTTCCTGATGTATGTCACCTAAGCAGGCATCTAACTTCTATGGAAAATTGAGTCATTATGTAGTTAAAAGAAGGATTATGTAGTTAAAAGGATTGTGCAGAAATACTGTAACATTAAACTGACTGTACAGGTTGGCATAAATGCAAAACAGAGCACAGCTGGTAAAATTCTGCTAAATAAAAGAGGGGTGGTGGATGAAGCAGAGGTCCAAGTGCCTGATCGTCCATTCTGGTTACACTACTCACTAGCTCTGTTTGGGTCGCTGAAGTCTTTCTTTTCAAATTAAATCTTCTCTGGTGGAAAGCACTTTAACAGTGGCCTGGACTTAGACAGTGAAGCAGGCAGTATGCTCAGCACTGAGACCTGAGACTTGTTTCTTGTCTTCATATTCAGCAATACACACGTATCCATAATGCCCTGCATTAGGTTTGAGATACTAAAAGACTAGCTGAAAACATAACCCGAATCAATTTTTCGGGAAAAATCTGATCAACTTCACTTGAGTCAGGTTTTCAGTTCTGTGAACTGTTACTTGAAAATTAAGTTATTTTGAGTCTAGCAAAAGCTAGTATTTTAACTCATTTAAAAGGAAAGAGTAAAGGTAGAGAAATCAACTTAAGCATAGAGTAATTAAGGCTTTTATCTCTCTGGAACAAATCAAAATAAACTTTAACATTCTAACAAAGAGCTTTCCATTATCACTTTTAGTTTCTCACTATGATTTCAATTTAAAAAGTGTAACATTCCAACACATATCTATGGTATAGCAATTAAGTGAGTATACTATGTATGCATCCATCATGCTCACATTGTATACAGTATGTCATACCAGGCTTCCTCAGTGCCCTCTGCTCTTCCGCTCTTGCAATATCACAAACCAACATTTTTTTTTTATGTGGGGCTATAAATCTTTGCTCATTACAAGTATGATAAGCACCTCTTCCTTAGCTGTTTTCTGTGATCTATGAAATCTCAAAGAAGTCTATCTGTATGAATTATGATCTAGACAGCTGTGTTACTGTAGAGCTCTATGGTACATGTGGGAGGTCACACAGCAGTGAAGAGGTAATCCCCAGGACTGCCAGAGCATGTCTTTTACTCACTCAGTCCACTTTGGCACACATTCCTGTTACCAGCCTTCTACCAATTTAATTTCTGTGACTAATGCTGTTTTCTGTCCACTGTCAAACAGGTCCACCTAAAAAGATCTGATATTATATTCAATGACAGCAGTGACTTACTAGTTTTGGAAAAATGATACAAGTCTAGAATAGTTAATATAGCAAACCATGCTATAACAGGAATTTTATGGTTGTTTTTATTTTATCATTTGAAAGGACATTTCCTCATAATTCTTGTTGACCTTGAGAGGTATTTAATGGTATAGAAACTCGGAGAGGCATGCAAAATGGTTGTTGTCATCACCTAACAAGGCAATATTTATATCAATTCTTATAGCTAGGTAAAGGTTATAAGGACAATAAAACTCTAAGTTGAGAAAGAGATAATTACTGTATTTAGCTAGACATTTACTCATAAGCAGAATGTTAATATAGATAATAGTATACATTACTTAACTATGGTTAATATTACTTTAAGATTCATGTTTGAGGTTGAACTAGTGCTGTCTGATCAAATGATAATGTACTTCAGCTTTCCTGTATATTTTGCAGAGGTAACTCAACATACAGTATTCATCCATCTTATTTAGACTATTCAGCTTGCCAAAACTTGATTCTTAGTATTTCATCTTGGTTTTGCTTACTTGCACAAAAATCAGGCTAATATTTTCTCCTCACATTTCAGTTGCATGAGAACAGGAGTGTAAAAATTTCTAATTTAATTGAATGGTGATATTGTGAGATGTTATTCCATGTCATTTAAGAGTTCAATGCTCATGCTTACTATAGCAGAAAATTCAAAAATCAAATATTTGGTGATATGTAACATCTGAGAATCATGGACACACTTACATGACTTTTACATAAATGAAGTGTAACTTTTGCTCAAATGTCATTTCTATTTTTCTGAATTCTGAGTTTCATATACATCTCTCTTCCCTCTGTTTCTTCACATTTTTTATTCATACAGAGCCAAGAAAAATAAACATGCAAAGTTTCACTCTTGGGAAAAAAAACAAAACAACAAAAAAAAAACAACAACAACAAAAAACCGAAACAATAAAAATATGTCTGCTTTTAAAAAACAAAGTATGAAAATAATTCCACCATTTCATAATTCCTTTTGGAGACTCCATTTAGTACAAAACTGAATTATCTAACACAGATACCTGCTGAAAAGTAACTTTGGCATTCCAAAGAACACTGTTCATTAGCTGATTTTAGTGTTTACTCAAGTGATTTTTTAAAGAACCGTCAAATACAAAATGATGATGGCAGGATAACATGAATTAGGACAAAGTGCTTACATTACATCAGCTGGTGACATGTTTAATGTGAAACATCTGACTATACAAGATTTCTTAAATATCTCATAAATATTCAATTTCTCTATATAATACAAATATAAATGTAAAATTAGGAATATAAAAATATCTTAGGAGTTATCCTCACAATCCCTTTTCATTTAACAGTCTAATCTTCTATTTACACTCCTAGTCTGTGCAAAATATTAAAAAATGAAATTCATGGAGAAAATTATATTATGAACATTAAAGGAGAAATCATTATGGAGACATTTTCTTTGAAAGACAGAAAAAAAAAGTCAAAATTGACTAATGTATAGCTGTGTGGCACTGATATTATCTACACAGAATTGTTCTCTTTAGAATAACATGTTCCTAAGATTTTGAGAGAAGTATTGGTATACATGTTCGTCAAAAGATGCTTCAGAATCCTGAAGCTTCCCTACTGAATAAGCGCAGGCTGTAAACATTCATCCTTTGCCTCATTCTTCCCCCCTCTATCTAATCTATAATATATCTGAAGTAGAGTTTAGTATAAAGAAAAATGATTACAGGGTTTTCAATGGCAGACAATGCAATATTTAGTAATGATCGAGTTCACAGATATCTCTGTTGTTACAAACCTTCTTATAAATCGTTAGATGTACTAAAAAAACACGGGCATATTTATGTCTACATCTGACCATGTTCATTTAAAGAAGTTACATAAGAATAGGAAAGGTTATTTAATGACATACAGGATTATCTGCCTTAATTGTTATTCCCTCTTTGACTTTATGCCTCTTGACCTTTTCCATCTATCCCAAGAGGAAACAAATGCAATTTCCAAGAAACATTCAGGAATTGGTCTATCGATATTCAACTGCACATATATTCAGTTACCGCATTCAGATGTTTAGGGTTTCTTAAGGGAAGTACTGTTCCTTAATATAACTTCTACCGAAATTTGTCCAAAGTTTTATTATTGTCCAAATTTATTAATGTTAATAGGAATATAGACTGTGGATAATACGTTAAAATCTAAAGTCCTTCCAGGAAAGGCCAGTAATATCAAATGCTTAACATAAATTTTCACTGATAAACATCTGTCCAACATTACTTCAACAATAATTATCATCTCAAAGGGTGTAGTTGTATTATCTTGCTCCCAAGACACTAAATTATGAGGTCAATTATAGTGAGAAAATATACCTGTTATTGAAAAATGACACAGCACTGTTTTTGATGTGGTTTTGCCTAGCATTCTCAAGCAACTGAGTTCTTCTTTCAATTTTTTATCATTTGATATGAAATTAAAACTTGACAAAGAAGAATACTATCAGTACCAGGAATGACACACAAGAAAAAATAAGAATAAAAAGCAACAGAAAAGATTGGAAAATTATGAATCAGATACATACACAGTAACAGATTCCGAATCCTGCTTATGTTTGCAAAATTCCCCATTAAAAATAAATAAATAAATAAATAAAATAATAATACAATAATAGGATTTGCGTTTTTATTACAGCATCTATATAATGATGTATTATACACATCTCTCATGTATAGCTTAGTAACTCTCACAATCAGTGGCATCCCAGCTCCAGGAAGTCATGTAGCACCATTGAGGAAAGTGAATCAGTGAATCTGCTTTTCGTTAGCAGCAATCATCCTAGTGATTCAGTGAGTCAGCCCTGGAAGTTCACCTGCTTCAGGTGCTACAAAATGAAGTTAAGGTGGTCACTTCACCTTCCAGGTTATCCTGTTGTCATTTGCTCTGATGGCATAGTGGAGCTCAGTGGTTATCATTGGCTCATTCATGCATTACTCTGATGGCAATTTCATAACCAATGAGAATGCTGAACTTAGAAGTCTAGTGAATACTGGTTCTTGAGCAGGCATGGCTCATGGTAAGGCTCACTGTTGCATGACTGAGCATGTACTCCAAGGAAAGGGTTATAGAATCATAGAATCGCTTGAGTTGGAAGGGACCTTTAAAGGTCATCTATCCCAACTCCACTGCAATGAACAGGGACATGCACAGCTAGACCAGGTTGCCCAAAGCTGACCTCTGAGGGACACCACTCATCGCTGATCTCCATCCAGACACTAAGCCTTTGGCCACCACCCTCTGTACTTGATCCTGCAGCCAGCTCTTTATCTACTGAACAGTTCACCCATCAAATTCATATCTTTCCAATCTGGAGAGAAGGATGTTGTGGTGTACCATGTCAAAGGCCTTACTGGAGTCTAGATAGATGACATTAGTGGCTCTTTCCTTGTCCATTGATGCAGGGACACCATCATAAAAGGCCAGTAGTTTAGTCAAATGGAATTTGCTCTTTGTGAAGCCATGCTGGTTCTCCTATATCACCTCCCTGTCTTCCATGTGGCTTAGCATGGCTTCCAGAAGAATCTGTTCCAAGATCTTTCTCAGTACAGAGGTGAGACTGAGAGGTCAGTAGTTCCCAGGGTCATCCTTTTTACCCTTCTTAAAAATGGGTCCCCACAAATGGGACATTCTTAACTCCTTTTTCCCAGGAGATTATTGAACAAGTATTCCCACTCTATTCCCATTACAGTAAGGTTTGTCCTCTGCTCAGATGACTTCTTTCAGAAAAATATTTCTCAAGATAAGCTTTTGACTCCACCGATATGTATGAACATACTCAATTTAAAAAGAATATAATAATTAAAAAAATCCTTTCCCTATCAAAATGGATTGAAATTCCCCACAAGCACAATTATTGGGTGTGGACAGAGAGGGACAACATGCTGATGGACAAGTTCAATACCAATCTTTTTCTTGGGAAACAGTCTCAATAGTAGTAAGAGAATGGACAGGACAGGGAGTATAGCATGCACAGGGTTGATCAAATGGGAATCCAGAAGGGACAATGGTTCCTGGTGAACAGCTAATGCTGGCTAGCATTGCATAGAAAATACAGACAAAAATCTTGCCTTTGCTGAAATCATGGCAGAGAATAACTGTAATTGATTTATTTCCACGTATCAATATAACAGCTAATAGAGTTAGCACAGTCAATTGTAAGCAGACTACTTACAGCTAGTTATGTTATTAAAGCAAGCTACTTAATAGGGTGCCATGGTTTGAAAATTTAACCATGTGACGCCCCTTCCTCCCCATGGGAGGGGAAAGGAAGAGGGAAAAATCTCACTGAGATAGCAGAAAGTAATTCATTAAAAGGAATGTGAGATAATACAGAATAATTAAGAGTAATAAATCAAAATGAGCCAAAAATAAAACTAGAGGAGAGAGAGAGACTCTTCTTAATTGGCAGGCCCCCCCCACCCCTTACTTCCCAGTAAACAAAACGGAGCTGTTTCCCCATCACCCAGAATTGAAAATCATGTGGAGGATCCTGGGAACTGCAGTACATGCCAGTGTATCCTCCCCTTGGAGAGTCAGAACTCATGTGAGACTGCTAGAAATAAAAAACAAACACAGCTCCTCAGTGCACAGTGTTTTCTGCGCTCAACCCAACAACCTTTTGCATGATGTTATGATATAGAATACTGACAAAAACAGGACATAGGGTAAATTCTGCAACTTTTACAAAAATGCATGCGTAACGCTACAATTCAATAGGACTCACTTTAAATCTGTTGCTGTGATTGTAAAAAAAAAAAATAAAATAAAATAAAAAGCAAATCCAATTAGCTGTGCTTATGAATTTGTTGTAAGGAGGAAAACATTAGAGCATATTCCACTTGAGCCCATAGCATTTGGGCTCAAGTGGAGCCCAAATGCATGTATATAACCATATACATTATTGTAAAGAAGTCTATACCTTTTGTACAATATTTAAGAACTGCTATTTGAATAACTTTTTTCTACTGTGCAATTATTAAGAAGTATTTTTTTAATAAGAATTTTTTTTTTTCCTTTGTGGTAAAGGATAACCTAAGAAAAGTAACATAAACTTCCTTTAAGTATGTCTTTTCAGAGTTGCAGTTGATGCGGGTCAGACTGAATATAACTCAAGATGCTTTATTTTTCCTCTAAGCATAAGAAATTCTTCCAAAGAGAAAGCACATACGTGGACATACGTGTTTTTAAAGAACATTAGTGAACTTAATACAGAAATTGATATTGTCACTACTCACAGTATCTGTCAAACTAACAACATTACCTTCTCAAAAGATTAATGTTAGTGTCAATATAGATATATATATTTTTTTTTTCTGGAGTTGGTCAATTGTCCGTAGTTCTCTTTAGCACTTTAGGCACTTTAGCACAAAGCAGGAACACTGAAACAAGACTACTGTAAGAAAACTGAAAGAATGAAACTATAGAAAGGGTGTTTTTGAACCTTCGTGAAAGACTGATGATAGGTATAGAAAACATAGCTTACTGATCTATTATATTATAGGCAGGAGCAAATTAAAAATAAAAACAGATTTGAGACCATTAACATGTATAATTATATTCATCCATTCCTTTTAAAACTGCTTAAAGCTCAGCTGGATTTAATATTTCCTTCAATCAACAACAGGCAGGATGTGCTGAAGAATAAATTATGATTAAAATACAGACAATATGAAGCAAAGAAATGTAGGCCATTAATTTAATTCATGACATTTTCAACACCACTTTTATGAAAGTTGCAGATTTTATTCAAATGGACTTTATAGAGCTTTTGATGTAAGCAGTCTTTGAAGTTCTTTCTTTATTTGTTGTTACACTTATCATGAAATGTCAAAGAAAAAATGGTTTATTACTACCAGAGGTGCTTTATTACTCATTTTAGGGGGATTATCAAAATGAGAATCTCCATCCAAGGACAGATTTATCAGGTCATAAATTTTGCACATTATTTTGATAATAAAAATTGGCATTGTAATTATCTATTTTCCCCAGACACTTCCTCTGGAAGAATAAAACTGACAAGAAAAAGGAAAGTCTTCAGACTCATATGTTTGTTGCTTATAGACTAGTCTCTGTCACTTCAGAAGCATGTATAAATTCACAGAAACATTTTGAATTTAAAAGAATAAGGGTTTTCATGCTTACTAACATTATCAGAACTGTTCTAAATTATTTTCATAGTATGGTAGTTAAACGAGTTGATGAGGGTCAATAATCAGCAATAAAAAAAACACTAAGTGTTTTTCAATGAAGACAATGGTAATCCATGTCTAGAAGGAATCAGAGGCAATACGGGAAGAAAGAAAAGTAGATACAACTAAATTTGAAAGGATGCTTCATACCTCGCTTTTGCTTCAGCATCAATTGACAAAGATATAAGATTCTGTCTGCTCAAGGTTGGTATAACATAATTGGGACAGAAAAATAAGGAAGATCTGCATTAAGATGCATGATATTTTCATTCAGAATTAAAAACGGAATTCTGAGTAGAAATTTTCCTTCACCCTGATAGGAAAGATATAATGAAGACCTTTCAATGTAAACAACATCAAATTTTGGTTTTGGCTTTGCTTTTATGCACATGGTTTATATACATGCTTAAGCACAGAAAATAACACCTGTGCACTTTAGACATACTCATATCAAATTATTCAGCTAATACTGTGAGTCTAATACAGTGTAGAATCTGATGGGGGAAAAAAAAAAGCTCTTAATAACCTATACAGTCTAATGCTCATTAAAAAGAATAGAAAAAAAAGGTAATGAATTAAGAAATTTGAACTCAACCTGTGAACAACTATTTCATTTGACTGAAAAATTGTATAATTAAATAATGCATTTTATAACATTGAAAGTACCAATACCATAGTCATATTAATGTTTGCTGGTTAACAGAATACTTACCTCTCTCTTCCAAAGGGTTTATTTAGGAAAAGGATTGCATGGCTTTGAAATGCACACTTTATAAATACATTTCCAAGCTCTCTACTTATTGAGACTTCTTTGAATCAAGCAGGAAAAAAATGGAATTAACTGAAAATATACAGCAGAGATACATAGCAAAGATTTTTTTTTCCGGATCTAGTCAGCTGGTTTCCTATAATCAGTGTCCAAACACCTTTGAGGTCAAAGTTGTTTGCTTGTTTGTTTGTTTTGAGGGAAATGGCTGCTGCTATCACAACTGCAGATAGCATAGTAGAAAACAATAATCTATTTGCCCTAAATCTTTACAACCACAGCAGTGCAAGTAAAAAAGATAATTCAACATTTGAACAAAAAGAACAATATAAAGGATTGAATTCCCTATTCAGTTTTTCCAAGAGTTGATGCACTGAAAAGGATCTCATTTAAATGTTTATTAAGAGGACTTGATGTTTCTGTTAAATGTAAGTGGTTTTAAAGTGTGTTGATGCTCCAGATTTGTAATGTATCATTTCCAATTTTACAACGGAAAATGATGATATAAGATCTTGTGCAAAATCTTTCAGCAACCCCTTACAAAAACTAAAGCTGCTTTCAAAGTCTAACTCTGCTTTCTAGACTTTTACCAAAATCAAGCATACTAGGTAAAGTTTCAGAGAGCTCTGCAGGCTTTTGTCATTCTTGGGTAAGAAAGATTTGCTTTTCAGAACTGAGGAGTATGTGCACAGCTTAAAAGTTTTTATACATGGGAACTCCAAGCATTGAGCAAAGCCTTATAAAACCTGGCAAAAAATTTAAATTCAATCCTTAAAAAAAAAATACTAGGCAATAAGTAAGTAAAAAATACGGTGGTCTCCCCAGTAGTTCTCAATTCAGTATTTCTGCAGAATAGCCAAATGTGAAATCCCTAATTTCACAAGGAATATGTATGGCTGTTAGCAGGCACATTTCATAAAGGATTGTTTCATGTCTCAAAGAGATCAGAATGAGAATGTGATCACGATGAGCAAAGAAATGTTTAACTTCAGAACACTTCTCTGTGAGACTGGATATTAAAAACATTGACCATGGAGATGCGAAAAATGTTTCCAGCAACTGCTTTCTTCTGAGGGCAGACCCCCTCAATATCCTCTTTACAAAACTTAGCTGAAGACAGTACATTCTTACAAACTGGGGATGGACAAGCTTCTTTTAAATAATAATAATGATAATGATAATGATAATAATAATAATAATAATAATAATAATAATGACAGTACTGATTAAAAAAAACCAACAACAACAAATGAGCATGACTGCAACGTTGTGATTCTCAAAAATGGGCTACATAATAGATCTCTAAGTCTTTGGTTTGGATCTAATGGCCTCTGGGACTGCTTTACAGCATTTGCAGTAGAGCAGGAAAACATGGTCCCCTTTTCTTGTAAGGGGATCAGTTCCAGCTCTCCTTGAAAGCCTGCAGGAGTTTAATGTTTACATCAGTCAGATACTTTATAAATATTTACCATTTATTTCAGTTATTAAAATAAATACTTCATTGCATAAGCCAGATTCAGCAAGTAGATATTTCATTCTCCATTGCCAAATGGATGTCAGTCATCATGAACAATAGATCAGAGGCCTCTTTTGGCTCTAAATGAAAGAGCCACTCTGGTGTTGTTTCTAATTAGGACACCATAAGTTAAATGCATTGCTGACAGCCAGTCTTACAAATTTTCAGGGCCTTCCATACTTAAAGTGACGATGAAGGTGAAGAAAAGTATATCTTAGAGTAAAGACAGTCAATAACATTATTTTTAAGGAGAAAGAAATAAAAGCCTTTTGTGGCAAAACATTCCATCTAGAACTACCATGGGCTTGCAAAAGTTCAGGAGAAATCAACAGAAATTGCACTGCAGGGCTCAGCACAAAAGGAAAAGGAATTGTGTTTAATTAAATGTATGAAAAATGAGCATACAGATGGGGTGAGTGGGTGTATTTTGTGTTTTAAAACTCAGATCCAGATTAGGAAAAATTTTATCTTTGTACCATCAGTTGCTCCATTATAAAGCCATAGCAAAACCCAAACATAGCTTAATTCATCAAGATAGGGCCTGGAATGTGGGTCTGAATCCTCACCTTACTCTATTCAGTACTGACCTTCAGACAAACAATTTTTTAATATTCCCCTCACTGCCTGAAATTTCTCTGGTGTCAAGGAATAGGAAGGAAAGTAAATACTGCAAATGTAAAGGCACAAAGCACTCAAGAGACTTGCAGTTGAAACTTTAGCAACCTACTGTTTGCAAACATTTACTTTTAGCTCTATGCAAAAACAGCAGGTTTTGCTATATGAATTCTGAAAATAAAAAATGACTTGAAAGGTGAGTAAATGGAATTTTAGATCATGTTTGTTATCCACTAAATAATTCATTGTTCCATTTTATACATGCAGCCTTTAATTAACTTACTGACTCAGAGGCATGATACTGCTAATCCATTCATTTCCCCAAGCCCACGAAAAAGTATAAAACATGTGTGGGCACAAGCAAAAGACTGGGAGTTTATTAAGAAGGAATTTTTAATCAGTAAGCCTCAGACAGCTGGATCCTCTTCTTCTAGCTATGAAGACCAGATTGAGAAATGATTGGTAACACCTGTTAACTATTGGCTTTTTCCTGAAGCTGTTGAGTCGTAAGCCTGTACAACTATTTTTTGCCTAAAATACTAGCCACAATAGCACAATGCAAATTATAATTCTGAGTAACTGGCTTCTTTCAAATTGGCCATATTTATCAAACATCCAATTTGTGTTTGCCTGGAAAACATACATGAGAAAATAGCCTTTATATGAAAAGTAGAATATGGATGATTTGTCCTAAAATACATACAAACGTATATATGTATATATGAATAAAACTGAAGAGGATGCCTGTTTCAAACCTATTGTGTGTTTCATATCTGCAATAGTATTCAACTTCTCAGACTAACCCTCATCTAGTTATTTACTTATGTGCTGTTTTGCTTTACAGATGTCTTTATGTGTCTGCCTTCAGGGACAGACAGCTTTTTTCAGCAATGAAATACAGGACAAAGGAGAAATTAGTAATTGGAAACACATTAGTTTCCGATAGCATCCAACTATACAATAGCAGAATATAAAAATTAAATGATAAGTAGGTATTGCAAATTAAAAAAGGAACTATTATCATGACACTTCAGTAGCTAATAATTATTTTTTTCTCTGTTTCAGATGCGGGATCTTCTTTTGCTTAAAGATTTCACTATTTTATGTAGACTTGATTTTCTCTATTTTCTGTATTGCCTTCTTTCATCAAAGCAAGGCTTTTAACAAAATTGTATCAAAAACTGTTTTCTGAGGATATAGTCTATAAGAGTTAAGAGACAGATGCAGTTCCTCCATTTCCCCCCTTGATCCTAGTCTACATAATTAAGTATCAGAATAGGCAATCCCTTAGGTCTGCTCATTATTCCAGTCTATTTAATAGCAGCATATCACTCTGGGACAGGTTACTGTGCTCTTACAGGCCCTGAAAAGTATAGGTTAAAAGATTTGCAAGGTAACCGAAGTTGTGACCTCCTTCCTGGGGGAAGGGAAGAGGCATGAAAGAAAGAATAATTCAGAAAAATGTGGTTTAAGTACAGCACTAGAGCTATAACCCCTGAAGTTATTTAAACCTTTGTCTTCTACCAGCTTCCAAATAGCCCCTGCTGGGTGAAATCTCCAGTTGGCCTAAAAGACTTAATCACCTCTGGCTGGATGAGTATTAGCAGTTCATTTGCATAAGTACTTGTCATTATCATTAAGTGTGTTTGCTTTCAGATATATTTAAGTCCAAATTAACTCCTTCTTGCCTGAATTTAGGATCTCAGTTTGGCAGCAGTTTTATTGTACTTAATCTGAATTGAAGTTTCCTACTTAAGATATATAGGAAAGCTGTATTCCTTAAATACTCATCAAAAGGACTTGACTCTATCTACTACACAAAAATTTTAAGACACATTATTTTTGTGCAAAGTCAAGATCTGGCCACACAGATGTGAAAATACAGATTCCAAAGCAAAATACAGTAACAGTAAATGGAGTAGAGCAAACGACTAGCCAGAACAACTCTTGAGTCTCAGAAGACTGTAGTTGTAATCACAGTTCTACATAATATTGACAGCTGCTCTTCAAAAAGATTTTCAACAAGCAAAATTTTAAGTGCTTGTATCTCAGTGTAAAGTGAAACCCTGGTGGTAGGTATTTACATGTCTATGGTTTGCTTTCTTTAATTTTACATGTTATCAACTGCTGAAAACAGAATAATTCTGAGACATAGATGTTAAATCAAGCATCTCTCACGAACATGAAATATCCGTCAGGCTAAAAGAAGCATTCTCCTTCTGTTTGTATATTCCTTCAGGGTTTGTTACTCCTGAGAATCCCTTTTTCTACCTTAATTTGGAGAATGACCAAATTGGAAAACTTATTACTGTGATTAGGAAGTAAGGATTTTAGCTGAAATGAAAATTAAATCTTGGCATTCCACTTTCTAGTTAAGCAACCAAAGAATAAAGCTATTAATATACGATCTAAGCAGCCCTCCAATCTAACAGAGCCTCCAGTGGCTTTATTTAAAATCATCCCCCCCCCCCCCCCCCAAAAAAAAAAAAAACAACCAGATTTTATAAGTATTTTCTAAGAAACAAGTTTCATCTGATATATTACAGAAATGTTCAGTTTACCTATCTGATGGGGCATTCAGGGCATTTAAGTACCGGGATATCTTTGTGGACTTCAGTTGTCTGACAAAGACCAGGTCAGTTCTAAGCCTGCTACATAATGCTTATCTTATTAAATGAAAGAGATTACAAGAAATTTAAAAGGGTGCTTCCTAGTAAGATCAGGCATTCCTAAACTTTTCATCTCAACATTTCAGCAGGGTTTTTCTACCACAATTTTTACTTCAGATGTCATATTCCCCCTTCATCTTTCCAATATAACTGTTTACATTTCCAGGCTCTCCTCTGACAATGAACAGCATAGTGCTATCTGGATCTGCAAAGTACATACCATAGTATTTCAGAATATTTCCTCACACCTCAGTAGTGAAAGCTTTCCTTATTGATTCCTGAAAACCTGGATTGCAACGGCTGTTATTAATTCTGTTATTAACTCTGAGTGTTCTCCTTTCTGCAGCAGGGACAAACCATGCCATAATGACAGCCTCAGGCTTCCCCTCATAAAAGTTAGGTGGCAAACATCTTGAAAACCTCTCTTGCATTTTCATAGTATGAGACTTTAGGCAAAAAGACTAATATCATCTGTTGTTTCATCAAACTAGTTTATTACATATTCAGGTCACATTAATAATTAATATCCTACATATGGTATAAAATACACATTTTTTTGTATCTATTATTTTTCCTGAGAATAACATATGTGAACTGTATTTTACACACAGATTTATTTATACTTTTGGTAAACTACGTATCAACACATGTTTGTGCACTGGGAATGGATGTTTTTAATAAAAGTTAGTCATACTCAGGATTCTTAACTCATTGTTTTCTCCTATCTTAATCTTAAAACTGCTTGTTACATAACAAGAAGAATCAAGCCACATAAGAATGTATCTTCATTTTAAAGTATCCCTCCCTTCCTGCTGCAGCAGTGATCACAGAAACCAAAGATGAAGGACAAATGAAAATAGGCTTGTTTAGAAATCTTAAATGATTAACAAAAATAAAGTGAGTACAGTTTGGTAGAAAGCAATGAAGTAGAATTATAATCCTTGGAGGACTTTTATCTGTACCTTGATTGGGTAAAACACTGATTGACAAGTTTTCATATACTTATTTCCAAAACTGAAAAGTTCTTACCTCTTGCAACATTTTCAGCAGGTCTGAACATATCTACCTGCTTATGCTAACAGGCACCAGGTCATGCGTATGTTCAGCAATTCATATTAAATCCAAGTTATCTCTACACATACTTGTGATAACCTTCTAAACCTGTAAACAACATTCATCAACATATTCACAGCTGAAATTCATTTTACACCTTTTTCACTAACCCTCTGTTTCAAGAGTCTCGATAAAACTAATTTCCCGATAAAGTAGAAATGTCAGTCATATTCCCAAATTGTAATTTCAGGCATAGTCACCTTACTTTCTGAAAATATCAACAAATATTTTTTAAAAGCAAGCAGGATTTTAAATTCATAAATCTGAAATTGATGTAGTTAAAATTTATCACGAGGACAGATAAATTGCAAACCACCTTTGGTCACTGAGTTAGCATAAATGTTTCCATCATTGTTTGCAGCACGGGCAGACTCTAAACTGAATGAAGCCTGTACACAACTGATAGAAGAAACCCTTGAATGTTTTCTACCTATGCATTGGGAAGATCCCTTTCAGTCAAACCACTGTTTCTTAATTTCTATCTGAGAATGAACAAAGTATGATAGATTTATATGTCTGCTATTCTCAGTATGACTCAAACTATTGAAATGCATCAAATATAACCAAGAATGTGTGATTTATAAAAGAATTCCCATCAAAATATGTTAATTTTTATTTTACAAATACATATATATGCATTTATCTACCAAAAGCATGAAGAGCATGTTCACTGAATGCAAGCACATCTTAAGGATAGTAGTGTATCCATAGTTACGATTTTCAGAGTAGAAGGAAGGTAATCGTTTTTAATTATCATTTTATTTTACAGATGAGACAGAGTCTTGGGCAAAAGATTAAAAGAGAAACTTTCATTTGGGAGCCAGTGATTTTGTTTGTTTGAGATAACTCTTCTATTTCTTTTAGATGAAATTTGGAAAGGATGGTGTTAACATTTAAAACTATACATTATTACACAAATATAACTGCCTTTGACATAATGCTGCCTCAATCGAAAGCTCATTCTACATAGGTAAACAATCTGAAACAAAATACAGAACACAGTGGAAAGTTACAATACTTTTTTTTTTTTTTTTTGCCTAATCTCTATAGTCACTAGGCCAAGCATCATGGAAAGGAAGATTCTAAGCCACAAAGTCCATTAATTGCTAATAGATTTCTCCCCAGAATGCTTATGCACTTTAGTCTCTATTCATATTAAGTGCTTCACAATAATAATTAAAAAAGCTATTTTCTAGACAATGCTAAAATAAAAATAAAAACAAAGGATCATTAAGTAAATGGGTTTTTACCTAATGGCAGTTAACTCTAGTCATTAGGTAAACTATATTAATGAACATTACTCCTTATGTCAATAATTTAATATGCCCCAAAATAATTTACACATACAGATAAGGATTTAAGAAAATAGAAAGAGGAATTAATTTAATGCTCCCTTCATCAATAAATGGGAATGTGAAGGCAGTGCCTTTTGTTAGTTATAGAAGATAGTGGGAAGGGTATTCAGGCATGGTTTTCCAGGGGGAGAAGGGAACTTTAGGTCTCCATAATTGGCATCACCAAGTGCCACAAATCGTTGTGACAACTGCCAAGTTGGTTAATTAAGAGCTGGAATTAAATACCCCAAATTTGTATCTTGCTGCCATTAAATATCAAATTTAGACTCCTAAGTACTGAAGATATGTGCCATTAGATATCAAGTTTAGATTCACAAATGATAATGACATATGTGGAATAATTAATACCAGAGAAAGACCACATCTGTAGTCAAAGAAAAGACCTTTCTATGCTGTCTACATAAATGCTCAGAATTAAAAAAAAAAAAAAAAAAAAAAGTAAAAAATAAATGAGTACTGTGTTCTTTACGTGCAGTGTGGCATGATATTGCTTTTTATTTTGACTCAAAAAAACTGCATGGCAACAGAGTCGAATGATTCCACATCTGAAAATTGATATACTTATTGTCTATCTGGGCTAAACAGGTAGCTGTATTACAGTATGTATTTAAAACTGTAGTATATTTATTGAAGGGACAATTTAGAGATGCCTTAATCATAGCTACTGCAGAACAGTGTAATCTCAAAGAGAGAAATCTTACATATTCCTGCAAATACCCCCTTCTTCTCTTTCATATCAATCAGACTGTTTGAGCTTAAACCAAAACTTTGGAAGTTTTTATTATGGAACACATGAAAAAAAGGTATGCACTGATCAATAATCTTACTTTGCAAATTCTGATCCTCTCATTCCATTTCATGCTAAAATATTGCAAATGACCATTCTAGGAAAATGTAAACCCTGTATTGTTTCTCTCCACTTGAATACTTCTGCAAAGGTGTGCAATTCCTTTGTTTACTTTAATTAAAAGGCTCTATAAATCATACTAACACTATAAACCTCACTTGTTAGATACTTAAGTTTTAACGATTAAGTTTAATTGTTTTTCAACAATGTTGCCTTCAGTATGTATGGGGTAAACACAAGTTTTCTTATCAAGCAGGAACTTTTCCATTGCAATTGCATTGTTTTTTTAATCATTCTGTTAAGGTTAATTATTAGTCAGTGCAAATAGGAGATCAATTTTCATTTATTTGATATCTCTGCATTATTTAATGGCATGAAACACAGATGGTACATCTCAGACCAACAACTTAAATGTTTCTTCTTACTCTTTCTTTAAAACAACACCCTTCCCTTCTTCATTTGATATCCTTTAAGAAGTCCCAAATAATTCATGTCTTGGTAGCCTCTCAAGCTTTTACCACAAAATGGGATGTCACTATATTGGTCAAAAGAGGCATTTCTCTAATTCTGTTTTACTGGGAAAAACAACATTATTATTATTATTATTATTATTTTTTTTTTTTTTCTAACCTACTTTTGGCTTTTCCTGTGGAACTTTCAAATGAAAGGAAATTGAATTTCTCTGATGCTAAACAGATACTGTGATGTTTGAATCAGAGGGACTGGAAGAATATGTACAGGTGTGTATTAAAATTCAAAGAAATGTCCTTGTCTGGGAGTCTACATCTTCCACTTCTTTACTGTTACATCTTACATTCAGATCTGAATGTCAGATTTTCCACAACACAATGACACTTCAAAGCAGCACTTGTCTCTGCTTGAGTTATGTGATGGCAGAATTAAAGGAATCATCCACAATCTGGTGTAAAGTAGAACTCATTAAAAATAAGAACATTCTTCATAATTTTAAGGTGAAAATATATCTTTTATCAGACTTTAAAATTTGCATTAGCTTTACAGGGAGGCAGCATCTGAGCTGTTAAGAAAGATGGTAGCTGTTTGGACATACATGTTAACATTCTCTGACCCTGTTTCTACTAACACATGTGGGACCATGTGTATGACTGTGCTACAGTCTCATGGCAATATTGAGAAAACTACCCCACAGAAACTTATAACTGTCAGAAGAGGTGATGATTTAGAAACTAAAATTTCAGACAAGATTGTTTCTAAGAGTAACTGATTAAAGAAACCACAAAGGGAGAAGCAAATCTTTTCTCAGTACTGATTAAAACACAGTGTCTCTGGTTCAAGGTAAAGTTATAGAAGAAATATTATAGCTACAATCATCTTTGACTTAGTAAGCAAGCAAAAAAATCTCCATTTTATATTAGAATTCAAAGAGAGGAAGAATATAAGAATCTAGTTAAGGGCAAATTGAAGTGCACCAATTAGATAAGACCCTTGTGAAGTGCATGGAGACTATCTGAAAACACCACGCTAGGAATTCAAGATATCCCCACATATGACTGCAACATTAGCCCTAAAAAATAAAATAATAAAAAAATCATTAAACATTACAAACAAACTACATATACTAAATAAAGAAAAACCTCAACCTAACTAATTAGGCCTCCTAAATGTAAAGATACAGCCTTCTGAATTAAGAGTATGGAAATCAAAAGCAAGGTGAACAGACAAGGCATAATATGTGGCAAGGTAGACCACAGAAGTTTTGAGGAATAATTTGCTAAATAATAATAATAAAAATGAATAAACAAGCAGACAAACAAAAATCAGCTAAAATAGCAAGTTCTTAAGAAGTAGGGACCAGGCAGGGAGCCTGTAAAGTTGAGAGATAACAGGAAAAAAAAAAAAGTTAAATAAAAACTTTCTGATTACCATCACTTTTTAACAAGAAAAAAAAAGAAGAATCCCTTAATCACCTTTGCAACGCCTTGTTGGACTCTTGCCAGTATGTCCCCATCTCTCTACTATTGAGGGAACCATCAGTGGGTCCAGCATTCCAGATATGGCCTCACCAGTGCTGAGCAGAGTGGAAGGATCCCCTTCCTCAACCTGCAAGTGATGCTCTGCCTAAAGTAGCCAAGAAAGCTGTTGCCCTTCTTCACTGCAAGGGAGTACTGCTGGCTTATGTCCACCAGGGCCTGCAACGCCTTCTCTGCAAAGGTGCTTTCCAGCTGGTCACCTCCCAGCCTGTATGAGAGGCTGTTCCTCTTAAATTGTGGATTTTTACACTTCCTCATGAAGTCCATGTCAGCCCATGTCTCTAGCCTATTAGAATTCCTTTGATGTACTGCACAACATGGTGTATCATCATCTCCTAACAGTTCTTCTCCTATGAACTTGATGAGAGTGCACACTGTCTATCAGTCAGGTCATTAAACGAAGCTGTTAAACAGTGTTTGCCCTAGTATTGACCCCTGTGGTACAGCACTATGGAGTGGTGTCCACAAGGACTCTTCACCAATAACCATGATCTTTTCATCACATTTCAGACACTATACAGTCCACCTAATTGTCCCCTATTTCACATTTCATCCATTAGTATATAGGAGTCAAAAGCTTTATTAAAGTCAAGATAAACAGCATCCACTGCCCTGCCCTCATCCACTAAGAGAGTGATCTCACTAGAGGAGGCAATCAAGTTAATGTGACATTAATTCCCTTCACAAATCCATATTTGTGGCTTCCAGACCTTGAGACACAGAGTATTCTGTGGTCTCAAAAAAATCAAATTTGTCAAGATCAGCTGCACCATAGGTGTTAACCTGCAGGATTCATCTACTCTTCCTCAATTGTTCCCCCTCACTGACAGTATTAAGGAGACACTGACAGGTTCTTGTATGCTCACCCCTATGGCTGTGTAGTCAAGCTTGATATCACCTAGGTCTCCTCTGGCTGTATTGCTGGTGCCAGTGTGAGAGACAGCAGGGAAACTGAGGGCCAGAGCTTCACCTTTCTCTCCATGACATCCTGAGCTCCTAGCAAGCAGCAAACCTTTCCCAATAGCCAGTCAAGTCTGTCACTCGCTGCAGGGAGTCTCCTACCACAATCCCCTGATACTTTTTCCAGTTCTGCTGTGCAGCCAGTCCAGGCATTTAACTGGAGGCAGCTCTCAGCCCCTCCTCTGCAACTCAGGCAACAACCACAGCTGTCCTTCTGCGTCCAGAGCCAGGGCATCCTGCATACACTGGAGTACACTGAGGAGTTGAGGATCCCTTGATAAATGTGATCTCAGAGAAAATCCAGTTCATCTTCACATGACCTCTGGTACAGTGCAGATGGCCCCCTTCCCAGAGCCACTCTGTTTAGCATCTGTACTGGAGTCAAGGAGAATGGGGAAGAGATAGCAGATCTTAAGGGCTGCCTCAACAATATCCGTGGAAGTACATGCTCAACATCAATACTAAGAAAATCAATAAAATCTATTAAAAAGATTAGACTTTCTGGATAAAAAGATAAATTTAATATATTAGGGAAGCGATAATCACCGGAATTTATATGGAGAAATAAATCCTAAAAATAAATAAATAAATAAATAAAAATAAAAAAAGACTAAAATTCTCTGGGGAAAGTAACTGTGGATAGGTGAGAGTGATGAGGTATTTACACATCACTTTTGACAAAGTCTCATGAAAAATTTCTAAAAAGAATTAAGCTACAAAACACACAAGAGGTATGGCCATAACATGAATCAATAGAGGTTTAAACACAAGAAACAAAATATCCAGTTATATACTGTGAAGAGAACTGAACTACTGGAATAGCCCTGTAGAGTTCTCACGTAAAAGCATCTTTATGTTCACCATGGCCATAAATAGTATGGAAGAGAGAGCAGACTAGGAGATAAACAAATCAGTACTAATTAATGTTGGGACCAAACTAAAATCAACTATCAATAGTCACAAAATATTCTCATGCCTACTGGATGATACTGGATGCCTAGGTAAAAAATTTTCTAACTTCCAGAAAAAAAGATTTTAAAAATCCTGTGGATAGCTGTCCAGAGTAATGTTCAGTTATAGTCCCAAGGATAATATAAAATTAAAATATAAAATATAAAGAAGGAAATATGGAACAAATACAGAGCAAAGAAAGAGCAAAAAAGTTTATACAAATGGATAACTTTTTCAATATATGAATTCTGATAGCTGCATATATACTCTGGGAGCGCAGTTAGGTAAAAAGAAAGCAGATCTAAGGATAAAGAAGTTACAAAATTGTTTTTAATGTTTTGGGAAAGGCAGAACTTTTGGGAAAGAAAAAGATAGAGTAAAATGTCTGATATTAACTATTTAAACATTACACATAATTAAACTGTGTAACATTGCGCCATGGATGCCAAAACAAAAATGTAGTAAAAAGTAGCCACAGGTATTCATATTATACTGTGAACAGTATAAAACACAAATATAGATACAACCTCCACTTCAGAAAAGACAGTAACTACTGAAGTCAGAAGGTTATAGCACAGGAAATAACATTCTGCTTTTATACTCTTTCTCTGGCCATCTGCTAATGTCCACATGCACAACAGAAGGCCAGTTTAACTGGGCTTTCAGCTGGAGCTACTGCAGCTGTTCATTTGGTCTTTAAAATTAGAAACAAAGCATTTCCCTAAAGTTTGAAATCTTGCAAACTTAATATAATTCATTACAAACTACCTTGAGGATTGCAGAAAGTAGAGAATAACAACAATTCAGCAGTAATGAGTATACTTTATTTCTAGAGAAGAAAACAAAACCCAGAATTACTAGCACCAGGGGATGTCAGTTGAAAATAGCAGGCTTTTTTTTTTTCTTTTTCTTTTTTTTTTTTTCTCCACCCCCCCCCCCCAAAAAAAAAAAAAAAAAACAACAACAACTGGGAATTAAGAAAGCCAAATGATTAATTCTGATCTATACTTCTATTTAAAAATGATGAAACTCTTTTGGCAGCTTTCCATCCATTATTGCATTCCTAATTATCAAGGTGAATACATTAAATTTGCTTTATCTACTCTTTACTCTTAAAATACAGTTTTCTCCCTGGATTTCAGCTAAACACAGCTGGAAACTCGAGATAAATGCAGACA
This sequence comes from Perdix hodgsoniae, assembly GCA_035772895.1. Taxonomy (NCBI): domain Eukaryota; kingdom Metazoa; phylum Chordata; class Aves; order Galliformes; family Phasianidae; genus Perdix; species Perdix hodgsoniae. Next base: position 912,573 of record JAPSGF010000033.1, read on the forward strand.
TTTCTGATGGAGACCAAAGTGTCTCTCAGATGTTCCCTCAAATGTGTTAAAAAAGCTACAAACTGAGTCACTTCCACAGTAATGGGATTAGAAATAGCCTGCAGGGAAGCATGTGCCAAATGGTGCCAGCTAGCATGGATCATAACAAAAAACTGTGACATTATAAAAATACCTCAGAGTGATGCTCTGGGTGGTAGAATGCGACTTGCCAGCTCAAAAGAATTGTCTCATTAAAATGACGGGAGTACAGTGAAGCAGTGATATGTGCAGGAATATGGTCTGCCTGGTAGCTGAGTAGTTAATCTTTTTGATAAACCTTGTCAGTTGACCATCAAATTCATAAATGTCAATTAGAGCTGAAAGGAAAAAAAGAAAAAGATGGTAGGAGGGCATGGTGGGAAAGAGAAGAAAGAAAAGATAAGCTGGGAAGGGTCCAAACTTCAAAAGTTGGGGCTTTTTAAAACCTCATGCATAATGCTCAAAGCTTCTCAATATATGGCAAATACTAAGAACAAACAACCGTCTTAACACAGTAGTCCAGTATACAAAACTTTTGAAGACACTAAATTCAAATCTGCTCTTAAGTTTCCATGGAATTTCAAAAGAATTTAAAGTCTCTGTATATTAGAGTCTGTAACAAGTGCTGTGGGTGCTCAGCGTTTCTGAGTCATTTGTTTTGCACAGGAAGTGAGAAAACACTGTTTAAATTTCTTTATCAACAAATCTGAACTATGTATGTATTTGACTTTGTCTTCAGGCATATTTGTATCCCATCTTAACCTACAAAAAGGAAAATAAATCAGCAGCTGTAGTAGCATTGTGGACGAGCGGCTACTCTTTCCATAGGGAAAGAGACAGATTGAGAGTTAATAGGAAGAGCATATCCCTTATGAAATAAACCTACTTCTACTCCGGGGCTCTTGGTTCTGAAATACCTGAGTCCTCTCATCCCAATATTTGGACAGGAGAAAGGCTGAAAAAGAGGAGTGTTTTTGTTTCAGCAAAATCCCTCTCTGCCTAGAAGCAGGGGGGCAATATGTTGTTTGCATTGCAATAGCATATAATGCTATTGAAAACTGTGGTGAATAAGAGCCTTTGAATTCTCCGTAGTACTTTAAATTAAAGAATCAGCATTATCCAGGGTGAAAATATTTCAAGATGATTTAGCCTTTGACCATATTCCTACAATTTCCCACTTTTTCTGTAGGACAGCTTAAAAACAACTGATAGTTGTTTGTTGTATATATATATTATCTTTACCTAAGTAAGATAACTTCCTTTATTGAACTAAATAAAAATAATGGTCCATTTAGAATAACAAAATATCATAAGGATAAATCAAATCAAAATCTACTTTTAGATGACATTATATTTTTAATACTCGATATGAGCTCTACTGAGTGCTTAACTTACTACTAAAAACATTCCACCAAAATAGTAAAAAAGGAATAAAAAATCTCTAACATCAAAAACAAGATGTGGAACTGAAACAAAAAGATGAAACAATCAAAGGAAATGTTGCAGTGTCAATGTTGTCAACACCTTCCAGGGCTGCATCATGAATTAGAATAACAAAAGTGGCTGTCAACAGGACTTCATTCTTGCACCTGAAACAGTCACAGTTCTACTAGTTATCATGGAATACCATAAGGAATAAAAAACAGACTACATGATATGCAGACTAGATTCTTCCCAGACAAGGACAGAATGGCTTTATTGCTTTACTCTCCATTAGCTTTCTGGAACTTTAATATAGTGCGTCTACCTTACTCTACTCTTACATGGTTGTTTGAGTCCTACCACTGTTTTTTGTTCCACTTCTCATTCAATTATGATATTGCAGAATTTCCAGAAAGCCTTTTTTTTTGTTTTTGTTTTCTCTCAAGTTACTTCAGCTTATCAAGTAATTGGTGTTATCTTTTCATCTTATTTGATATGTTTGTCAGCATTCTCTACACCCATGCTATTATATTTAAAGATTTTACATCCCTATCATGCTCCGTAGTTAGTAGTAGCAACAATATTTTACAGTTTTTTTTTTTTTTCATAGATGCAAATCAAACTTAAAACATAAATGAATCAATCCAGAGAGCTTAAAGATAAACCAATCCTATGTTTAAGAGAAGCCAAATAAAATGCACTCCAACTGAATGGACTGTTAAATATAAAGTCATAACATTCATTTAGTTTTCCTAGGATATATTTATGAAAAAAGATTGTTTGTTGTTGTTGTTTATTTGTTGTTTGTTTGTTTGTTTAATTGTTACGCTCTAATTCATTTATGTTTCAAGATGGGCTATTTGTGATTTCTCTAAGCTTCTAGGTTTTCCTCACCATTAATCGTACCAGAAAAACCAAAATCAATTAGTAACTCTAGAAATCCAAGTGAAAAAATAAGAACATTAATTTGTCAAAATATGCATGTTGACACATAGGCCACTTGATTTCCTCGCCACCCTACCTCTCCCCTCTTCTATTTTTCTAACACCTACACAGAAGTTACATTTTATAAAAGTATTTTCTGCTTATTTACTTGAAAGTTTCAACTCAGAACATAAGATGGAATACTGTAAATTCAATTTGTTAGCATGTAAGTACTCCACTATTAAAATCTGATCCCATTCCTTTATCTGCAGAAACATATGTACTATGCTCCCTGTGCATGTGGTGTGACTGAACTCCATTGCACTGTAGTTTCTTAGAATATCCTCAGTGAACATACTGTGTTTAAGGCAGTCAACTGCACTAGAGCATTGGTCCCATTAATTTCAAAGTCATTCATCCTTAATGAACTTTGACTAAATATTTCATGAAATAAATGTCAGGCATCTTGACAGGCTTTTGTTCTCTCTGTTGTTCCGTGATTAAATACTTCTGCAGTAAACTGCAAGGGGAAAGGAACCTTTACATTTATATTTGAGATAAATAAACAACCTCTGAATGTGAGTCCTTTGCCACTCTTCCATCAAGGGGCTTCAAGGCATATTCTATGCATTGTCGGGTAAAAAGTTCAGGGAACAGACTTACTTCAGCAGATCTATTTCAATGTATTTCAGTTGAGAATATGGTCCCAGGAAGGATGGCAACTAGCAGTTTCACAAGCATCTTTACTTTGAAAGATTCATGATCTTTTGTTGAGACTATCCAGGTTTTTTCATTTTTATGTTGTAAAGCATCTGTGAATTTCTGTATTTTTAACATAAACAATGTAAAAAAAATGTTTTTATACTAAAAATTAAGCACTTTTAAATTTCTCTGGTCTAAAAGAGGTAAGAACCCATCACAAAGCTGAGAATGGCTCAGTGGATTCAGCATATGTAGAGCAAGGAAGAAACCTACAGTGATGCTTTGATAAAATGGTCTCCTTTATTTCCCTATTTCTTAGGTCAGCTACTTTTTCACATCAGAATTTTAACAAACAAAAATTATTCCTCAGTTTCACTGAAGTCTTATCTTTCTGACTTTGAGTAACTTTATCAGCTACACTAAGTGATAGTCTCAAAATTCAGGTGTAAGTATGCGGAAAAGATGTAACAGTTCAGATGTATCTTGTAACTATATAATATTCCCTTGTCAAGGTCCTAAGTATTTCTATCAGGCCAGTCCTGTTCTGAATGTTTGCACAGAACCAAACGCAGCTCAGTATCACTTCTTATTGGTCACATGGCCATTCCAAAACTACTAGCACACTAATTGTTAAACTTATCCACGTTAGTAACATTTTGAAAATAATTCTTAGTGACCTTTTTGAAAAACACATTTAAACCCCTTGATGTGACAGACAGCAGCAGCAGGATGACATAATACAGTTTCTCTGAAGGCAGATGAGACGCATGCACCTCTAAAGCAAGACTTTCAGATGAGCATGAAAGAAGATATTTCTTTCTCCACTGCAAAACAAATTTTTCATGTTTTGGGCCATGTAATTGGTATCCAATTATGGATACCAATAATAGGATTTAAGCTTTATTGTTTCCAATACATTAGTTCTTATTAAGTCCATAAGAACGGATTAATGCTGAGCCAAACTTTTTATTTGTCATGATCACGAGACTAATGAAAGCTCTCACGTGTTATATTTAGAAAGTTGCCTATTCTGTAGTCTTTGAACACACTATGGTTTGAGAGTCTGGCCCCATTCTCTGCTATAACATAGGTTGCTGAACTCCAGTAAGAAGACAAGTGCTCAGGAAACTGTATTACAAGAGTGCCATAAAGTTCAAGGCAATACTATATTTTTCTCTTCTCCTTGCTGAATGATGGATGAAGAGCTTCATTCTCTTTAAAAGTTCTAGGAAAGGAAGGAACTTATGATGGGTCAGATACTCTCCAATTTAAAAATTATACCGCTTCAGTTGCCTACCGTGAAGTTAAAGCAATGTATTTCATTTGATATGACTGTTCTACATATCTGTTAATACCAAATAAGAAACATAATTGTGCAAAGACTCAAATGCTGCTCCTTGGACATGGAAAACCTTTTCTTTGATGTATAATACGTATTCAGTTTACAAAATCTGGTTGAAAATATTCCATATATAAAGTGTGAATTGTAGCTTTAATTAGGTCTGTATGAAATCTTGATATATGATTATTTATCAGATACATTGTTGAACTATTTATTATTCCTCAGTGACATTCAGAAGCCCACTCATAACCAGCAAGTTGATACATACAGGTCTAAAAAGGCACATAAAGCAAGGATGTAGTGGGTTGTAACTGTGAAATATTACTGCTTGTTTCAGCCTCACAGATTTTAGATTACCCTTTTCTGTCTAGAAATACCATTGAATAATATGTCACTATGAAGTACTAAGGCTTGAATTCTTATTCTACAAGCTTACCCGATATGGTAAATAATACATCATCTCATCTCTCTAGCCTTCTTGTCTCTTTAATCTTTCAAAGATTATTTTATCTCTGCTTGCATATATATGTAAAATACATATAGATTCATAAATTAATTGAAGATGCAATCATTATTACATGGAATGAATAAAAATTTCTCTATGACTTTCAGAATCTATGAGCAAAAGAGTTACTTGGCACAGCTAATTTCTACCGCTACAAATGAAGAAGACTGAAAACTGTTTGAAAACCCTGTGGGCACAGTCCAAGTCCTGAGGTTTGGGTAAGATGGAACCAGAACATGGTTTTGCATAGTAACTTTTTACAAATATTCGACACTCATCTAACTGCTGCAAAACAACACTGGCTTTTAAACATCCTTCTTGCTATGCTTCTCACTCCTACTGTGAAGAAGATCCCTCCTGCTCTCATCAGCTAAGCCTGCAGATGTGACAATACAGTCACAGCATCATTTCTGGTATAAGCCTGAGTGCTCTTTCTCTGCTGTAAACACCTTTTAGAGATGGACTCAAGCAAGAGATCAGAGAATATCCTTGGGGAAAACAACTGTGTATCATCTTGTCCCCAGTAAAGTGAGAAGGTTATTCAGCTGTTATTGTAGTCCTGAATCTGCTAAACAGCTCCTGGCGTATGGAAGCAAATTAAGCTCATTCAGACTGAAAGATTTCACAGATAATGGAGAGATTAACTCAATTTTAAAAAGGGGGAAATAGCCGTATCTGAAATGGACAAACAACCCCATTTAAATCACAGGATAACTACTGACTGGTTCCTCTCCTTTATAGACAAGGGTCTTTGTCCTTAAAAAAAAAAAAGAAGAAAAAAAAAAAGTAAATTTAAAGATTGATGAAAAAGTATTTTCGTGCCTAGCTTAAAATCTGTATCAGAACAGTCAGCAGCTCCTCTTATTACATTATTCCAACCAAATATTAAGGCAGCAAATCCTATATTACTTTTTTTCTTACATACAAAGCTTAAAGGGAATAATGTACTAGATATTAGATTCATTTTAAATTCACAGTGGCTTATTGATAAATAGTGGTCTAGTACCATTAGTATATAATAATTAATGAACGTAATCATAACCGTGTAAAAAAACGTGAGTGCTTATGCCTCTTTGGTATGGTCTGTATTTCATAACTTATTATCATTGCTTGGCAGAGTCTCTTCATGACCCTCCACCCTAATGCCTTTCCTTCTCTCAACGTAAGAGTAAGGCCTCTCTGGAGACAAAATGGGGCAGTGGATCTGTATCCTGCTGTTCCTCCTGGTCCTCTTCAGTGTGCCAGAGAGGGATGTAGGAAGCAGAGGTGGGTACTCAAATTCTGCCATGCACAGCAGTTCTCACCCTGAGGGCAAAGTTTGACAGCCTTGATGAGAGAACAATGCCAGAGACACAAGATCCTGGAAACACTGACATTCATAGCCTCTCCTCTCCCAGTGACAAAATTGTTCACAAGCTCCCAAGATTTAAAATGAAAACAATCTATAATACTTCTCATATAACATTTTGAAGGCTTTATATATATATATATATTTTTTTTTTTCCTATTGACTTCATGGTTCTGAGTGTGTAAATTTTATATAAGAATCCTTGTCTATATAAAACATAATCATTCTCATAGTATTTTTTCTAACATCACAGTATTCTTCCTATCTAAAGCACCTTTTAAAGAAAAGGAAAAAGAAACAAAAACACCACAAACCAAGATATATGACTTTTCTAGAGAAGACAAGACAAAGCACATTTTATTTTTTTCTTGTTTCTATCAAGTTTGGCAATGGCATGGGATGGCAAAATAACACACCTTCCAATGGTTCCTGTTAATTTTACTTATCTTTTTCCTATCATTACTTGTTTTCTCTGTGTGTACTTTGGAAATCACAGAATGTCAGGGACAGGAAGGGACCTTAAAAGATCGTGCTTGCACTCATGTGAGATTTCCTATTTAAATAAACCAAAAATAAATTTATAGCATTTTAAGTCTGCATTATGAAATTTCTTACTTTATATACCAAAAAAAAAAAAAAAAAAAAAGTAGCAAAATTCTCATCAAAAAGTCATCAGTAGCACTGTGTCGATGCACTACAAATACCAGTAATGACCTCCAGTTTCACTACAGATATGCACTTCTAGCATCTTAGATTGTCACTTGATAACTAATCATCTTCTGACCTGAAGACTGTATTTAATTAGTGGACAGCAACTCAAGAACATTTGCAATATATGCATTTAGGCATTGTGTCAGTAGCCATAGTTCCTATGTTACAATGTTCATAACACCGACAACATCACTTGCTAATGCACTAATTAGAGCAGAATGACTAAGAAAAATCATTTGTCTAGTCTTGCGTACAAAATAACTTGAAACTCATCAAATAGTTAATATGCTTTGAAAAATAATCTACGGCAATAAAATGTATATAGCAGAAAACAACAGAGAATTTGTCTAACTATTTGTTTAAAAATATAAACATAGTGAAAATTATCCAACCAGATAGTCTGATGATGTGTCCTTCTGCACATTTCTCAACTTGGAAAAAATGGCAAGAATTGTAGAAAGTAAGAGAAAGCAGGCAAACCAAATGTTCCCTCTCTCTCTTTTTTTGATATCAGTGCTCTGTAAATACATCTAAAGAGGTATTTACATCAGCTGCTCTGCATCTTATGTTCAATAATGATGAATTATCTGAAAACATCTGGGCAGCACTTCTGTATTTCTTAACTGAACTGTATACATATTGAACTATATACACAGCGTGTGTACATACATATAAAAAATTAGTACAGAGTTAGCAGAGTAGTTCCTAAAATATTATGGAATATCAGATTTTATTTATTTATTTATTTGTTATTTCAATGTTTAATTCAAATATAATTTAATGTATCTGCATGTTAGGTGTCAGCCCTACTAAAGTTGCTCAGGAATCATTGGGAACTCGAATTAAAGAATGCTTATTTCAAGATATCCTCCTTCAGAAAGTACCAATGCATTAAATGTAAATTCTATTGTGTTAGGCAGCAATGGTTACCCTACCCAGCAGTTTTACTGAAATACTTCTGCCATTACTTAAATACTATGGCACATGTAAGATGACCCACTGATTCAAATAGGAGAAGTTAAAGGTTTGTTTGATACTATTACATGGAAACCTAATTTTAATTTTAATTTTCTTGGGAACTGACTTATACATTACAACTATGACTGAGGAAAATTTATGTATGTATGTATGTATGTATGTATGTATGTATGTATGTATGTAT
>JAPSGF010000033.1:922813-1199232 GCA_035772895.1 Perdix hodgsoniae
TCACATCGCTGCCCCTCCCATCTCCTCCCCTCCCCTCCCTGCCCTTCCCTTCCCTTCCCTTCCCTTCCCTTCCCTTCCCTTCCCTTCCCTTCCCTTCCCTTCTACTTTACAATCAATTACTACTCTTTATTGCTGCTGAATGAGGTACACAATATTTTTAGTATGTGAGAAAAATGCCTTCAGCTTTACTGGAGCAGGTTTGAATGGCTCTAGCAGTTCTGATAAAGTAATCAGATAAGTTTTCTGCTATGGTTTCACCCCCTTAGGATGAAGAGGACAAAAAGTGCAATTTTGGAAATGTTCTATAAAAAAAGCTGGCAATACTATAGGACCTGTAGCTGAAGAAATGACACAGAGGAACCTTTACATCAAGGAAGACAATCCATGTTGTAAAATAACAGGTTCCAGAGAAATAAGGGAAACTAACAAAACTGCCCATCTAGGTAGGCATAAGGAATAATGTAATCTCTGTCAGGCTGCTGCTTCCTCCTCCTCCAGATTTTCTGAATCAAGGTATGGAAAAGACAAGAAGAATATTCTTTTAACTCAGTTTATTCGCACATGTGCTACCTCAGTCTGTAGCATCAAGTTCCAAAGTGTTTTCTTTATAACCTACCCAAATCTTTGGTCCAAGCAGGTTCAGTAGAAAACACCTGTATTAATTATGTGTATCTTTGCATGACACATATCTGCTAAACTTAGGTTCTCAATGCACTTCTCTTAAGCACATCCAAAACATTTTCTAAGCTTTAGGCTGTCAAAGGCAATTACTATTTTCCTTATGACACAAACCAGTATAATGTATCAGTTTGCAATCAGAGCCAATTCTGAAAGACCTTAGTAAATATCACACTTGCATCACTGCATGAATCTGTGAAATTTTAGTTTCCTAATTATTTAAGTATGCTTGCTTGAATTGCACAAAAGAAATTGCCTGTGGCACATAATTCAAAAAACATTAGTCCAGGCATTTAAGTCTTAGAAAATTAAACACAATTAAAAACACAAAAAGAGATCATCTCCATTAGTGGCTTTCCACAGGATGAACACAAGTGAGAAAATTTAATCTTGTTCTTACAGTAGACAATCACTATCAGATTCCAGCAAAAGTCAAATTTGTTTTTATTACAGTACACTAGTTTTAAAATCACAGATGCAGAGCAGAAAGCACCTCTGGAAGTCACCTATGATAAGCTGGTCTAGGACATGACTAGCTGAGTTTTGAATGCCCCCAAGGATGGAGACTCCACACCCTCTATAGTCAATGTATGTCATTATTAAATCCTTATGGTAAAAAAATATATTTTTTCTGAAGTTTTACTTATTTATTCTCTGCCATTAGGTATCTATTGAGGCATATATGGAGCTACTGTGCACAGTAACAGGATGAGAGGCATCAGATTCAAGTTAAGTCAAGGAAAGAACCAACCAGATCCTATGAACAAGTACTCCCAATGAGAGTAATCAGACAATGGGACTAGCGTCCAGGGTATCACAGAATCACAGAATCACAGAATGACCAGGGTTGGAAAGGACCTCAAGGATCATGAATATCCAACCCCCCTGCTGCAGGCAGGGCCACCAACCTCCCCATTTAATACTAGACCAGGCTGCCCAGGGCCCCAACCAATCTGGCTTTGAACACCTCCAGGGATGGAGCATCCACAACCTTTCTGGGCAACCTGTTCCTGCACCAGAATACCTGTGGAACCTTTGTTCACTCAAGAAATTAATAGACAACACCTTGAACAAGCTGTTTTGAGTAGAACTGGATCAGATCACCTCCAGAGGTCCTGTGCATTCTATTTTATTCTGTGGTTCCAGAACTACTCTAAGCTTGGAAAGTATGAATTCAGAATATATACCTCCTGCTTTATCAAGTGCTCAAGTATAAGTAAACATCTACTCTCTAGTCTTTTACTTGAGTATATGAAAAAGCATCATCTGCTGTTTCTTATCATCATTTTAAGTTTCAAATTACACTATTTTGTAAGTGTCCCATCAGTCCAGATTTTGTTTATTTTTCCTTCTAGAGCTGCAGACTATTTTAAAGCCACATGAACAACAAGCTTAGTAAGTGTTGTCTTTTTTTGTTTTATTTTTTTTCCCCATCTTTCTTTCTCTCTCTTTTTCTCTTAAAAATTAATGACACCAACATTTTTTTATTCTAAGTTCCTGAAGTACCCTGATTCTCCGGGTGGTCATTTCAGGCATGCAAAGAATTTTAACCAGACCATTTTATCTTTCTTCCTATGTTCCTCATTGTGTGTGATTGGGCTTCTCTTTTGAAGTAGTTTATCAGGCACAAAGCAGAAGATAATTGTTCCAGTGAAGCAGAAATGTCTGTATTTTGATGTTTTGACAATCTATTTTAATTTTACTGTCATACAAGTCTTGTATAATTACAAGATCTTTTCAAAGTAAGGATATTTATTTACTGATTATTTCACTCTTCTGTGCCACTGTCAATTTCTGTAAATTATTGTTGCGTTTATATTTCTGTTACTCATTTATATGCATTGCAAAATATCTGTGGGCAGACAAAATTTGGCAACTATTCTCTGTAAACAATATTCTGCTTTTATTCCTACAAATTATTACTATATCATAAAACTTCATGATGGTACAGAGATTTATTTTAGAGCTTAAACAGAATTTCTAAGAAATTCATTGTCTACAATGTGACAACAAACCATTTTAGTCATCAAACTGGAATGTAAAATATTACATTCTCTGCTCCTAAGGAAAAGTTAAAAAGGAGTCTTGAAAAGCAGAACTCCATGGTAAGTGCAGACAAACATCAACACAGACCACTACTGTATGTAAATTCCCATTCATCATTTTACCACTTGGTGTCATTTAAACTATCAAATCCTGCCTGCGAGAAAATGCTGCAAGCTCTGCAGTTTCATGAAGAACATGGAAGAAATAGTGGTTGTGTGAGGAATCCTCACTCCTGGAGCCAGTGTAAGAAGTGTGAAAATGTTCTTATTTTGCACCAACCAACCACTGCCAAACCTTTGCTTTAGATAAGCTCACTACCCTTGTTCTGCATGTGCAATGCAAACTGGACAGAACCATACTTGTGACTAATTCTAGTTCTGCAAGGTGCCAACAGCTGGCAAAACAGAATACAGAACATCTAACATTTACTCAACAAATGACATTAAATGAGGAGGATCCACTGGACGCTCTTGTCTTCCTCTACTGAAGCAAAGTCAATGACATTTTAGTTTCTATAAACCAATAATAAGCTTTTTAAAAACATTAATTATTCTTTAGTAATCATTTTTGCTTACTAGGCTTCTTTACTTTGAGGATGACAGAGCACTGCAACAGGCTCCCCAGAGAGGTTGTAGAGTCTTCTTCTCTGGAGATATTCAATACCTGCCCAGCTGATTACCTGTGCAACCATCTGTAGGGAACCACTCTAGGTTGGACTAGACAATCCACTGAAGTCCCTTCCAATCCCTATGATTCTGTGACTCTGATTTTATGATTTTGCCTTCCTTCCTAAGCAAACAAGGCACATGAATCTTCACTACATAGCAAAGTCACCTACATATCTCAATTTGGTAGCCACACTTGAGAGTGGATTTGGAATTCTATGAAGTATTTTTATTCAATATGGAAATTAGTGGCTGAGTAGAGCTGTTATCAAAGGGAGTCAACAAGATGTCAGTCCTCAGCTATTCTTTGTTGTTCTCTTGTGCTTTTTTTTTTAAAGACACTTCGCAGCAATGAAAATATAATCATGACAGCATCTGTAGAGAGCAGAACAGTATTCATATTTCGTAATTATATGAGAATGCTGAAAAAAGTTTTTAACCTCTAATACCTACCACTCATAGTAAGCAGTGTATTGCTAAAAATTTTACCTGAATCTTTTAGACAGTCCTAAGTACAATATGCTAAGATATTCTCTGGTATATCTGATTTTGATTAATGTGAATAAGGAATAAACAACAAGATATTACTCAGAACTTCACCATATTTAGAATAGAATATTCTCAGCCTTATTCTTCTGTTCAAATTTCCCAGAATGTGAATATGAGAAGAGAAGGGACAATTTTGGTGTTAGTTTTTATTGTAAATAATAAGCACACATTTTATAATACAGTTGACTTTAAGGTTCCTAAAAACCTTTTAAAGCAGCTTCAGATTGGGAATATTGCTATGCAGAAAGAACTAAAAATGATGGTGATACATTTACATCTTACTGCTTTATCTTCTCAGTCTCTTAATCCCATTTCTTCCTTATAGTAGTCATCTAGCGTACTACAGAGTTTTATTTCTTAACCTTATATACAGCCTTAATCAGTTTAGTAATATTGAATCTGATCATTAAAAAATAGACAGTTGAGTCTCAGAAAGCCAGAAGCTTATCTTTTAAAAATATCATACAATCAATGCTTATTTTGAAAAATAAAGAAAAAAAAAGAAGAAAAAGAAAAAGAAGAAAATAAGAAGAAACACACACACACACACAAATCCCACAACAGAGCACAGAGAAACCAAACCTCAAATTAAAACAAGAAAGCTGAAGCTTTTCTGTTAAGCAGGTGATTAGAACATTGGAACTTCAGTGAAACCACTGAATATGCACAGACTGGAATTCAAGTGGATGGTGAATGAAATTGATACACTTGAAAGAGTAACATTCTGAAAACAACCAATTTGTTCTGAAAACTAATTTCCCAACTGTGTGTCTGTATGTGTCTGCATGTATCAGAACAGTTCCAGGTAATTCTGAAGATCTGTACTGCAAAAAAGAAAATTAATGCAAATGTCTAACCATGATCTGCATCCGTACGGTTAAGCATAAGAACAGTGCATTGAAGTATCAATATGAATATGTAAGTTCATATGAATAGGGGTAGAAGTAAAAAATTGGATTACTCTATTAAAGTCTACTGAAGTACAAGGAACTACATCCCATGCACTATTAGAGACACTCTTAGGTTACCTCATTTATTCATTCTTGCTAGTTCACTATGCCCCCCTTCCTGTTTGGCTGTCAAGGGACCTGTTCAGATTTCGCATTGAAGGATCAGTTCACAAAGCAATGAAATACCACTGCCTCTTGGGGGGAGATTGACATCTGTTAAATAGCACCCAACAACACTACACAACAGTTTATAGCATCAAATGTAGAACAATTATGAATTTAATTAGAATCAGAGTGGGATTTTAATGAGAAAGAATGCAATTATGCATGATGAAAATTTAGTGATAGACTCCTTCAACCTCACCCTCAGTTCTCTTACTACATAGTATTTCCAAGAATTTTACTGCAAATAGGGGTTTATAATCCACCCCCAACAAGACCTGGACTCTCATTTATGAGGAAATAACTCTCCTACTAATATGTTAACAGAGTTTGGTAACAAGCTGCAAACTCAAAGATCAATAGCTGAACAAGTATTTCACTTTTATTTTTTAATTTTTAATTTCGTCCTAAAAATACCTATTTACCACATTCAACCACCTAGTTCAATAGGCTACAATAGGCTACATGACATTAATAAAATGATGCATGGGCTTGAACACAAAACAATGTATACCTTAGGCCCAAAATCTAAATAAAATGCCATAAATCAAGAAGATATCCAAGTGTCTGTGTCACAGTTACAGGTCTACAGAACTGAGAGGGTTATACCCATAATATATAATAATAATAATAATAATAATAATAATAATAATAATAATAATAATAATAATAATAATAATAATAATTGGCTGGAAGAGAGTGGGATACATTAATTGGGTTTTTTTTTTTTTTGATAGTGTAAAAGGCATTATCCTGCTTAACTGCTTGTGAATAACTATCAACCACTGTAATATTCTGACAACTATTTCTAAAGTTGATAACAGTGAAACTGTAGCGTTATCATATTGATAATTATTTTGTTGTTGTTGTTGTTTTGTTTGTTTTTTTTTAATTGCAAGTTGGCATTAAAATCTAATTGGAAACATGAAGAATTAAACTATATGATTGTTTTTTTGTGTGTGACTGAGATACTATTGCATTAGGCACTACATAGAATCACAGAATCATAGAATGGTTTGAGTTGGAAGGGACCTTTACAATCACCTACTTCCAACCCCTCTGCTATGGGCAGGTACACCTCCCTCCAGACCAAATGTCTCAAAGCCCCATCCAGCCTGGCCTTGAATGCTTTCAGGGAGGGGCATCCACAACCTTACTGGGCAACCTGTTCCTGTGTCTCACGACCCCCACAGTAAAGAATTTCTTCCTAATATCTAGTCTAAATCTACCCTTTTCTAGTTTAATGCTATTTCCCCTCATCCTGTCACTATATGCCCTTATAAAAAGTCTCTCCCCAGCTCTCCTAGGCTTCTATAAAGTCCTCTAGGAGCCTTCTCTTCTCCAGGTTGAAGAGCCTCAGCTCTCTCAGTCTGTCCTTGTAGTGGAGGTTCTTTAGCTCTCTGATCATATTCATGGCTTTTCTCTGGACCTGCTCCAACAACTCCAAGCTCTCCTTGTGTTGAGAGCTCCAGAACTGTATGCTGTACTCCAGGTGCAGTCTCAGGAGAGCAGAGTAGAGCAGCACATAACTACATAAAAGAATCTATCATATTTTAATTGCATTTTCTTACAGAAAGAAGGTCTCTATCTCACCAGACACTATGTCTTGGGGAAGCCTCCTGCTTCAGACATGAATCATAGAATCATAAAATGGCTTGGGCTGGAAGGGACTTCAAGGATCAACAAGTTAAAACTCCTGTACCACAGACAGGGTTGCCAGCTGCTAGATCAAGTACTAGATCAGACTGCCTTGAACACCTCTAGGGATGGGGCAACCACAACCTCTCTGGGCAACCCGTTCCAGCTCCTCACTACTCTCTCAGTAAAAAACTTCCCTCTGACTTCTAATCTAAATCCCCCTTCAGTTTAAAATCATTCCCATTTGTCCTATCACTATCTGCCCTTGTAAAAAGTTGATTTATCTTATGTTTATAAACTCCCTTTAAATATTGGAAGGCCACAAGCCTTTTTTCTTTCTTTCTTTTTTTTTTTTTTTTTCCCTTCAAGCTGAACAAGAGTTACTTCAGCCATTAGATCATCTTTGTGGATCAGAGGCTTGTTGTCATCAGCAAATTTGCTAAGGATGTACTCAATTCCATCATCTGTGTCTCTGATAAAGATGTTCAAGACTACTGGACCTAAGATGGATCCCTGGGTGACATTGCTCCTTACTGCATGGCTTACAAAGCCATGGACCACAACCCTCTCACTGCAATCTTTCAACCAATTCCTTATCCACTGAACAGTCCACCCTTCAAATCCATATCTCTCCAATTTAGAGATAAGGACATGGTAGGTGACAATATCAAAAGCCTTTCAGAAGTCCAGACATCAGTTGTCATGCTTTTGTCCACTGATGCCATTACTCCATAATATGCACCCTCAACTTGTAAGTTCTACTTGTTATTTTATAATTATATATATATATCATAAAGCTCCCAGTAGAAGGAGGAGGCTATATATAATATATTGAACTTGGATGAACTCTCAAAGCTCTTTTTTTTTCTTTCGTTTTTTTTTTTAAAAAAATTAAAACCAAAGCTAAGTAACAGATCTAGAAAGATTCTACAGCACTACAGCAGTCATTTTGACTCCTTCATGATTTCTGAGGCTCAGACTTGGAATAACAATATGTTTCCATATAGAAAAATGGTATGCCTATAAAGTTCTGAAAGAGCATATTGGAATAAATTTTCAAAAAATGGGAAGGCAATTGCCTAACTATTTCCTCTAGCTGCAGGAACTTCTGCCAGTTATGAAGGACAAATGGTTACAGTTCTTCCTCCTCCTTGGAAAAAAAGACAGACCAGACAAAGGGCAAAGACAGGATTATTTTTAAGTGCTAAGCAACACTTTCCCCTCACACCTGTGGTTTAATCTGTAGTACTCAAACACTTCAATGCAGACTTAAAATATCATTTTATAGCACTGGAAATGGCTAAATGCAATTTAATGCACATTTGTTCAGAGTTGTCATAGATTCTGTGTTAAAATTCATACTGGGTATTTGGAAAAAGTCATAAGCTGTAAAAAATGAACACAGACAACTGTTCATCACTATAATATTTGCCTGTCACTGAGCTAAAGTGAAATTTGCATAATGATATCTACAGTTTGCTCTATGATTTTAGGCTTTTCAGTTTCTCTTTCTCAAGCTGTAGGAAGAGTTGCCTGGAATGAGGTTTTCTTGATTTTTCAAATTCATTCTCACTAAGGTCAAGGAGAAAATTCAGTATTATTTCCATCTCATACACAGCTGTTAGTTTGATAGTTTATGTAAATAATGTTAAACAATAAAAAGACAATAAAGAATGTCAGCCTTTCATACTACTGGCTGTTTTGATCTTTATTGTGATAACAAAAATATATAAACGAGTGTAGGGTGTCTTTTCATATTTCAACAAATGTTTGCAGTGTTATTTCATCATGTTCCAGTAATCTGATCATGTTTGGCTGAATACTCTGGAGTTAAGACAAATTTTCTCTTTAGAATCATATAAAAAGAGATATATGTCCAACCAATCTTATGATAGGATATATGTGTTTGATAAAAGGCAAATAACATGAAAGGCAGTCTCTGTTAGCTCTTAGGTCAAGCTGGAATGTTCAGTATGATTTTTTGCTGTTTTGCTGCTATACCTGTCAATGTACATTTTGTTTCTGTTTGACATGTTTCCCAAAATAGTATCTCTTACTCTATCTGTATATCCCTACATTGATCCGGCTTCCTCCTCCTTACTTAAGTGATAAAGAATACTTCTTCTAATTTGCAGAAAAGCATGACTCAATCCAGGGTAAGCAATGAAACATGATATAAATAATTCTGACAATGTAGACTTTATATGCTGCTGTGTTTTTTCTTTCTTTCTATTTTCTGATCACTGATAGAGATAAAAATACATCCTTACTGAGTCATTAGTACTAACTAGAACTAAGTAGATCAACAAATGTAATACGGATAAAAAAGACATGATTTTGCTCTGAAAGGGAGAAACCATTCTAAAGAATTTAGCACCAAACTGCTTCTGACAAAAGATGAATTAACAATAGGCTGATCTGGCAGACTGCAGACATTAATTGTCTGTGTTAAGTTGTCCACATGGCTTCAGTTTTTGTCGTGTCTTTGTATAGGCTGGGATGGATAAAAATAGATCATTCACTCCACTCAAATTACTCCTCAATTTATATATGTGAGAAAGGAAAAGAGTGTAGCTTTTCTTAAAATTCACTCAAATTCTTGTAGCACCTATATTGTTCATTTGAATTTTGGGGTAGTAAATAGAATCCAGAAGAAAGATATGATGCTAATTGTCCCCTTTTTCCTTTTCAACGGTGCCTAGGTAGCTTCAGAATGTGTGTACCTAAATGCTATCCTCTGAGATTTCCAGAACAATTTTAGATAATCAGTAAACTCAGAAAATAGTGTTGGGTGATGTTCTCAGGCACATATATACAAGCTTTCAGACATTTGAGGTTGAATCATCACTGATCTCAAAGGACCTTTGCCTAGAGAGAGCACAGGCAAGGCAGTCAACCTTAAAAGTAAGAGAGCAAGAGAAAATTATTTTCCATACTACTCTCAGGGACACATTCTGGAAACAACCAAAAGACTGTGACAGTGAGTTACTTGAGAGTGATGAAAAGGAGGGATAAAATATCTTACACTCAAAATATCTACAGTGATTACAAATGTGTAAAATAATTTTTTAGTGGGGAGGAAAAAATAATAAAATGAACCGCATACAGTATGTTGGCAAGCTCTCTAAAGTCACTGGCTTCTGAACATTCAATCACTGTACTCATTTTTAATACCAGATACAACTCATCTAAAAAGAAAGACTAAGAAAAACAAAACAAACAAACAAACAAAAAAAGGATTTTGGCACCAAGACACCTTCTAAGTGTGATAATTGAAACTAATAAAATTGAACACTTAGATCAAGTTTTTTGCATTAAAGCCTCTGTCAGTGCTTTTGAATGTGAAGTGAAATTAAAGCCAGAAGATTTGTTATGGGTC
Organism: Perdix hodgsoniae; assembly: GCA_035772895.1. Classification (NCBI taxonomy): domain Eukaryota; kingdom Metazoa; phylum Chordata; class Aves; order Galliformes; family Phasianidae; genus Perdix; species Perdix hodgsoniae. Next base: position 932,881 of record JAPSGF010000033.1, read on the forward strand.
AGCAAGAAGGAAGGAAAAGAGGTGGGAGTAGGGCTAAGTGCCAAGAACATATTTAAATGCATGATCCTCTTTCTAAGAACATGGGTTATTAACAAAAGAGAAAGAAAGGCATGGATTAAACAACGTAACATTCTTAGAGGGAATCCTACAAACAAAGATAATTATATATTTGATTTAGTTCTCCAAGTTGCAATTTTAGTGGTTTTATTATTCAAAAGCACAATACATCATCTGATATTTTCTACATTATAGTAATTTAATGTCTCCAAATTACAGTCTACAAATCAAAACTGGGGACATGGCCTAAGTAGCAGAATGGTAACTATAGGAAATGTTGTGATGGATGTCAAGTGTTACAGGGTTCACATTGCTAAAAGACAGCACAAAGAGAGATGTTGTTACAGTCCTAAAACTTTAATCTGTCCACCTCCTACTGTTCGGAAGTGAACAACCCTTCAAATTTTATCATAATAATAAGAAGGAAGGATTTTTTTTTTCTCTTTTGGTTTCCTCTCTTTTTCTATCCTTTTTTTTTTTTTTTTTTTTTTTTAATCTAATTGTAACAAAGCCCAAGTGCCAGCTCACTGGCAGTTTACTGGCTTTTTTAGAGGAGCTGGTCAAAAGACCAGGTGGGATGCTTTAATAAATTGAGGTTAGGTCTTCAGACACCTTTTAGACTTCTTAAACTCAAAAATGTATTAGATAAAAAACACTCTTGGTGATGTAATTGAAGGCATGGAAAAGCTTCTTACAGGAAAGAGTCAAATCTTGCATACTTTGCTTTGCAAGTTGATGGAGTTATTCAGTGAGAAAATTTATCTCAAAATGTTTTCCTGCACTAACAAGAAAATTCCTCAACTTCATTGGAAATTTAAGCGGTTGTTAAGGCACAAAAATTGTATGATGAAAAGTAAAACCGAAGAAAAAAACATCCTTTATAACTGGGAATGTAAACATTCCTAATTTCTAATATTCACTGTCATTTATTAGGAATTTCTTAACATGTCCCCCTAATCTTGAAGTTAGTGTTTAGCTGCAGGCTCATTCAGATGCACAAACTATGCATTACCAAACCTGAAATGCAGCCACATAAGAGAGCAAGAAACACAGAAGAAACTGTCAGAGAGTAAGTTTTCTTTTGTTGAGAGGCAAGGACAGATACATGAGCTCCTGCATGCTCACACAGAATACAGTAAGACCTTCCGTGAAAAGGTAATGAACTAGAGTGATTTCTCTCTTATGTGAGAGAAATGTCTCACAAAGAAATAATAAATAAGCAGAAATACATAAGATGAAACGTCCGTCCAAAAATATACTATGGTTTATGATGAGAAAAGAAAAACAAGCAATGTAGGAAAGAAAATTTTGCCCTGGCCAGAAGCAGGTGGATGCAATTACTGAGATTTCCTCAAAATCAGAAAGATTTAGGTGTTATGCTCCCCTTGTCCCTCTAGCATATAAAGTGGGTACAAATCTAAAAGATTTCCAATCTAAATGACAAACAAAATTATTCCGCACTGTTCCTCCCAGCACTCCCTTTATTTCTTTTTTAATTCAGCAAAGGAACAGTTAAACAAAGAAGGTGCTTAATGAAAAACCTAAAAACTGCCCTGGAAATACGAAGAATGTCAATTCTTACATTCTGGGTAGATACAAACAGCTTGAGTCTCTTCTGCTTGCTGCAGTTGGGATGTCATACTGGGCACTAATGACTGCTTTGCTGTGTGAGAGAACGTTTCTAGAATCCAGCATTTCAACTACAGCACTACGGAAGTCTGGGCTGTGCCCTCAAAATATATCACCAGTACAAGTACCACATTTGAAGTGTTCCCTGTGAAACAAAATTGAAAAGTGTTCCCTGTGAAAGACAAACATTTATACCCATGACTTTTCAACAGTTAATATTTCATCATATAATTTGTTTTCTCAATGTTGGCATGAAAAGGCCCGGACAGACATCAATATGCTACCAGTGGGAGGCTGAGAAAAAGATCAGAGAGAGATGTAGAGACTCACTGGCACACCAGACTGATATGGATGAGAAGTATCAAATTCTGGAATAGCTGCTCACAGTGGGGCTGTACTGAGTGCACGTACCCCGTTGGTGTTAGGGCACTGTGGGGTTGCAGTGTGAGGCAAGGCCAGGCTGCACCATGTTGGACAATGTGTTCCAGCAGCTTGCCTTAGGACAGCCTGGAGAGGGCAGAAAGTGCCACACGGGACAGGAAGGGAACAGCAGAGGGAACAAGGTAATAACTAGCAGGTGCAAGGAGGCCGCCTCCTGAAGGGACTGCAGCCTCTGAAGGTACAGGCCAGAGCAGGTTCTTGTTTATAAGGACCACTGCCCGTGGATAAGACCATGCTGAAAAAGAGTGAAAAATGAACTGCAGAGAAAAATCACTGCATACAGACCCAGACCTCCTTTGTTGCTTGTAGCCTCCCTAGAGGGATGGAGAAAAACCTGTGACAGTAGCAATGTGAGAGGTACTTGGAGGCAAGTAATGGAGACAACTCAAATGCTGTAGCCCCTACAGGAGGAGAAAGCAGCAATATATTTAATAGCAAGGTAGCTTTTCAAAGCATTGCAGTAAGTCTTTGCTTTAACCTATTAACTCAGTGTCATTAATTTCTACAATCCTCTTATGCTATGCCAAATGGAAATCCCAACTAGATTCTTTATCCTGTTGCTGTCATTGCAAGAGATTGCATTTGAATAATGTGGCTTTTTCATTACAGTCAAGCATTTCATTTGGTTTCATGCTGGTGAAAAGTCAAAACTCCCATGTTTCTGACATCTATCTGGCCACTAAAATGACTGCCTCAGATTCAGCATTTCAAGACTTCACAGTAGAAATGAAACAGAAAAACAGAAGGACAAGGAGTGAGCACTGTTCAAACTATGAACAGCTTAAAAAGTTAGTAAATATTGGGAAAAACCATACAAGTAACTTAAAACTTAGCTTGAAATTCAGTAAGTTTTGGAAGTGAGTATGCAAGAAGAAAAGAATCATGGGTAAGTGGGAGCAGAACAAAGCAATCAAAGTAATAACAGCTGATTTTCATCTTAAGGGGGTGGGAATCACTGATGTGTCTTTCAGGTTCCTTGCCAGAGTCTACAAACTCCCAAGGCAGGCAGTCTCCTGGCAAAAAAAAATCTCCTTCTTGTACCGCTGGGTAGAAACTCCGGGTAAACACATTCATTTTTAAAATAAGCCATTTTTTCAATGAAAATAAGAACTGCCAAAAGCCATTTTAAGAATATCTGTCATATTCTGACAGATCAAGCTATGCAGAAAAATATTATGATCTACTCAAATGTCTACTGAAATTTCTGACCTCATTACAGAGAGCATACTAATTCACCAATCACTCTGAAGATTTTCTGTTTTGAATATGCAGTCTTTTGACTTTGGTATACTTTTGAGCTGTGTAAACTGTATTGGTGTTTTTCTGACCTTCTTCTTATTTGCTGTTCTATCACAAGTTCTGATCTTAGGAGAACAAATATTCTTATTACACGTCATTTGTTGGCATAAGATGGAATCAGTTTCACAGAGTAATTCAATAAAGATGCCTTCAGTTACAAAACCAAGCTCCAGAGTGCCCAGAACAAAGAAGGTAAATAATAAGGATTGAAACATATTATGATGATCAATAGTCCATTTCACATATGTTATTCACAAACAGGTGAGATTAACAGTCTTGTCTGCACTTATATATGGGAAATGAAAGAATGCCAGACAGATTCTAGAAGCACAGAGACTTCTTCATATTTTGTTGTCCTAGATGATTTTGGATACTTCTGCATGTAGCTGACTGTGAGTAGCCTCAACTGCTGGGAGTGAAGATCATTTCTGGGCTGTAATTTATGAAAGCATTGCCTTTGATCAAATTAGGCTTAAGGAACTACAAAAAATGGAAGCAAAAATGAACCTTTCATTTCTACTTTCTAGGCCAAAGTCCTTTCAGTCTTGATCTTCATCAGATATCAAAGACCTCTGGATCTCTCTGTATTTAGTATAATGCAAATGACTGCAGCCAAGGAAATAGCAAAACAACAAAAAAAAGTGATCAGATACCTGTCTTAAATCAGAGTTTTACGGTCTAATATTCCACTAATTGAGAGGGTCCAGACGAGGGCCACAAAGATATTGGAGGGCTGAAGCACCTCTGCCATGAAGGAGCTCAGTTTATTCAGCCTGAAGAAGAGAAAGCACTGGGGAGACTTCATTTCAGCCTTCTGGTATTTAAGGTAGCTTATAAACAGGATGGAGACCAATTTTCTTTATGGTCTGATAGTGACAGAACAAGGGGAATGGTTTTAAACGAAAAGAGGGAAGATTTAGATTAGATATTAGGAGGAAACTTTTTACTCGGAGGTGAGGCACTGCCACAAGCTGCCCAATGAAGTTGTGTATGCCCCATCTCTGGAAGAATTCAAGGCCAGATCAATTAGGGCCCTGGGCCCTGGATTTCGATGAGCTTTAAAGGTCCCTTCTAACCTAAGCCATTATATGATACTACGATTCTTTGATTCTGTGACTGCATAGAACAGTCCTTTCGTTTGCCATGTTGCCTTATTTGAGAAAGGGGAGATAGAAATACCAATCCCTCAGCACTAAGCCTGCTATACTCTGTGTAGCAGAATCAAAAATTTCAAGATAAGGAGAAAGGAATGGCTGGCTCTAACCAATTACACCATACAGCTGGAGGAGAAAGCTAGACTTTCTGTGGGCTGTTACTTTTAAAGCTATTTCAGGAATGTCCAAGCTCATAAGATGAAAACTAATTTCTATTGCAGCTTCAGCACAGTAAGTATTCGTCTTTATATATTTGAGTCAAATCTGAATTGTCCAACCCAAAAGTGAGAATATCTATATCCCAACACTAATCTCATGAGCTATGAAGTCTAAGTGCTCAATCTGTTTGACGCAGCAGTGAAAATAATCATCAGACCAGCTCAGATTACAGTCTATCAAGTTTTCTAAACCAAAAAACTGCATACATCCTACATTGCTAATCACATCTACTCTTATTAATCCTAAAATCCTGTAGTCATAGAAGGCAGTGGTGTATGAAGTTTTAAAATCCACTCAAACATTCTGAGTCTTATCTGAGGAAGCAACACTGAAAAAAGCAAGGAACTATAACTCACATCATATAATAATTTTACAAAAAGTGAGCATTGATGAGGTATTAATTGTTCATTCTGTATATAAAAATCATGTTAGGGGTTCCCATGCTTTTCATTTTTAAGAATAGTAAATTAGAAAAATTATTGAACTTCAAAGTAAATATCCTATTTTGAGAAGTTTTCTTATTATTTCTTGAAAATCTGGAAAGGAATTCAACCAAGATTACACAGATATATGTCCTATTCTATTCTTCATTTTCACTTAAAATGGCAAGACTTGTGGATATCCCTAGGTCACAAGCAATATGGATAAGTTAAATCAATAAGGTTGAATTTGGTAATTGTGAATGCATCAAATACTGTTTTTAAGAAAGAAAAAAATAATGTGCTTCAGCTAGGACATGCTGATAGGAGTGTTCTGGGGAAGACACATAGGTGGATATTCCATTGGTGAGACCTCAACTAGAGAGCTGTGTTTAGTTTTCAGCAATGACCTATGCAAACTGGAGATAGTCCAGAGAACAGCAATAAAAATGATACAATGTTTAGAAAACATGACACATAAAAAGGCTGAATGATTAGTTTTGTTTAGTCTAGGAAACAGTATTTAGAGGGAAAACATTACAGTCCTGAAACAACTAAAATTAATTTTCATATTTACAAGTAGGATATTGGGAAGCAATTTATTTTAACTATGAGAAAGGAAAAAAAAAGTCTTTAGCTATAAAAGATGTGTTACGTGAAGAGCCATCAAGGAAAAGTGTTAATGGAGGAATGAGAATCTCTGAAGATTTTAGGAGCAAAAGTCAGTGGAAATATCAGCATACTAGATAAAAGCACTGCCACTGACTGTTCTCACTGGTTGTTGGATCACTGACCATTTAACTATTATTTGCTCATGACAGATCACTGCTTTTCTTGGATTCTATAATAGATAACTTTTTTTTTTTTTCCTTGATTCTTTTGCTGGATGGAGCGATAAAGAATGATCTGATTACTAGGAACCAGTATGCCTGAAAGCTGACTTCTGAGTCTACACTGTGTTCAGAGAGTCTGTGACTTCTGCTTCAGGATCATCTTCTGATGTTTTCATTGTCCAGACCTAAGCTTCGTTACACAATAGAAATGCAAAGTTATTCGGTATTGCTTATAGCTGTAAGGAAGGCCAAAATTCAGTCCCAACAACACGATCGTGAATTCAGATGAGGAACTGTGTTGTTCACAAGGGTCTGACTGGCAAGACCATTTTCCTGTCTCTCCAGAATTTTCTTTTTCTTTCTGGGGGAAATTCATTAAAGAACTCCTGGAAGACTTTAAATAAAAATCATAAAACTCAAAGTAGGAAAAAAAAATTAAAGCAGCATATGCTTGAACTCAGGTGTGATTTGCTTTCTTTAGAAATACAAAAATGTTGTTGGCACATGCATATGCAAATCATAAGCAAATTTCTATTAATATCTAAATGCTCTGCAAAAGTACAATGGTTCCAGTAAATGTCAGAACACATCTGCTCTATTTAAAAATTAACCACATAATTAAAGTTATATTACTGGTTAATTTCTGAAATGCTTAATTATTAGAGAGCTATCTTTCATGCTTCCAGAGAGGAATTAGAAATATTGTGCTTTTGTGTTTAAATCTTCATCTTCCAGGCACTTTAAAGTTTTAAAAAGAATATATTTTAAGTTAGTTAGAAGATATAAATATAATAGCTTTCATTATTGTAATATAAAACCAATGAACTTTGTGTCATGACAGATTTTGCTTAATCTTGTCAAGTGTCTTGAAACAGACTCTTTCTTCCCCCACTTTCTAAGGGAGTTGACACGAATGGAAAGCTGCCACTTGTGACAGCAGCAAATCTGGCCCAGAGCATTTCTTTAGAATAGTGTTGCATTCGGTTTCATCCTCCTCCACATCATGTGTCTCTCTAGCTCTGGCACCAGCTGACTCTAACAAGCAACTTTTAAGCTAGAAGCAGTTAACACAACCAGACTAACCTATCTTTAGCCTTATTACCTGCTCTTAAATGCTGCAGATTTCTTACATGATGTTTCAGTTAGTTATAGCTGCCTGTAGTTTAATTTGAGCAATTCTCAATCTATAACAGCTGAAGCCAGAAACATTAGAGCTGATCACTTAAGGGGGATTCTACAAGCTTTGCTTTATGATTTCCCATAAACATTTCTCTAATAGTTCTCCAATCCACAACACAGTTTTTTTCAAGAGACTTGCATATCAGCAGATGCTGGATGACGGTTACATAGACTCACAATAACCTTAATTCAAGTAAATCAAGCCTTTTTTGAGCCAGCTAGGTATTCCAACAAAATTTTACTTGGCTATCTGCACAAATGTGTTCAAATGGTTAATTACCTAATTTAGCACAAATAGTAAACAGACATTACTTGCAACTGACAGCACCACGTGAATTAAACATTTCTCATTCAAACCAGATACAGAGTATGAAACTGAAATGAAGAAATAAATGTATGAGAAGAAATGATGCAGGGAAGAAATGTTTTTTAATTATGTGGTGTCCACTTTCCATAACAGACTGTTCTCCTAATTTACCCCAGCTCAATCAACCTGTCAGTTAGCTTTGGAAACAAATCAGCAGCTGCACACCCAGAGCTCTTCTTATCTGGTGTACAGGTGTTCTTGTTTGCATATTTTCGTTATCTAGTGGTTGACTCTTGTGTCAAAGGGTGTGCACTATAGGAATAGAAAAAAAACTCATTTTACAGAAAAAAAAATATTCTGTCTGTTGTCAAGAGTGACTGCAGTTTCAGGTCAAAGGAAGAGAGGTTCTTAAACTGTTCATCATAAACTTAGTGAATAACGATCTAATATTAGTGACAAGTTCCTGAAAACACCTGACGCAGTTATGTAGTTGGCACTACACTGGCTGCAATGCTGTAATTTTCAGGCACAGTGATGAAGATAGGAGTTATAGCTGTGTTTTGAGGGGAAGGTACCAGCCCTACTGAGCATCACCAGAATGTACAGAGACACCGAGACATACACATTAGTATGGATGACTGCTAAAGCAGTAACTGTAACAAAGCTCTGAGTAGGTTAACAAGCTCATTGCTAGCTAGCTAGAACAGAAACAATTTACTGTAAAAACTACAGAAACAAACCCTACCTGAAGGCACAGCTAAATTTTCACTACATTAAATATTTTTCATTATGCAGAACCTGAGGTGAACACAGTATGACATTAGCCCTACCCACAGAAACAGTTCAGTAAATGTCTAAGTTCAAGCATGGGAGTTGTACAGGGCCTGCTCCAAAAATTACATCTCTGATTTTATTATGTTGGCCCATGATGTGAGAGGCAGATGCTGGTGGTAGGGCAGTAGAGACTGAAATTTCTTGTCAATATCCTTTTACATTTTGTTATTGTGTGACAGATGGAAGCAGAGGAGCAGACTGACAAAATGGTGTCCGACCCATGTGAGACAATGGAGGTGTGTATGAAGCAAAGGGGTGAAATTCAGTTCTTCCATGATAAAAAAAAAATGGTACCCACTGCTGAATGTTTATGGAGACCAAATAGTGAGTGTAAGCACAGTGAGGCAGTGGGTGATGCATTTCAGCAGTGTGACAGTGACATGGAAGACAAGCCACATTCTGGATGGCAGTGCAAATTTTTACGAGCATGGCATGCAGGCTTTTGTTAATCAACTACACTGTAAAACAGTGTTCTGTAGCTGATAATTTTCTCTATCAAATTGAGTTATTGTGATCTACCTGTTGTAATTTCCATGGAAATAAATAGGAGGCATTGCTTTCAGAGCAGTTTATGTACTACAGAGGTAAATCTCAGAAATCTCCAGAGAAGAAAGCAAAGGGATGATTTATTTGTACGCGATCCTACCTAGAAACCGCATTTCTTACCTAAAGATTACTGACTTAAATGCTGTTTAAGAAAATTATGTAACACGTGATATTTAGGGACATAGTTCAGAGGACAATATTGGTGGTAGGCAGACAGTTGGACTAGGTGATCTTAGAAATCTTTTCCAGTCTTTATGATTCTATGATCTACTAAGATACAGATGGAAAACAAACATTCATTTTCTCATATTAGAAGTGAATAACATGTTTTGCCAGTGTTCTTGTGAGGATGTTTTGTTTTAGCCTATAATAGAGGTGGTTTAATGAAATTTACTCTCCTTTATTTGTTCTAGTTATGTTTTGAAATGTATAATTATTTTCATTCCAATAAAATTGTAAGCACTTAAAGATCAGAAATGAATGTTTTTGAAAATAATTACATTTCTCATATTGTTAATAAAATCAATGACAGAATATTCCTCAGATTATGTTTATATTCCTTGGATAATATCTTATTTCAAGGATTATGTTTAATTTTTCATTGTTTTCTGAAGCATAAAATTAAAGGTTCATGATCTGATATTCATTAATAAGTTTCACAGAAGTTGCTAATTTAACTCATATAAACATCAGTTTAGATATGTGATCTTCTCTTGCTTCTGAAGGAGGTTTCCAGAGGATGGGAAGAACAAGCCATGTATTGAGAATATAGAAATGAGTATTGCAAAGAAGAACATGGATTGGCAAACATCGCATTTCTAAAAGAACAAACAAGAATGAAAATGACACGCAAGAGGAAATTGAAGGTAAAATGAAGGAAAAGAAGGGCAGGAGAACAATGTTGGGTGTATTTTTCAATTATTTGAAGACTAATAGAGGAAAATACCCAATCAGCTTATATCATACCAGGTTGATATCTTGGAAAGATATAATCCTTCATCAAGATGAGGACTTCTGCTGTAGAATCAGGGTATTTAAGTTTATACAGAGTAAAAGAGAATGAGGTCAGCTTGTCATGTTTAGTAGCAATCTGTCTTGTAGGCAGACTGCAATTTGGAAAAAGCTACTCTGGACCTACTTTAGTTTAATATTCAATGTTAATTCACTTATTTCTAATACAAGAACCAAGCTGTTTTATTTCACTTCTAATTCAAACCACAGAGCTGTTCAACCAATACAAAGAGAGCTAGGAAAAATCTAATTCATATTCTTTTTTTTTTTCCCATACCTACCAATGTGGTTATAAAATATTCACATGCGCATACACACATGTACATATATCTACTGTTTATACACAGACATATGGTATACGTGTCTGTGCAGCTGTGCACACATATACACATCTCTCAGGAATACTGTATGTGTTTGACAATGGCTGTGCACTTTGGCTTTTCAGGTTTTTAGCTAAAGCTATTTCTAACCTATTTAGAATTATACTTGGGATGTAGACAAAAAAAATAAAGAGGAAGAATTATTATTATGTGAGCATCTGGGAATTTTTCATTATATTTTCATTACCTTTTTCCTTCTACTATTTGTCTAACTTGTATTTTTGCTGAACATGAAATTAAATATTTGCCTAAATCTGAAACAAAAAAAAAATTGATATTAGTCTTGTATATTTCCTTCTTCACAAGCACAGAGTTACTTGCTGAAAACCACTAGTATTAAAGGAATTCTATATGAGACTGAATCTGGAGATGAGATGAAGTTAAAATCTATTGTGGCTGATAGATGAAACTTGGATTCGGGTGGAAAAATATTGTTTGGCAGTCCGTTGGTGGGAAGGAAGGTGCAAAAAGGAATAGTGAAATTGTTCCCTTCTATTTGTTTAGTTTATATAGTGCTGAATTTTCAGACCAGAAACCACAGAGAAAAAGAATGCTTTTACTGCATATATCATTTAACTGTAGGCAATATGAAGCAAATGCAGCAATTTAGACTTTTTTTGGCAAAGGTGCTATTTAAAAAAAAAAACAATATGCTAAAGAGGGTTTCCACCCTTTCAGATTTCCTAACCAACCCCACAGATTTTACCCACTCACACATTGGGATAAACTTAAGAGAGAACGTAAGTACCTTTCTAGTTAAAATCTTGCATCTTCCTTGTAAACATAGATTTGTTTTAACAAAGGCTTCCTTCAATAACATAAACAGTGATAAAATAATGGAGTTGACAGTGTCGACTTGGTTCAATATCTGGGACAAGTATCCCCTTACATGTAGCTGGTAAGCCTTCTGAAGTTAGCCATTACATTATTAATATAATCACTCATAAAAAGCAATATTCCATTTATTACCTATGCAAGCATGCAGCGCACTTTTACATTTCAAACAGGTGAGCTAGCTTCAAATATTCTTTAACAATACTGAAATGCAAGGAATTATCTTGTTTTACTTAGAATGTTGGAGTCTTTTACGTGACTTCCCATCCTCAACTGCATAGATGGACTGAAAATGCTTCCATATGGCTTGGAGAATAAGCTGTTATCTTTGTACTTTTCAATATGCTGCTTGAGAATATCTTGTTTTAAAGCTGTGGTTTCTATGGAAGTTTTTAAAAGAAAACTGCATCTCAGAAAGGTTCCAATTTTTTTTCCGGCTACATCCCTTTTTGCAATGCTGAGGATGTAGCATAAAACTGATACTTAACATAGCGTGAGAAAGGGCAATTTTATTCTAAAGTTTCTACCCAGTTATCGCTTTCTGATACAGAACTAGAGAACTTCTCCAAACCTTAAGAAAGATAACATATGGTACACTGAGCATGGCTTCAATTAGGGCTTTGTGAATCTTTCTAGCTACTAACAGGAAGAAATTAATTCATTCTGGGGAAGATTTAGTAGTTGGGCCACCCTACAGAGGGTCTGCTCCCAGTCTTCTGGCAGAAGAAACTGTTAAATTTCCCTCCTTGTAGCTTCATTCCTGGGAGCAAGAGCAAGTATATAAGGCCAAAAAGATCATCAGTAACCTCCTTCCTTGCAATAACATTGATGAATCATCATCCAAGAATTTTGCTGGATTTCTTAGAGGGATTTTTATGACGGGGAATCACTAGCAGCAGAAGCAGCCGTGACTGCATCCGTTCTCTTCCTTTGTTCTGCTTGGCTCCATGCTCGCCACATGACATATTTTAGAAACAGTACTTCAATGGGAAATACAAATGGGCAGCAACTGACTGTAATTATGTTGTGGTACTAATTAAATTCATAGCCATAAAGGAAGTGGTGATACACTGAGACATTTTCAAAGAAAGGATGTTGACATACAGCCCTGCAGAACATGCAGAAAGAAATGCTGGGCCAAACAAGAGTGAGCCTGGTCTGGTAAAAGTACAAGAGATTTGCAGGCACAGTTTTGCTTCCTAAGTCTGGGTGACCAGAATTTCTACAGATGTTGTCTTGCTTGAACAGATAAATGGTTTGAGAAAATGTCAGATGGGAATGTGCTTATCATGATCTTTTTATTCAGAAATTTAGTATCCCTAGTATGCGCCCTTTGCAGGTTTGAAGCAGAGAATAAATTTGCTTAAATTGAAACTTTCCCAAATCTGATAGAATGAAGACAGTGAAATTAAAATGTGCTTGTATTTCATTCAGCAGTCAAAGCAGAATATTTTATTACAATTTTGATTACATTTCAAGGTTTAAAAGACTATTAAAATATTTTATTTTAGTGGTGAAATATTTCAATATATAATATATTGAATATTATATATATATTTTAATTTAAATATATAAAATATTTCAGTGTTGAAATCTCTTCTTCCTTTGAAAACCACCTAGAGTGAAACACTGCTTGGTTTCTTCAGATGTGGATATAGTTAATAACAAATGTTAATTAATCATCAATAATCCTCAAAGAGCCTATCTTAGTCACACTTCTTTTAATCAAGGTGTTCAATGGAATCTTAGGGTCCATTTGTTCCCAGAATATAATGAGAATTGTACAGATCTTATGCATTTCCAGGCAGAGGCCATTATGATAGGTTTCATTATTTAAGTTATTTCTATAAGTTGTATTTTAAATGCTTTATATGAAGATTTCTATTCCAAGATAGAGCATGGAGGAAATAAAAGAGAGTGCAAACTAATGAATTTTCAGTTGCAGCTTTGAAAAGATGAAGAAAACCAACAAATCAAAACCCAAACCCCACAGTTTAAAAAAATATATCAACAGTACATATACGTATATGTATATTATTTCGTGGAAGAATGTCAGGAAGGAAAATTGAGGTTTTTATTGTGTAAAATGTGAGTGAGCTAATGATCTACGTTTTGAGTAGAATATTCCTGTTGGATGATGATTCATTAGTGTAATTTCAGAGAAGGAGGTTATTGATAATTTGATACTGCATATCCACTATCCTAATCATTATTGTCAGAAAGTCTATTAAAGATCATAGGTCATGGATCTAAAATTAAGTATGCTGTTAAAAAAAAAAAAAAGATCAAGAGACAAAGATAGATATTCTTATACATTAAGAATCATACTAAAATGCCTTGCATCATCTAAATTTGCTAAAACAGTACTTGATAAAATAAAGCTTCAATCTTCACTGAAACATTTCTCATTTAAATTGAACAATATGTGGGAGTCTGACTATTAAAACCCTCAAAATTCTGGCTGCTCTTTGTCCTGCTGCTTGTGCAAGATGTATTCTTCTTACAGATTATGTTAAAATACTCAACAAGGTAATGAGACACACTTTCTTTTTGTCTTTTGGCCTTGAAACACTCTAGTTTTGGAAAACTCCACTCACTTTTCTCAGCATTTCACTAACTGTGAAGTTTAGCAGTGCATGACTAAATGGCATTTCAGAGCCATTGCCGTGAAAAGAGATGCTGTTTGCTGGTGCTCAGGAAAGGGCTGTACACTGAGTCCTAGTCTGCGTGAAGGAGAGCCTGACCCTAAGGACCAGTGAGCTGTACCAGATTTTAGTTTGGCTGCTACAAGTGCAAGCAGAATCACACTGTCACTTTATGCTGCAACCTTAGCCTGGGTCAGCACTCTGCTAGCAGGAATGAGACGTTCTCAGAAACATTTTGACAAAAATTAATTCAGAAAACTTACCGATGCTGAGTATGTCTTCCATATTCACGCCTTTCTTTTAGCTTTCCAAATCGGATAGTACAAATTAATGGAAGACATTTGTTTTGACATTCTGAACAAAGGCATTGGGATGCTGGGCATTGCTTAAAAGCTTCCTGAAATTCCTTTGTAACGGTCAACATGCAGATACACCTTGGTTAATCTAAACACTTGTGCTTAACATAAACTAGGTTGAAAGCAAAAACAAAAATAACGTTTTATTGTTTCCATTAAACAAAATGAAAAATAGAAACAATACATTTATGATATCTTTTTGTGTCTATTAAGACAAATGAAAAAGGAAACTATGCTTAATTCCAGCCTAAAACCCAGAAGATTGCCTTTTTCACCTTTCTGTTGTAATCATTAACCAATATCACTTATTCAACCCTCTTAAATATAGGACTCAAAGCATAGCCTCAAGCTGAATTTGCACAGGAGATTTTCTACCAGTGCTCCTATAACAGCTTTTTTATGCCCTTCCTTTCTGAAATCCACAGATCTCTCATCCCTCCTCTCCACTGTTCACTTATTTACTGAACTGCCTTACAGAAGAGGTAAGAACTCTCCTCTGACCTCACCAGTGGTTGGATTTTTGGAAAAGAGTGGATAAGAGTGTGCTTACAGAGAAACAGCAGCTGGATGCTATGCTTTCGTTTGACCAGGCTACGTCCAGCTTGCCCCTTCTGATGCAGTGAGTGTTTGAAAAGGCAATGGCTTTGACATCTCTGAACAAGGCATCTTCACATTACATCCCTGAGATTCTGCAAAATCTTATATAAATTACAGATGGTACACAGTTGCATTGCTGGCATTGAAGACTGCAGCTGTTGCATGTGTTGCACATGAGGTGGTAAGCAAGTCGCTTATGGTATTAATGTGTGTGAGAATGAACAAATTCAGTCTTTGAAAGAAATTGACAAGTTTCAACCACAGAAGATGCTTAACCACAAAAATTCAAATTAGATCTAGCATATTTAATTGTACAGTACTGTCAAAAAGATGTTTTCTGCTGCTCAGTAAGATAAAGTAGCTCATCAAACTGCCAAAAGTTAGCAGCAAAGCTAGCAGGAGTTGTGAGTGCAAAAGAATAAACCAAGAAAGATTCAAGCACATGCTGAAGGAAGAGCTGGAGAGATAGAAGTAATCAGGAAACCAACCCTTTTATTTTTAGTAGCAGCAACTTATTAAATCAGCCTAGGTTCAATCACATCTTAAGGGGCTGAAAGGACATTAAGAGCTCGTATAATGACAGTGTGTACTGCAGTAATCAGATGTTACACTTTGGGGAACTGTTAATATTGTTCACTTGGATATGACATTATCGGGAGATTTTCATTTGAGCCCTACTAGGTCAATTTTGAAGAGATTTGAAAAGCTACTAGGTGCCAGTGACAGAAGTCCATGGACGTTTTGGATCCAGGAAGGTGTTACAAGACCACAGAGCATGATCATGTTCAACTGTGGCTTATCCTAGATGTTTAGATTACTCTTTGTTAAGAAGTTTATTTCTGCCAGTAATGAGTTTTAGAAATACTTTGGAAACTTGGCTAGGGTCCCTGCTGTGGATTTATCTTTCTTCAGTGTCACAAAGGTTATTGTTCTTCAGCAGGACGGCTGCCTCCAGCAATAGACTCGTGAATGCCAACTGTAATTAAAGACTTGGAAAAACAATGCATTTAATAGCTTATTCAGGGTGACAAGTGTTGTCTTACCTTGCAAAGTCTTCGAGCCACACAGGAGTAGTTTTCCATTCAGGTTTCCCTTGCTTCATCATTTGATATCAGCACTCTGGCAGGTTTTTGAGACCAACGTTTAAGATATGCATTTCGTGATCTCTCTTTAAAATAATAATAAAATGTCACACTAATTTATTCTCTGGGAATATTTTGCTAGCTTCTTGTATTAAATCCCCTCAAAGCTAATTTAGATGCTTGTTGTCTGTGTATTCTGCATCTGTCTGTATTAATAACTCTGCCAGTGTCTGAACAAATTAAGACATTTTACAGCATTTAAACATACCAAAGATCTTACATTTTCTGTGAAAGCGGAGAGTTTGTACTATAATTTATGGATGTTTTCACATTGATCTCTGAATTGTTTTGGCAGGTAAAGCCTAAAAGCAACAGCTACCTGGCAAGGACAGAATATCTGTCAGACCATGAAGGGTGCCTGCACTCACTAGAGAGATAAATGGGAACACTGAAATAGAGTTAAGCCCAGAGAAGGAAGCTCATCCTCAGACAACTTGCCAAGCTTGTTTCATTATAGCTTATAGCTTTCATTGTAGTTTAGTGAGTACTGTTAAGTATTCTGTCAAAATAAGCATGCTTTTCCAGACAAGTAGCACTGCAAAACCCTAAGGTGTCACTGCTAATACTGGCACTTATTTACTGTTTTTTTTGTTTGTTTGTTTAACATGAAATACAGGTACTATAACATCAGAGAAAAGGTCCAAGTTTTCTTAAAATGAGTTTTCCACTCCCTAAAAATTTAGGAGCTTTTTAAAATTTGTACAATTTCTCTCCAGACATAAAGAAACAACAACAAAAAAAGAGATTATTTCTTAAAATGTGTTATTTATAAATCATATCTTTTTTCTTATCTTTTCAGGACAGAAAATTATGGATATTTTAAGTTCCTGTAGTTCTGATGATACTTTATAAAATCCTAACCCATATATAAGAGTAGGCACACATATTCTAGAAGTTCTTCTTAATTATAATTTTAATTTCAGAAGCATCTGATACAAGAAATGCTTTATTTCTAGGAAAAAAAAAAAAGAATATAAAGTCCAAGTTTATTTCAGAAGAAAAACTGACAATCAAAATAAGATTTTCCCAACAACTTAACTGCAAATCCTTTTCTTACCTACATATTTAAAACTTATGCTTAAAATACATTCATTTAGTTTTGTAACTCTTGTTCAAGCCAGTAGAGCAAATCAAATTAATTGCTTCATTGGAAAGAAAGTCACTGGATGAAATGAAGGAGATTAATACTCAAAAGAAGTTTTTACAAATACTCTCTCGTAGGAAAGGAGAAAAATAAAAACAAAATCCACGATGACGTTTTAAATCGTATATTATCATATCTTTTCTCATTGTTAAGTAACATCATGTATTACTCTTTAATGAGCGCTGACTTTTTTTTTTTCTCTATGGAAGGCTATATAACACCTCCAAAAAGTCATATAGTTTCTATGCAGACTTGGTATTATGCTGGATAAGCATATATTTCTTGAACTTCAGTCAGGCCTGACTGAAACTAAGGAAGTATGTCTTCTGGTTCCATTGTTATTTATTCTCTGTTCATACCATGATGGTTTATATTTGAGGGAAAACAAGACCGCAGATCATACTCATATGAATCTTATTGCACATCACTTTTACAGTCACAGTTATAACTTTTCAATCATAGTTAACAGGTTTTCAGATGTAATGCAATACAGCAGTAACAGCTGCCCAAAGAGATTCACTTCCCATGTATGTACAATCCATATGCTTAATTGGATTTAACTTAACAACTATATGAATGGACTTAGTTACTAAGCATTTGTGGATCGTGTAACTGTTATTTCCTCATATGCTAAAGGAAGCTTAGTTGTGAAACTTAGGTCTTTAATCCAAGATCAGCTCTTCCAGCTCCACAGAGTTATTAGTTGCATTAGCTTTTGTAAAGATCAACTTGAGATCTTACTAGAGAGATAACAGTTCTTTGCCTTTGATTATTCTCCCTCCTCACTTCCAAGGGTCTACAAATGTTGGTTGTTTGTTTTGTTTTATTTGTTTCTGCACATCAGAAGTCAGTTAAAATTTTTACTGTGTTCAATATAAGGCATTCTATTGCCTTCTAAAAGGCAATTCCACTACTGCCTTTTTCCCTAATACAAATTTGAAACAGTAAAGTGGTCTTTTGAACTGACTAATACGTATAATAAAATAAGCAACAGAGAATGAACTAGTTGACCTTACAGATCTTTTCCATTTCTAATTTCTATGGGAAAAAAATACAAAAACTACATTAACCTCATCTACAAAGTTCCCTGTCAAATAATGATCCTGTTATAAGGTCATTACAGAAAACACTGAGATACACTGCAGCATTGCTTGGAAAATTATGCAATATGTTCTTTGCATTTGCCTGTTATATTGAAAAGTACATTCTATGGAAGTAAATGTATCTAAACACAAGAAGGCTCTATGAACACAGTAAGTGCTTTGAAAACCATTATGAAAATCATTCTCATTATATAGCATGTAGAAACCTCAGATCTATGAAGCCTAGGCTTTCTCCATAACAGATTATAAAAAAAAAAAGTATAGAATACACTGAAGCTTATATTAGTCAATATAATGGGAATTAAAAAAAAATAAAAATCCCTATATAGATCAAATTATGGTCCTTAAAAGAAAAATAGAAAGCAATCATTGAATTGTATCCTCTGAGAGGAAATTGGGCCAAAATTGATCTGGATAGTCAAATTTATTCTTACATGCACTGAATGTACAATGAAATGTGATTAGAGCAAGTGTGCCATCAGTCCCTCTTGCAAGATCAAGCACAGAACAGTACTGCCTTGATGAAAGGGATCAATAGCATTGAAAGCAAAATTGGAGGGCTGTCAAATCACCTTAATTCCTATTTTCTGAATGAGTGGAGTGGGATCACTTCATGCTCATACTAATAACCAAATTAGTGTGCTTCTGCCTCTGCACAGAGTTAAGCTTCCATAAAAATCAAATAACATTGCTAAAAAGAAGGAAAAAAACACATCCACATGAAGCTAAGAGATATCACAAAACACAAATGTTTCACTTTGAATTCTTAAGAATTCAAGAGCTCAATTTCTCTTACATTTGTAGTCATTAGGGTATGTAAGATATAATTTATATTTCTCAACTGACTTGTTGGCTAGCAATCTTTCTTTTCACATCAACTGGGAAAATAATCTACTCAACAGGCACACATACACACATGCAATGTGCTTAGCTAGGCTTAATCATAGAATCATAGAATCATAGAATTACTCAGGTTGGAAGGGACCTCAAGGATCATCAAATCTAACCACAGCCTAACCATAGTACCCTAACTCTAACAACCCTCTGTAAATCCTATCTTCAAGCATTACATCCAAACGGCTCTTAAACACATCAGACTCAACCATGTCCCTGGGGAGCCTATTCCAATGTTTAACCAGCCTTTCTGTAAAGAAGTGTTTCCTGATACCCAACCTAAACTTACCTCGGCGCAACTTGAGGCCATTTCCCCTCGTCTTGTCACCTGTCACCACTGAGAAGAGATCTACCCTGCTCTCACTGTAAACACCTTTCAGGTACTGGAAGAGAGTAATAACGTCTCCCCTCAGCCTCCTCTTCCCCAGACTAAACAGCCCCAGCTCCCTCAGCCTCTTTGGGCTGATTTTCCAAGCCCTTCACTAGCCTAGTTGCCCTTCTCTGGACCTGCTTCAGTACCTCCATGTCCTTTCTGTACCGAGGTGCCAAAAACTGAACACAGTACTCGATGTGAGGCCTCACCAATGCCAAGTACAGAAGCAGAATGACTTCTCTAGTCCTGCTCACCACACCATTCCTGATACAAGCCAGGATACCATTGACCTTCTTGGCCACCAGGGCACACTGCTGGTTCATGTTCAGCCGACTGTCCATCAGAACACCAAGGTCCCTTTCCATCAGGCAGCCTTCCAGGCACACCTCCCCAAGCCTGTAGGGTTGCCTGGGGTTGTTGTGACCAAAATGCAAGACCGGACACTTGGCCCTATTGAAATTCATGCTGTTAACCTTGGCCCATCGATCCAGTCTATCCAGGTCCCTCTGTAGTGCCCTTCTCCCCTCTGGCAGATCAACACTCCCTCTCAGCTTGGTGTCATCTGCAAACTTACTGAGGGTGCACTCAATCCCCTCATCAAGATCACCAATGAAGACGTTAAACATAAACATAAACAGCCCCAGCACTGAGCCTTGGGGGACACTGCTCGTGACCAGCCACCAATTAGATTCAACTCCATTAACCACAACTCTTTGGGCCCGGCCATCCAGCCAGTGCTTCAGCCAGTGGAGCGTACACCCATCCAGACCATGGGCAAACATGTGTCTTCAAAATATATCACTCTGAAGTGAACAGTAATGATTTCCTGTGAGATATTCCACACAAAATTTCCACAGAAATGGTTGAGGTGGTTTCTGCATCAGTTTAAGTCAACAAAAAACTCAATTGTCTCCCAGTCTTATGCCCCACATCACCTTTCCTCTTAACCTCCTTCATGCATAGCAAGTCATTTCAGCTTGTTGATCTGGCTGAAAACAAGGATGACAATATAATGAAGGGGTTAAGGTTAGGTGGACATATGTCACTGCAGTTCAAGACAGAGTGATAAATTTAGTTTCTTCAGTAGCTTTCCAGGTTCTCTTTTTTATTATACTCATGTCTATTTTTGTAGCTTTTTGCTGCCTCCCTGGATAGCTGCTTTCTTTTTCACACTGTGTATGCAGAATGCTCCTGAAAATCTCCATTGGGAAACTCAGAGGAATGGAGTTACTCAGTAGATACATGTTTTTACCTCTGCCGTTTCTTTTTTAAAGACAAGTTTAAAATAACAGTTCCCTTTCCAGCATTGTCTAGTGCTATTTTCACACACGCAGGCTTTGACAAAAGTGTTCTTTGTATATACGAAATCCTCTGTATTTGCAGCACAGACAGGTTTCAGGGCAAAACACTAAGTAAGAACATCTCAACAAGAGGGTCTCTGCTGAATGTTTGTTTCAGAACATGAGCACCAGAACTGTCATCCAGCACCAATACTACATTCTACCCTACTGTTTAAATAAATGAATGAACAAGTGAATAAATAAATTCACAGTATTATAAAAGCACAGCAGTAAAGCAATAATTATTTGTGCTTTCCAGGTACTTTATTTCTATAGTTAGTATTAAGGCAAACTAATGGTTAAGGACAATTAATAATACTAAAATATTAAAGTAATCAAACACTTTTGTAACAGGTAGATCAAGGAATGCTAAGGATCCAGTAATATCATGCTTTATTATCAAGCCAAGAGCTGAAGAATTTAAGGTAAAGATAGCAATTACTTTATCATAAGTAGCTACGGCTACACAGAGCAATGCTCACATTATCCTTGATCATAGAATAATAGAACCAAGGAATGGTTTGGCTTGGAAGGGACTTTTAAAGAGCTAGTCTAAACCCTCTACCCTGTGCAGGGCTCTTTCACCAGAGCAGGCTGCTCGAAGCCCTATCAAACTCTGCTTTGAATACTTCCAGTTATGGGGTACCCACCACTTCCTTGGGCAACCTGTTCCAGCATTTCACCATCTTTCATAAAAATATCTTCTTTACAAGAAGGAATTTTTTTATAAGAAGCTTTCAAAACAAGACATGTTTTATAACAGTCCATAAACTAGCAAAAGGATCTTACATGTACAAAGTAACAGTTGCAGAAGACAAATACAAACCTCAATTCTCATTTTTGAAAAATTACAGATGTTGTTTCTACTTACAACTGAATAATGTTCATACCAAAGATTAGCACATAGAAAGTGCCTTTGTTTTATACTTCCACTATTTATTTTGGACCTCTTGTTTTGTAGGCTTATAGGCATTGCACTAATGAACTTTAACACATCATATTTCTCTTCATCAGTAAATTGACTTTGTTAAAGTTTGATTTTTTTTTTCCTGAATGCTATTTCTGCCATGTGATACAGAAACTAATGTGCAATAGCACTGATCATTATAGGCTTTTCTCATTCCGAACCAAGTGAATGCACAGTCTGTATTGCAATTTCTGAGACAATGCTGCTTTCTACAAAGCTGGAAAGTTATAAAACATATCTGGACTACCTGCAGAATTAACCTTCAGTCCTGGCCATCAGCATGATAACCTATTTTCCTGTGAGTCATGTGCTTGGATTTGTTTTTTGTTTTTGCTTCTCTGTAATTATAGGTTGCTGGGTATAACTAATAATATATGATGCTAGCCTAGAAGCCTGTTATCTAATTGACTATAGTATTTGGATTTTTAGACTGTCTGAAAACACAGTATGTATTTATTTAATTTTAAAATTATATGTAGAATACCAGCTTGTCAACTATCACGCTTTCAGGGCTCACTTCCTACTCATATAGCATTAAACATTTGCATACTTTCTGGTGCAAGTGATTCCTTAGTAGTGCTCTGAAATCTGGTGATGTGTATATAAACCTACATCAGAAAATCCTCCATTCTGCCCACAGCTTTTACAGAAGGAAATCTTTCTTTTCCCTTAGATTTGTAAATATTTTTGATGTCAAAACAGCACAGATATCTTCTCCAACAGCTTGACATGATAGGACTCCCAAGTCTGAGCTAACAAAAACCACCATTGGTAGCAGAACATTTTTGAGTATGTGGGAAGGCTCTAACTCGCTTCCAAACTGTGAGTGTCTGACATGCCTCAGATGGACAATGTAAATCCATCTACAAGTTACACAGATCATGCTTAGCTGGGAAAACATTTTCTGCAACATGAGTTCCAACAATTCCTTGGATAAAAATATTTGGTAAACGATTTGACCAAAACTTAAACCTGTTGGAAAGTTCTGATAACAAGAAAATAGCATCTTTCTCTCTTTCTGCGGGCCATATCAGTCATGTCTAGTGCATTATCTATAACACAGAAATATTATTTGAATAACCACTGGCAACTGAAGAACTGTGGACACTCTTCTTCCAAAATAGTAGGCATGTGTGATTCTCTTACACCACAGCTTCAGAAGAGCTTCCTGTGATCATTAACTGACAATTGTTAGTATTATTTTTAGTTAATGTGCTTATTTTCAACAGAAGAATCTTTTTCTACTAAATGTTCTGAAAATATTTAGACTTGTAAGCAGATAGATTTTAACTGCTTTGACATTCTTTTGGTCTCTTAAATTCAGATTAAAATTACTGGTGTTTAAAAACATTTGATAATGAAAGTGTTGAGTGAAGTGTACAAAGACAAATTTTAATTTTGTTGCTAAGTCTTTCTATCATCTAGATGGTATTTCTTAAAATAGCTTCAATGAAGGGCCATCGGTGGTACTGAAGTAGTGCACTTTTTTAAGTGCATGAATGTTTATTTCTGCAGAGTTTACTGGTGCCTGTAGAGTGATATTCACAAAGCAGATTTCCCCCAATGTGCAAGACAATCATATTTCCACATAGGCAGTGACAAATACAAATATTTCTACTAGATATAACTTGGGCTCAGAAAATAGAAAATCTCTAAAATATTGAAAATCAACAGATAATATGGAGACTGTAGAACCCCTGTCCAATTTAACAGTAATTGGTTATTATGTTGGAGTATCAGAAATAGAAATAATAGTTCTCACCCACAGGCAAAACAGTTTTACTCTGGGAAAATAACTTCAGTTATTATATGGAGTATTGCTAGAACCCTGGGGAAAATGTTCATTTTCCTTAGCTAACTTGTAAACAAATTTCAGTAAAGTCTGCAGTATTTTGCATCATGCCACATCCTCTAATGAGAGGATTTCGAGTTGACTTCTTGGCCCTGTGTTCGTAATATTATAGTTTTTCATCAGTTGTGATCCAAACAGTGTTTGTACTTACATGGTTTTAGCAATGCCCACAGTACTACAATTTGTCTTTATCTTTTTTTTTTTCCTGTACTGCAAACTCAGTCTTGTTTAACTAGCAGAGGTAATAACTTCCTAGCATACTATGAGTACTAAATGAAGCAGTAAATGCTCTCAAAGGATGGAAGAAATTGTTTTATGCATATACTGATATCTATGTAGGCCATTCTGAAAGTCATGCTTCCTATTTATTTCAATAGAAACTACAACAGATACAAAGAGCGCAATCGCACTATTTGATAGAAGAAATTCTCAGCTACAAAACAGTATTTTTCAACATAGTCACCACCATTAGCTATGTATTTTCACCAGTGATGAACAAGAGCACTTGTAAAAATCTGCACCACAGGAAGTGACCTGCTGTTTCACAGCTACTATAATATGATAGCATCATTTCTAGGAAAACGTTGCTCGCACAGTCCAGCTTTTATTGGCCTGAACAGATGGAAATCAGGTGTCAAATCTGGACTACATGGTGGGTGTATCAGGATAGTCTGATCAGCCAAGATTGGCAATGTGCTCCACTTTCTTCAAACTGGTATGTGGCCTAGTGCTATTGTGACTTTTTTATTTTGGTTAAAGTTGTTAATCCTGATGACACACGAAATTCACAAAAAAAGAGAAAAAGAATCTCAACCTTGTATGTGTTTTGCATTCTTTCAATATTCTGAATTGCATTGTTCACCACACCTGTGGGATATCTTGCCAAGATTTGTTCTGTCATTGTGCTTTATTGCTAAGCATGTTTTATATAGGCATTACACTGACAAGACACAAAGTTAAAATGGCCACTTATTCAAAGAGCCATCTAATGTTATAGTGCTCTGATTAAAAATAATAATAATAATTAAAAAAAGCTGTGTGAGTTTAAAGAGAGCAAAACAACAGAAACTACACTATGAATTATAATTTTCTTTTGTACTTATTTTTCATGTTCCTGAAAACATAAAAACTCTTTAAATGAAACCATTCGTAATACATACATCTGTGAATATAATTATTCCTGGAGCTTGCTTAGTTTCATTGACAGGACAAAGATGAGGGATTAGTCAGCCAGCTATTCCTTCCTAAGTTTATGAAAGATTTGAATTACATAAAGTACACTGGCAGAGGAAAACTAATTTGAAGCAACTGACGGAACGGACTTGTCTTTCACAGTAAATAAAAGATCTAGCTTCATAAAATGAGACCACGAAGAATATCATGTCATGGTTTTCATTCTTGCAGTTACTTAAGCAGATATTATGGAAATCTTGACAGACATTGTAATTTGATCTTCTACAGTCTCATGTGTATGAGCCAGTCAGCTTGCATTTTAGGTTAAGCTTACATACCTAAGAATGAAGCTATTCACATACAATAATATATATTTTCACTGCACTTCTTCCTTGTATTTATCATCATATTATCATTATTCTCCTCTGCCCGATTTTAGCCTCAGTGCTCACATTTGGGATTAAAAAGTAAAGGATCCCTTAAAACAGAGATTTTGCTCATTTTCAGTGAGTTTGGGCAAAAACAAATCCCACAGTTTAGTAACATTGTAACCAAGTTTCAGTATATCTTTTCTATTGTTTTCCTGGATTAACAAACTCAGATTAGATATTCTTCACAAAAACAAGGACTGTCTTCACTCACCTCAATTAGCCTGTAATTTAATGCTATGATTGATAATTGAACATTCCAAAATATTTCAATACAAGTTTAAATAGGAGGTATTAACTGGGATTTGTCCTGTAAGGGAGTTGTCTCAAACTCACATGAACAGAGAGACAAATGAAAATGCTTCTCTTCCATTCAAATGTGACCTCTCTTCGTTTATTTGGGCTCTTGATATAACAGGCACTGAACTAGCTAATTAGCTTGGCACAGTTTCAGACAGTTGGATTACAGTCAGTGATAAAGAGCAGCAGAAGGCACCTCTTGGCACTCATCCTTATAATTCATCCTACTATGCCTGCGGTTCCAGTGCAGGGGAATTTTCAGTGAGGTTTGAACTGGAGGGCTGCTTCTGAGTCAAGAAAAACTATTTAATTAATCAAAGCCACATTTAACTGTGTGCTTATACAGCCAGCACAGTAAGATAGATCTAACATAAATAAGTCACAGGACCAGGTCATGCTACTGTAAGTTACTCCCTCATGGGTAAATACTCTTTTGGTGCTTGTAGAAAAGAGAAAGACAAAGAAAAGAGAAAACAAACCAAAAGCTGTGTAACAATCCACAGACATAGTTTCAGTTCATGTCCTTTTAACTAGGACTCTCACCAGCTTCCTTTACTTTACAACAGAGAACATGTATTTCACATGGATGTGTTTTAAACTACTTGGGACATAATCTTAGAAGCTAATGCTCCTTATGAGATATGGATAGCAAATGTGAATGGAAGTGTTTCAAGATAAAGAGATAAATATAACAATATAACAATAAATATAGCAATAGCAAGTCTTTTAGCTGGGCAGCAGTTACGTGCAGTATCCCTGTCTGTTTTACAAGACTTTTATTCATTTAATATAGTTATAGAATCATAGAATAGCTCAGGTTGGAAAAGACCTTAAAGATCATCAAGTCCAACCGCAACCTAACCATAGTACCCTAACTGTAACAACCCTCCACTAAATCATGCCCCTGAGCACCACATCTAAATGGTATGAATGCTATATGTATGAGCACCACATCAATAAAGTAAGAAGGAGCTTATTTAGTTATTTCATATAGTTAACTTCAACATTATCAGGTTCATATATTTTTTCTTAAAAAGCCTGGGCAGCTTTCTATTCCTTTTAATTCCACAGCCTCATACTCTACACCCTCCTTTGAAAAAATGACATCAACATTATCATTTGTATAAATGCAGATTTTGTGCATACAAAGGCAATAACATTGAAGAGAGTATTCTTACACTTGAAAATATGCTTTTCAACCTAACTTTGCTTTTCGGTGGTCCCTGAAATATATCAAATATTCATCTTGGAATAGAAGCATCATCACTGCAGGCTTGCATCATTTCCAATCGGCACTACATTCCCTGATGATGCGAATGGATTCATGCAGCTCTCTTTTCTGCTCTCATTACAATCTTTGTCACTAAGAATGAGGTATCCAAATTTTAATGCCTCATATATTTTGGCAGCTGTAGTGGTGTGCTATACTACTTTGACCTTTTTGATTGGCTTGCCATTTCAGTTTTTTTCTATTTACAACTTCATTAACCTGTGGAGGAAAGGTGGACTGGCTACCCAATCAATGGATGTTATATTGAAAAGGTCAGCATGGTCCAGTGTATTTACAATCCTTTCACAAAATAAGGGCACATAAAAGACCCAGTTCCTGACTTCCGCATTTGGGATGGCAAAGTTGCAGAGTAGAAAAAGTGAACTGACATGAATTCAGTCTCAATCCCAGATATCATGAAAATGAAAAATAAGCAGAAAAAAAACCTTCCAATTCCATTTCAGAAAAATACCATGTTTGTCAGCTTGTGGTTCTTAGCAGAAAACATTTTATTTCAACAAGATGACACTACCCAGATAAGCAAGATCTACAGTTATTACTGTTCTGAATCAATATTGAACTCAATTCTAAAAACGTTTAATTACCCGTTTAACATTATTCTGAGAAAAAAAAGACTGTAAACTGAATGAGCTCTTTTAAACAGGGCACTTTTCAAACAGAAACTTTCTAAAGTTTGCTAGCATTCTTTTCTGTAGACTTCACTAAACATCATCCTCTATTTGAGAAAGCATTGTTAATAGGCATGTAATTAGTACCAACTTTAGATAAATAATTCAAAACTGATTAATAAAATACATTCCTATTTAGAATATTACAGATAGGACAAAATTCAGACTAAACATAAAATTTGATAACAGAGGGCCCTGTGTTGTAGGAGCTTCTGACTTGGAGATAAGAAGAAAAACTAAACTAAAAGCTTACGATCTCTGAGGTTGTTTAGGGATGATAGTCTGAGTGTCTGAAAAGATTTCAGCTTCTGTAATTACAGGTCTTGGCAAGACCTTGTTTTCTCTAAAACTTATTGTTTTGGGGTGGTGGCATGGTTTGGGGGAAAGATAACCTCTTAGCTTCGTGTATGAGCATGAAGTGTCAAGCATTTCTGTTGTGAAGATTTTTTGCATGTGGAATTTTTAACACTGCCTGGGAAACTACGTGGCAAAGTAACATACAGCAGAGAATTTAAAAAAATAAATAAATAGGAGTACCCCAGCAGTCATATGAACAAATGAATGAATAAATAATGTCAACATTAACTCATATCTTTCTGCTTTTCTTGAAAGAGATTACTGCTCTATTAAGAACTAGAAAAAAAAAAAAAGAAAATGGATTTGTAAAAGAAATGGAGAAAGTAGGAAATATTTAATATTTCAATCAGTTACTTAGGTTTATAAGATTGTCATTATTTATTTCTTTACTTATTTTTTGCTATCCTTTTTAATAGTTCTGGTACAACAATCTTCTTCCTTCTTCACTTCCCACTGTCACAATTGGTATGTGTCCACTGGCTGTTGTTTTTCATTTGTTTATCTTTTATTCTTTGAAATAAAGTGGAATTTAGGAAACACTTTCAGAGCCACATCGTAGCATAGGTATGATCTCCTGTTTTCAAAGAACTCAATGGAAGAATTCAAATGCTTGTATTTCTTTTCCTTTTAAACATGTTGATAAAAAATTCTAGGTCCTGCCTGTTTTGATATTCTCTAATGTACTTCAGTGATGGTGATTTTCTCTTCCTTTCCTCAGAGAAACCAACTGAGACTTTCATAAAGATATCCTTCATTTGTTGACAAAAACAGACCATGTATGACATGAAGGAGCAGCACATGATAAAAATAAACTAATCTTAGGAGAGAGAGATTATCAAGGCAAACTATAAATAAACAATATGTTAACCTTGCTTATCCATAACCTATAAACACACCATGATTTCAACAGAAATTTGTCATTGCATGAATTCCCTTAGACATGTTCTTCACATAAAAAAGTTTTAAGAATCATAGAATCATAAAATGGCTTGAGTTGTAAGGGTCCTCAAGGATCATCATTGTGGTCCTTTTCAACCTAGGCCATTCTATGATTCTATGATGATTCTATGATCAACAAACTCCAACCCCCCTGCCACATGCAGGGCCACTAACCTCCACATCTAATACTAGACCAGGCTGCCCAGGGCCCCATCCAACCTGGCCTTGAACATCTCCAGGGATGGAGCATCTACAATCTTTCTGGGCAGCCTGTTCCAGCACCTCACCACTCTCTTGGTGAAGAACTTCCCCCTGACATCCAACCTAAATCTTCCCTGCTTCAACTTAAAACCATTTCCCCTTGTCCTGCTGTTATCTACCCTTTCAAAGAGTTTGTAGGCGCCCCTTCAAGTACTGGAAGGCTGCAATGAACTCACCTCATAGCCTTCTCTTCTCCAGAGAACAAGCCCAGCTTCCTCAGCCTGTCTTCCTAGAGGAGGTGCTCCAGCCCCCTCATGATTTTTGTGTTCCTCCAGCCAAAGTAGAAAAACTTACACTTTGCGATGTTGAACCTCATTAGATTCACCCACCTTTCAAGTCTGTTGAGGTCCCTCTGAATGGCATCTCTTCCTTCCATTGTGTCAACCGCAACAGAAATAGTGTTACACCAAGTAGTCATTTTCACCTTGTTTACCAAAAAATGAGACTACAAAGTTAATTAGATTCTATTGCTAATCAGAAAGATCTTCTCCGAAGAAATAGCATATTGCTAACTCGGTAATATGTTAAATTTCTGCAGGCCAGTAATTTTTTTTTGCTTTCCCTACAAAAATTCCTAATAGTAGAAAAGTAAATCAACACAGTTTTATTGATGTCTGTGTTGATTTAAACCATCTGAAGCTCTGGCTCAGAACTGAGAAGAGATTATTTGTTATTGCAAGTAAAGCACATGTAAAATGTAGGTTATTTTATCTTTAGAAGCTTGGCTGGAAATATTATTCTTGGGCACATAAAAAAAAAAAAGAAGATGAACATTTTGAACATGAAAAAACTCTCTCAGATTGTATCATTTCTGAAGAAAAAAACTGATTGTCTTATAAACACACATTGGATTTTTTTTTCATTTTTTTTCTGCTTCTTATCAAACATTTTCTATTATATCAAAGAATAATAATATATAGAATAGAATATAAAATTCTATTATAAGAAAAAAAATCTTGTTTCTATTAATCTTTCTGATGCATTAGTAAATGCTATCAAAACTAAAGCTTTTTTTTTTTTTATTTCTCATGAGAAGTTTATGGGATAAAAAAGAAACTCAGGATGTCTAGATTCCACATATTAGCCTAGATTCAAAGGGAAAGAAAGAAAAAATAAGAGAATTAACAAAATTATAATTTTCAGCAACAGTTGTTCTTCAGCTTTGCAAAAAATGAAGTAGTCATTTGTGAAGGACAGCAGAGTGATTTTCTGTTCTTTATAACTGCAATCATGAATGCTTTGACTAGTAATAGACATGTTAAAAAGAAAACATAAAAAGATTTTCAGAACAGAAATCAAGTACATACTGCAAACAAGCTTTTAGGAATGCTATTCTGCCCTTCAATACTTTATCCGTTTGATGCAAGAACAATTTTCCAAGGATGAAAATTGAGTTTTTTTATTTATCATTTTTAAGTAGTATAAGCATATACATGGAAGGGACACCTTTTTTTCCCCCTAAAATTTACTTACTAAAAGGATAAAAAGACTTTTTCCTGACCATGCAGTTGACTGGAAGAAGATGTGAAGCATGAGTTCTACTAAACCAGTATAATGGTTTGATGTGAAGCTTTGTTCGTACTTTAAGAATATCCCAAAGTCAAGTCCAGGAACAATGTTCACTTAGTGGCATTGAATGAATACTACAAATGAATATGGGCATGCAAATTTTAAAGTTGAGAAGAACAAACATCATATGGAAACTTTTACTACTGAAATGGATTTTTTTAATACATTCATTGACGTGAGAGTTTCATTCAAAAATACACTAAAAGAATTGACTTTCTAAGAACCAGTCTTTTCAACACTTGGATCAGGCCAGAACTTACAAGCAGTTTCCCTTGCTTAACTCTAAGTACCCTATCTTTTATATGTAAAAGAAAATAAATAAATAATCCATATGAGTACTGTTTCCAAAATTATAACCTTTATTCTGAAAATGTCTTCAAACATTTTTGCAATTCCTCTGATATAAAAATTATTATTATTATTTATTTTTTTATTTTTTTGCATGGAGAAGAATAAATAAAGGTTTAGTAAAGTAATCAACTGAAAATAATAATAAAAAATATATTTATTAAAGTGAAAAATACACTTAAGTTTATGCAAGGAAACCACCCTCAATTTTTAAAGAAGTTTCCTTTAAGTATGGCTATATATTTCCAGGACACAGTTATAGTTTTAGAGATTTTGTCACCACTTTCTTTCACACTGAAACACCAGAAACTAATTGTATTCATTATATCCCTCATATTTTGCACTCCACATTTTTTTACAGAGGCAAGGTCTATCTATGTATAAGAGATTATATATATAATATATATGTATATATAATAGAGCTATAATAAGGAATACAAATACAAACAAGATTCTAAAATGGTGAGAGATTTATTCTTTGATACAGACAGGTTGGAATTGTGAGAGACCAATTACTTCCCAAGAAATGAGTCCTGTAGAATGGTAACTGCCGCCCCTACCCTGATCTGCTCTTAGGAACTGTAGATACGTATCAAGATTCTGGATAGTGCCAACAGAAATAAAGTTACAGCCATGATCTGCAAAAGGCAAAGGCTGTGAATTGTTGCTCATTAATAAAAATATCCACATATCCTTGGGCTCATGTATCTCTACCTGCACACCTAGACACAACACCTAGTATCCACAGAACAGCAACAAAAATGCGGCAAGTCTTAAGCTGTAAATTATGTGTAATAGATAAACAGATGGAAGCTGAAGAAGAAGGGGCAAAAAAAGTGTCCAAAGTAAACTTTGAAAGTTTACCTCCCACCTACCAAAATCAGTCCAACACAGAAATCAGAATTGGTAATAAAACTGTTCAGACTCGTCAATAAATTGATAAGATTACAGATAACAGAACTGGATCAACAATTTTTTTTCGGAGACAATTAGTACATCTATAAAGGATGGAGAAAACAAATGAAATCATGAGTGTATCACTGATGAAAACTGTGGAATGGGAAAATAATGCCAGTTCTTCACCTTTGAATACAAGTGTCAGCCCTGTAAAACTCAACATACACTTTAGCAAGATAGGATTTGTGGAACAATTAAGTTGTTGCTAAGGCTCCAAAGTACGTCCCGTAAGCTTTCCAGGGCATTTTATTAAGATGAACACTACTTTAGTCCTGTAGAACATGTGGGATTCCTGAAAGGAACTAAGTTCATGTGCTTCACGTCTCCTTAGAAAGGGAGCTGAAAGACAGTAAATAAGGTCACAGGGAATTGTTTTATTATTATTATTCTCCAAGAGGAAGCTTTGGATGCAAACTAAAATGCTCCTGTAGACTCACAGCAATGTATGCTGGTTTGTGCATGGATGAGAAATAGCCCATGCTAATCTGCCTGCTACAATGACTATGGAGTTAGTTTAAGTAAGTTTCTCCAACAGCCATTGCCATGTTCTTTTGATTTCAATCATGTATATTTAGTTGCCTCTGTAATGCCTGCAAAAAGCAATTTAAACTCAATGCCTCACTGTAATATAATAAACAGTTTCTTTTCTTTTTTTTTTTTTTTTTTGTGAAGACTTGAGTGCAGTCTGAGCACAGTGATTCAGTATGTGAGCTTTTGGATGGAAAACAGAAGCAGAATGTGTTAGTGCCACTTAGGAAACCTTTAGATATTCTGGGGCTTTTTTCATGCAGTCCACAGCAATGTAAAATGCTGTGTGAGTTTGTCTTAACTAAGACATTTCACCAGTTGGAAAAGGTTTTTATTTGAAATAATGAAAAATAACCACTGCTTCATTGGTTTGTGTTTAGGCCAAAGAATGATCTCTGTGCTGAGTGGGCACAGCACTTTACATAGTTGTTGATTAAATGATAATGGCTGTATTTCATCACAAAGCGATGCAGACTGCCTATAGCAAAAGCAGAATTCATATAAGAGGTGGTAATCATGCCAGATCATGCTAGGAATCTCCAAAGATGAAAAGCATTTTGCTCATATTGCCTTTCTATCACAGAGATGATGTGAGAGAGTACTCGGACTCTGTGCCTTCCCATTTCTACGCTAAGTTTTATTTCCATCTCTTATTGATTTTACTGTTTATTGCTTGTTCTTTCTTTAAGCATCTGGAATTTAGGATTTGTTAAAGTGCAGACGCTGTCAACATTATTAATCACATGTCTGAAGTAGCAAAGTTAGTTTCTTACATCAAAATTTTTAAAATTTTCAAAATTTAAAAAATGCATCACTACAGAATCTCACTGGGACACTATGTGATATTTCCTATTTCTATTATATTTCATTTTACATTTGCATGTCCACATGAACATGAAATCAAATTTTAGCGAAATGTGAGAATAAGTATCTGCATGAAACTGAGCAAATGCTGCACACAAAAGTCAGCATGAATTCGCATCAACTCAGCAACTCAGCAACTTCTTACATGTTCTGTACTACTCTACAAAGGACAAGATTGTGGCCATAATATTACAAAGAAAAGAACAGAAAATCTCATCACAGATTTCATTCAAGAAGTGCACTTTGTTTGATTTTAGAAACTTCCAGTCTTAAAGAAAAAAAAAGGGCATTTTTCTGAATAATGCTCCACAGATCAAATTTGCAAGTTGAAAATCTACAATATATCAGAGATTTACAAAAAATAAAAATAAAAGGAAAGAAAGCGGCAAAGAATGTAGGAAAATCTCTCCACAGAACTTCTGCTCCTCAAATAAAGACAGTCTAATTGTGAGACATTTACAACTACTTCACAGTCAGCAAATCTTGTTTCTCAAGAAAAGCAAACCCAGGAGTCAGCAACAGAACTCACTTTCATATTCATATTAATAGTATCTTGGAATAAACTCAATTGCAGAATCAACATTCTCTCCTTTACTCTTTGGTAGCTGAATTAAAATGTGCTGCATACAAAACTTTATGAAAGGCAAACAAATAAAGATAATCATCTGAGAATTAATAGACATCCACAGTGATGTCTTAGAAAAGCAGATAATGACTAAACTACTTATTTATGTGCAATTTGTGATTTTACAATGCAAACAAATGTGAACTTATAGAAGAAAAGATTGCAATGGAGCAGTAAACTGACAAGATTTTTTTTCCAGTGTAATCATACACAACAGACAGATATTATTTGCCCAGATTACACTTTTATTTCTAGTGCCTCCTGCCCCACCAAGTGGACTAATAGTGTTATTTTTTATCATAATTTTGTATATTCTTTTTCTTTAAGGACTAAATGAAGTGTATGTTCCCATAGCAACAAAAGCTAATTCTTTCCAAATTTAGGTTTGAGCCTTTAACACTGAATTCCACGGAAGCTTACTTTCATATGAATCTTTGAAATGTGCTATTACAGAAGCAGAGTTTTAATCTGCAAAGCTTAAAGATGGGAGGGAAAAAATCAGTAATCCACACATGGCACAATATGCACATCCATAAACATACTGCAAATGTGAATTTCTTAATACTTTACATTCTCTGAAAAAATCTGTGCATGTTTACAGCTGTTTTTTTTTTCAGCAGTTTTGTTCCAGAACCTAATACTGGGTTTCATTTTGATTTTCTAACAGAAAGCTTTGTGAAATGTAATTTTCAGCGAGTTCCAGCTCACTCTCGTAAGGACAGCCTCTCATAAGGGCACACAATAAAATACAGTTTCATTGTATGAAATTAAGAGGACTAGAGAAGCCTTCCCAGGACAACAGTAACAAGACAAATCAAATGCTAACTCAGGCTCGAAAACCTTAAGGAAAACAAATTAACTAACTATAGGATGTCTAGGACTGGGAAAGTTCTAGGTATAGAAAAAACTGCCATAAATCAATGCAGCAAGAACTTTAACCACTAATGCCCTCTTTTTAAAAAGTCACAGTCCACATCATCTTCACAAAATGAGTCAGACTTCTTCCCCTTGTGGGTGGATGTTTCCATTCTTCTTACAGGAAGTTCATCTAATGGTCCATCCCACCCACATTTTCATTCCAAGTTTACAAAGATAGAGTACCTCTTCAATACAAATTACTGAATGCTTGGCTGCATTTATACTGTCCTATTATGAAATTTTAAAGTAGCTCGGAAAGACTAAAGTATTTGCTCAAAAGTAACATTCATATAGAACTACTCAAGCCAGAGAAAAAATTATCTTCATAGAAGCTGAAAGGAAGCTCAAACCAGACTAAGCCCCCACTCTTTGGCTACAGGGCTCTCATTAATTTTCCATAACCAAGCAATTTCCACCACGTTCATAACAGATAATGTCCTCCCATCTCTCTCCTGTATTGGAGTGAGTTTTATAATACATCGGTTTTACACTGCATTTCTATTAAAGTTTCATGATTTCTCAGAAGAAACATCTATCTCCTATATGCCATTTATATTGTAATGTCCATCCTTTCCAGGGGCACCCAAAATCACTTCTTCGTTTCTACCTAGTGACTCCTGCCCATTGATGTTTGAAATATTAATGTCACTACAAAGCATCATGATAGTTTAAAAATTATATATTCAAACAGCCATTCAAACAGAAAATGAAAGTATTGCCTAAATATGCTCATAAGTGCCAGTGTTGTTATGCCTCAGAATATCTGGACTATAACACATGAATCACCAGTAACTTGGAAATTGCCTCGTTTTACTTTTGTTGATATTTTAGTCTGATCTGGCCCAAACTAGATGGGATAACAACATAAAAACTGAAGAACAGCAGTCAGTACAGTGACAGGAATAGTTTCATGCAACCAGGAAAAGACAAAATGGCACAGTCTAGAAGCAGCTTCACATATTTCTTTGAAATCATCAAAATATTGTTTTCATTATTAAGAGCAAGGAACAATAGAAACATAGCTACTCAGTATAAAATTTGGAGCAGAATTGCCATTGTGATGCATTTTCTTTACAGAGATGATATTTCTCCGACAAAGCAAAATATTTAATGGAATTCACTGAATTTGCTGTCCAAATGGCTGTGTCATTTATGAGGTTCTGAGACATGGCCATGGAAAAAGAGTGTAATATGAATTATGTTTATATGGTTTTCATGGTTTTAA
The DNA here is from genome assembly GCA_035772895.1 of Perdix hodgsoniae. Classification (NCBI taxonomy): domain Eukaryota; kingdom Metazoa; phylum Chordata; class Aves; order Galliformes; family Phasianidae; genus Perdix; species Perdix hodgsoniae. Next base: position 968,887 of record JAPSGF010000033.1, read on the forward strand.
GGCTCTCTATGCCCCTTTTGTAAATAATTACTGAGATGTACAAAAACACAACTTCAGATTATAAAAAACAAACTCATTTCAGTTTTATTTTTGTTTTCTCCTCTTAAGATATGAAAGTTTTCACCTTCCTCATTGTATGAGTACAGCATTCAAGTGATAGCTGCTAAAACTGTGCATTGTTCTAGCTGTTTTGCTCATATAGATTTGAAATATTAGGAATGATGAGCCCAGTTCTAATATGAAATATCTAGATAAAACCCACTATTAATCACATAGCAAGTCTCCAGTGGTTTTTAACTAAGCGTTCCTCCATATATGTTTGCATTTCAGAGGCCAATATGTGTATATGTTCAACATAAGCCTTAAAAAGAACCAGGATGTCTTCCAGGCTTATTTGATTTTTAAAACCCTTCATTAAGTAAGGTTCATGGAATTATGCATTAAAACCATTAATGACCATTACTCAGCTAATTTGTTCACACTACTCAAATCATTCTTACATATCACAAGGTATCATACTGCAAAACAGGGGTTGTTAAATACTGAAAGCATGTTTGAAGAGTTAGCGGTTACTTAAGACCATAAAATCAGCATAATCCAAGTTGTTTCCCTAGCTACACTTCAGGTCTCCTGTGTCAATTAAACTTTCCAGACAAACTGTATTGAATTGCAAAGATACATTGCTGAAACCTTTCATATTTTTACTCTCTTTACAACATTCAGTTCTGAATAATGCGTTTAATGAGAACTCTGAAACTCTTTAAATATCTCATCATTTTTTATTTAGAGATAGCTTAACTTGAAAAGTCCTGTTAGGAGGATTTGTTTTACATTTTTAAAGAGCAATATTTCCTTTACAACCAAGTTTTAAGTGGTTTTACTTAAAGCGGGCTTAGCTTCTTTCAGGAGATTTTATTGGATTTGTCCTAGTGTACTAAAGGCAATTTATAAATGCCTAAAACAGAAGCAATGTATTTTGTGCATCTGTGTTTGCCCTGGAATTGATAATTCTTCAAGTTAAAAGATAAATAAATTCCACAAAACCTCAGCATCCCACCAAAAACATTTTTTTCCTTTGAACTTCTCTTCCTTTCCCTTCCTTTCCATACATAATGCTTCCAGAGATGATAAATATGGCAATTTCCTGACAACCCAGCAGGCTAATTAGCACTCATTTTCAAAGACTGTGAAGGCAGAAGTATTAAAATGTTCTGAAAATAAGCCACAGAGACTCATTAAAGAGTCCTGGAACATGACTTTTTTACCTTTTCATAGGAAAAACAGCCCTATCATTTTATTTTATGTGAAGAAGTAGTTGGGTGGTAGCATTACTGACACCTACATTGCTGGGGTGTAATGCACTGAGCCTCACATTATGTGGCCAAAAATACAGGACGTCATGTCATCATTAATATATTTTGTTTTGGGTACTTGTAACTCAAGTTGCTCACTTTGTATAAGAAGTTACGCAATAGATTTCTGCAGAAGGACAGATGGGCCTCCAATGCATTCAGGATATCTTTTCCAAAGCTACTTGTTAACAGTTAAAGATTTTAGCTATGGGACTATTTGTTAGTACTTCATAAGCATGAATAAAAGTAAATCTATTAATCCTTTCTGCAGTAAAATGAGATGGAATGTTCATGTCCGTCACTTTATTCTCTCAAATCAGATCTTTATGCTAATCTGTGGATTTTTATTAGAAATCTCTACCACCTGTGAAATCCTGCATGTGCTAGTCCTCACAGCTAGGGTAGCACACAGAAGCAGATTTTTCTTTCCTTGTTGGAATATTCTTAAGGGAAAGGGTTGTTATCTGACAGCATCTGCCTAGTGTTAATCTGTGTTAGCCATCTTTGAAAGAAAAAGATGTGTGGTCCTATGGAAGTGAGAAGGGATTTGGCAAGGAACAGTCAAGGAGGAGACTGATAAAGCAAAGGAAAGACATTGTGTTGTGAATTCTCAAGGCAGGTGTATAGGTGTTATTTTTAGGTTTCTCTTGGGGATCAGAAGAGATAAGAGACAAATTTAGCAGTCGTTCTCTACTGGCAGCTGAGTGCTTCAGTAAGTCCTATATTCTTGTGGAGTTTCTTCTGATATATGAGTTTTCTTGGTGTCATGTATGCAGTTATAGTGCAGGAATATGACCTACTGGATTAAGCGCATTACATGTTTTTTTTTAGATATCAGTTGTTCTGTCCTCAGGCATATTTTGACTATGCTTAGTCATAGCCTAAATCCACTGGATATATTTTAGAAAGCAAATTAGAAACTACATTTCCATAAAAAAAAAATAATTAAAATTCCAACATCTGAAACCTTTCCTAGCTTTCCTACAGAACTTCTCTGTATTGTTCAGATATGTATAGCCAAAACAAAGCAGCAAAATGAAAGGCATCATGGTCTGTCAGGATTAGAGAGATTTCTGGATTTGAGACTAGTAGTCTGAATCATTGAGAGATAGTATTTGAGAAATTGCAGGAGAAAAGTTTGAAGGAATGCTCATAGGAAGAACATTAATAGATTTTATCACAAGACTATTACATCAAATTTTCCGTTTCCATCTTGGTTTCATCCAGCATAGACCCTTGCTGAACATGATAGTTCAGAGGCTTCTCAATGTAGGGGGAACAGCTCACACAAATAAAATGGAAGTTCCATGTAACATTAACTATTTAATCCAGTGTTATTGCTGTCAAAACATATATTTATTAGAAATGGATAAGTGGAAAATAAATCCTTCTATTCTTCTCATTTTATCCATCTCAAAATTTATAATTAAATGGAGCCTGCATCTCAATTGCTCTGGCTTTTGGAATTAAAGAACTGCAGCTCCCATGATAAGCTCTTCCTCATATCAAAATCCAAACCATTTAATTCTCTTAATATACTTAAGTTTATAATACTTAAAATTGTAATTTAAAAATAGTAACACAATTCTTTCTTTTATAACGTGATTTGAAAATAAACATGTAATACCAATGAAAATTACTTTCTTTTTTTTTTTTTACCCTGAACTGCTTGCAACTTCAGTATCATTCTCATATAATATTTCAAAAGTTCATCCTTATCAAAAATGGTTAGATTTATGGTGAGGTAGCACTGTTTCATAAATCATAGGTGAGATTTTACTAAGAAATGAATCCTGCTGTTTGAATTAATCTGTATTTTAAATACACAAATATAGCTGAGGGGAACAGTGAGAGATCAGTAGGTATTGTAGAAAAGTTCTTCTACCCTGATATCAAAGCAATTCAGAGCTCCATGTCATCATACCAAACAGGTTATAAAGCAAATATCTGAAAATAGCTCCAGCCTTCCTAAGTGATCCCAAATCACCCTGAAACAGAATTTTTTTCTGTAAGTTAACTATAAGATGCACTTCCCAGAGAGCTTTTAAAAATATGCTCTCAGCAACTTCAATGGTTTCCTTTGAAAGACAAGACAGAACAACAATGTATCACACAATTTAAAGTGCAGAGTTGATAACATTAAGATTTTGGAATTCTAACAGCAGAAATCCTTTCCGTTTCTGCATATTCCGTTTCTGTAATATTTTTGTATTATGGAGGAGTCATTTTGTTTTGTAAAGTGAAGTGGAATCTGGTTCAATACATACCACTTAATCAAGCAAGTACACCTAAGTTTGGATGCAGTGAGCACCTCTCAGTGGTTCCAAGCACACTGAGAACACTTTAAATTATTCTTCAGGCCAGAGGAAAACAGGGAGCACAGCTAGGACTGTCATCCACTGAACCCTGGTGAACTTGTCATATTGTTCCTGCCATAAAAAATGGGAGCTGTTCCAAAGATGAAAAAATGTTCAGTGTGGTCTGATTAATATTTCTGAAAAAGATGGGTAAAAAGACTGTTAAGGAAAAGCACTTCATAATAAATTTCTCTCGTCAATTGATGTATGCATATATAAGAGTATGCATATTCTTATATATATTTAAATGAATATAAACTACAAAAATATGACTTGATGATGTCTTTAGAAAGGTAGACCTTAGCACCAGTGCTTCTCACAAGGCAGTTCTTGAAATGATGACTTGTTATTCAGAACAATTCAGCAATCCTAACTCCAGCCACATGTGGGTGGACAGGATTACAGGATTTTAGATTGCGGTTATTCCCACTTGGCAGATGACCATGATCAAGGTAAGCTTCTGAGTTTCTTGTGGAGGGAGTCCTCACACTACTTCCCCTTAGCTTACCAGCAAAGGATGTGAGCATTGGTCAGCGAGTACCACGTTGAACATTAAACATAGTGACCTCAAGTAAGCAGCAAGTCTCTCTCTCCTTATTCCCTGAGTAAGGCTTACATAATCTTGAGCTTTTTTTGTATATATATAGATGTGTAATAAGTTGCCCATGAGCAAGGATATACAGTATGAAATAAAAGGGTTGTTTTCTTCATCATGAAAAATACTAATTTAAATTTAAACAGTTAAATTTGAAGTTAATTGATTTTTTTGCATGCTGTGCTGTAAAATTTGTCATAACTTATTAAAATATTTTCCCTAAAATATTACAGTAGCAAGAAAAAAAAGAAACAGTAAAATACTTACTGCCAGTAGAAGTCTAGTGGCAAATTGGAGTTTTCAGTTTATTCTTGATAAATTAGCATAAGAAATCATTTTATTAGCAATACTCTTTCCTAATAAAAAAAGACATTACTTTAAGCCATACATTTAAAATGTGTAACACACTTTTGGCAAGCATATGGGCTCAGATTGTCAAACATATGCCATAAATTCATAGGCAGAGTCAGGGCAAATCATTTGACCTTCTTGTGGCTCAGACAATCCAGCTGTAAAATTAGATGAAAGCAGAACTGAAAAACAGATGCTACTGCATCCAATTTGAGTTTTCTTGAACCAACATCTTAAAAGAGCCAAATTATTGTCTTTCATCACCTAAAATATTTTATTTGATGCTTATTGGCAATCTATTAATTAAATAATTAAAAAAAAAAAAAAGGAGAAAATCATGCAACAATTTTGCAGTTATTATTTTCTATTTCCTAACTTATGAATTCTTTACATGCTTGCAAAGACAGTAGCTATCTGGAGAACTGAGCCTACCAGCCCCTGGAAAAGAAAATTTCCCTGGCGTGAGTAGGGTACCACATATAAACCATCTGCCACATCCACTCTGGACCTGAGTGAGCTTATAACAGCATCTAGAGAGAAGGCCAGGGGAAGCACATGACACATGCACTGATTTAGTTAATTTCTAGGCAGTCAGCCACCCCAGAAGCTCTAGCTGGAATCTGAAAATCCTCTTTTCTCTCATCAAGACATAGAGAAATCTACTTTTTGCTCATATCTGGGTTGCCAGCTTATGTCAGTTTCCAACATGCTGGCAGCTGATAATAACTAATGCACTGTAATGTTCTATCCGACAGGCTCTGCTTTTGTAGGAGGCATCAGTCACACATAAGGACAGACCAAGGCAGTACACCCTACCATTACAGTACTTTTAGATTTTACTTTGAAGGCAAGTGAGATGAGCCTATCTGTGTTTGCACCTTTTTGTCTGGCCTCACTTTTGTGAGAGTGGACATTGTATTGTGAGTATTTTCAAGCTCATAATTTGAAACAAGCAGATAAACGAGAAATCTCCAGAAGTTTATTTTAAGGAAGAATGTAATTAATTCTGTTTTGTTTTGTTTTGTTTTCCTTCATGTATCCTATTGCTTCTATGGACTAAATAATGTAGTCAAAGCATTTAGCCAGATATGGAAGCCATTTTTGCCTGGCTTACTTTTCCAAACCATAAAATATTCCCTGTATAATAAATTAACTGTCTACATTTGCCTTAAAGATTGAAGATGCTTCCTTAAGACAATGTGCCATAAAACAGGTTCTGATGTTGTTGATATATTAAGGCATTTAGTATAGCAGTATGTGGCCCTCATGGATGGGTCGGATGGGTCTAGGGCCTACAGTAATTAAATATAACTGAGCCAGAACAGTAATACAAACTTCAAGTCCATTTTTGAATGCTGACTGTGCCAATATGTGTAGTTCTCGTTATAAACAGTAAAGAAAGGCTTGTAAGTAGTGTACTGTATTTCTGGTGGCAGTAAAGAAAATAAATTATTTTTAAATATATTACTATTTCTCTTCCCCTACAGGACTAAAGCTGATGGAAATACATTTCTTCTATAAGCATCCCCTCATACCTTTGGAGCTGTTTATGAGGAAGGAGTTATTATATTAATTATCCCGTCATTCCAAAATTTAATTCATGTAGCAATCTCCAATATAATGTCCTCAGGGCACATTATATTTTCAGATAAAGATTTTCTTTGTTATTACTTCAAAAAAATCCTTTATATTTAACAAATTTGCATGAGTTCTTGTCATTTTATCTGATTTGGTTCTTTCATGAAACTAATCCATCACTGGTTACTGAGATAGCTTTTGAAATGGAACACTGTTTTGCAAAAGAATGTATTCATATTTTATACCTTCTTGAAAACAGAGTTTACAGAGTACTGTGAATTCCCTAGAAATCAAGCTGTAGAGAGATGAAGTCAAATCCTTTGCTAATAAATGCCACAGTTTAGTAAAAAAATAAAATAAAATAAGAGAAGGAAAATTAAAACCTATACAACAGTAACCAATTCTTCTAAAAGGGCAAAGAACAAGTTATGTTTCGCTGATGAGAAAAATACCCATTTACATCGCTCCAAAAGCAATGCCTCCTATTTATATCAATGGAAACTACAACAGATACAAAGAGTACAATAATAATATTTGATAGAGGAAACTCTCAGTTACAAAACTCTACTTTTCAACGTGGTCACCACCAGTAGCTATGAATTTTCACCAGAGAATAAAAAGAGCCTGCATGCTACACTTGTAAAAATCTGCACTGGAGGAGCTGGCCCACTATTTCACAGCTACTATAATGGTGTCATTGCTAAGGAAATATCACTCATCTTTCAGCAGTCCAAAAAGAATGAAGTCAGGAGGTGCCAAATCTGGACTACATGGTGGCCATGCAAAGATTGCCAGCGAAGATTGCCAGCGAAGATTGCAATGTGCTCCATGGTTTTCAAACTGGTCCTCTAAGGCATTAGTATGTTCCACGAGAAAGGCTGTCTTCTTATCTGGACTGACTCTGGAAGTTCATGCTTTCAGACAGTGTCACAAAGCAATGGTCAGTGTTAATGGTTTGTTTGGGTTCCAGGAAATCCAGAAGCATCCCCCCCCCTCTCTTTCCTATCACAAAAGACAGTGCACACCACTTTACTCAGTACGAGCTGCCTCTTCAACTTTTTCTTTAATGGGGAATTCATGTTGCCACTCCACTGACAGTCATTTTGAGTCTGGTTCATAGCAATGACACCATGACTCGTTGCTGATAATTGTGTGATCCAGAAAACTGTCACCTTCAGCCTCTTATTGGTTCAATAGCTCCTGAAAAACTTGCATACATCATTCTCTCTGTACCTGTGTGAACATTCATGGGACCCAAGTGGTGGAAATTCTGCAATATTCCAGTGCTGTAGCCATCATCTCCAAGGCATTGAAAATGGTATTCAGCTCTGTACATACTTCCCTGGTCACAATCCATTGATTCGCTCTTTTTTTTGTGTGGTGTGACAGCTGTGCATGGCTGTCTGGAAAGTGGTCTTTCACATCACTGTCACCACTGCTGAAATGCATCACCCACTGCCTCTCTGTGCTCACACCCAGTGTTTGGTCTCCATAAACATTCAGTAAGTGTTGATGAATGTCAACGGGTGCCATTTTTTCTACATGGAGGAATTCAGTGACATCCCTTCCATGTCAGACACCATTTTGTCAGATTGCCCCTTTGCTGCCATCTGTCACACAGCAACAAAATGTAACAGAATATTGGCAGAAAGGTTCAACCTCTACTGCCATACCACCAACATCCACTTCTGATTTCAATGGCCAACAAAATAAAATAGGAGGCATTACTTTCAGAGCAGCCATCATGTTATATAAACCCTTATAGACCCACTTTGTCTATATCAGTGTATAATGGCATAAAATTAGTTTTCATAAATACAGTCTAACACTTGATGTACAAAGATACTGTTCACAGAATCAATAAACAAAGAGACAGCATTATTATTTTGCAGAAAAAGAAGACTGCTGTTGGTTCAAATATGATTAAATCCAGACCTAATTCCCTAATATTTTGAGAACCATGGGTAGCTAATACTTGCATATTTCTAACTATCTGTGAATTTTAATTAAACATGAATGTGTCTGTTAAATGATGTGGAACTTCATCTGATATTCCAAAACAATTCTAAACTCTAAAACATCAGGTTTAATGTCTCGAGTAGTTCAAAAGTTCTCTAAGTAGAGGGCAAGCAAATTTCATTTCTTTGTGAAACTTTGATAATAGGGACAGCTTGTTTAAATGGCAGACAGACTAAAGTGATGAAATTCTATTTCACGTAACTTGTAGCTGTCTCGAATTCTTGGATTCCTTGTTTCAGTTCAGCCATTTCAGTCTTAGTTCAAATGTTTATCTGAATACAGCGTGTCTGTGGAAGAGTCAATTCTGAAGCACCAGTTAGAGCATTCCCTCTCAAGCCTTTTATGATTCTCATCAAAATAACTAAAGGCCCCCAAAAGATCACACAATTAAGTCATCTCTTTGGAGGGCCAAGAAAGAGCTTCTACCTAAGAAGCTGCCTAAAAAGAAGTCTGTCCTTACAAAACATGGGTGAGCTTCACAGAGTATAAGGTCATAAGGAACCGAGCAGAGAGTTTGCTTGCAAATTTCTCTGGAAGAGAAATTACAAAATAGCTTATGTACATGGAAGGAGATGGTCCTCATACATCTGCCTCCTGAAATATGGCAGAAGACAAGCCAAAAACAGATGAAATGAAAGAGCAGCAACATTATTCTGAAATTTTTATTCTTTCCTCCTCTGCAGTAAGAATATCTGTTGTATTTGAAGCCTTACACTTACCTGAAAAACTACATCCAAGAAGCTGATAACAAACAGCCCTGGGCCATCAACTTCAGCTGTATTTTATCTGTTGCTTTATCTACAAGAGCAGCAGCATGTGTGCATAGAAGCTCATCTGATGAAAGAAGCTATGAGTTTTAGACTGTCGTGATGAGTGGAGTCCCAGAAAATAGCCAAGTAGTTTCTCCATACAAAAGCCATGAATTTGCAGCAAGATGTGTTTCATGGAAAAGAATCTGGAAAATTCAATTCTACATTAGTGTAAAAAGGAACAGCCAATTAGCATTTCTTACTCCTGGAAAAGTTAGTCAGTAAGGTCAAATGGAAAAAACTCTCAAAGATGAGGAATTAAGAGTACAATTAAATAATCTGACTGGTTTAATCATCCAAGGCAGAGACCTTTAGCAAGCCTTGGATGTCCATATGGGAAAAAAGCATGAATGACAACATGGAGAGTGAAGAAAACCTCAGAAGAATAATTTTTGATATTGCATGCAAGGTTTCTTTCAGAACCTCTGACAAACTTCCAATAGAGGGTCAGAGAAAACTCTTTACCTTCTTATAACCAAGCTGTTTTTCTGCATATTCTTCACATCATTGTGCAAGACAAAATGCTTCCTCCTAACTTTTAGAGAACTTGTTGTAATTTACTGTAAGAAAGTTATTCTCAGAATATGTTACTTTACAGTAATGACAATCATTTTTCAGCCAAAACAAAAGGGAAAGAAAAAAGAAACAGACTGACTTAATGAGCTAGCAGCTCATACTTTGGTTTGCCTTTTAGTCCAAAGTGAAGCAGTGGCAAAAGTGAGCACAAATAAAAGTCCAAAATCTTCAATTCAAAATTATATGAATAATTAACAAAATCAAATAAGATTACTATGAGTTCCTGAAGTAAATGCAGATCAAAGCCATCCTACATTTATAAAACACTGAGATGCATAATACTCCCAAACTGAGCACTTATTTTATTGGGATGATTTTAATTGCTATTCTGACCTTTCACTTCTCATGCTGACCTGAGGCAAATAGGAAATACAGTGATTCTGAAAATAAGTGCAACAACATCTCAAATTTTAATAATCTCAAACAGTCACCTACATTCTTAGTTGAATAGCCTAAAACAGAATTAAACATCTGTCGCTACAGAGTTCACTGATGCAGTGTCAAAGGCCTCTTCTATTATTTACATATTTTTTGTTCAATTTGGCAGATGTTTGTTTTGATGAGACCTGAGTGATCCCACTAGAAACTGCACTATTTATCCAGATCCTCCAAAGCTCAAAGACCTTGCAGTGTGAGGGATGGCAATCAGCCAGCAGAAAAGAGTTTTCTACCCAATCGATATCCTTGGCCTTGTCCAGTACACTCTGACAAGCAGGATAAGCATCATCTCCCCTTCCCCCGTTCCCCATTAAAAGTACTTGCAAAACGTCACATACTGCACACTCTAGAGATGGAAATGTTATCACAGCACAGGTCAGTAAACTATTGATGGGACTAAGCAATGTCTACTGATGTTCAGGGAAAGATGTATGGCAGTTTGATCTAGCAGTGGGCTATTTTGTATGCCAAACACAACTCTGTTCCCTGTGTTGTCATTTTGGTTCAATTTACAATGCTTCAATGTCAAAGCTTCAGCAAACATTGGACCATACTATAGGGATGTCTGCAGTAGATGTTTAAAAAAAGAAAAGAGAAGAGGTTTTTTGAACGCTGTAATGTTCTAAACAATTTTTAGTTTGGCACACCTTAAAGTGTCAGAGCCTTCATCCTACTACAGCTTTATCATGTGCACAAAATAATGACTTGCAATGACTAGATAGCTAAGTTTACTCATGTTCTAATTGTGTCACTGTGAATTAAATGCACAGCAGTTTAAATTGCTTTGATAATGCCTGTAGGGTGACTACTAGGATTGAGAGCAATATCAGGTCAGACATTTGGGTCACAGTGAATCAACCTTTCCTAACAAAGTTTCACTTCTTTCATCTGATTTTAGCTTTGTCATAGCATAAGTTTTAGATCAGAATCTCAATTTGTTTGGGGGAAAAAAATCAAATACATTACATGCGTTCATGTACTGTAGCTTCATATACTGTATAATAATAGTCTTTTTACCTACCTACATATGTACATTCAGGGTACTGTCCAACTATGGATGGAAACCACTTGAAACTGCAGACTTACAGAGTTCACAGCACCACTACAGCATAATATAGGCTTGCAAGAAGATTGCTTCTTCTTACAGATGGACCAACGGCTAGTTAAAATGGAAGCTCATATTCTTGCTTGTGCTGCCTTGACAAAGTAAGCAAGAATCATTCTGACGTTTCTGGGAAATGGGTCAACACTGAGTATCTGCTGCACACAAACGAATAATGCAACATGGGTGGTCAAGGGGCTATCTGTATTATCGTCATAGATATTAAGTAGTCTACCCCTTACCCATACCTTGTATGCCACAAGGAATTCTGTTCCTTCTAAACTCGCTTTTCAGTTCAAGACCATTTTGCCACTTACCTTACCAAATAAGTTTTCTGCAAGTGGTCCAGACTTCCAAAATAAAACTATCTATAGTTTACATATCTTACACTTACAGGCATGTGTACTGTAAGCACATATATGCATATGCATGTATTCACAGTGCATGTAATCATTTTTACTACATACTCGTGGTAAAGACTAAAGAAAAGTATACTGTTAAAGACTTATTTCCACTGATTAGTGAAATAGCCCCTGAGACTTGCTCACCTGTGGTGGCATCAAATTGATCAGACTCTCAAGAAACAGGTACTTGGGGGTGAGGATTTCACTTTGTGTAAAACCACATGACTAATGTTTCCACATCTGCTAATGAAAAGATAGCAGCAGATGGTATTCTCCAGGAAGATGCAACCGAGATATGCCTTCTCAGCTTATAGAACATAATCCAATTTGAAACCAGAATTTCTTTGAAAATTTAAGTGCAATCCTCAGCTTGAAATAATAAGCCTTCTAGATATTCAGAATGTATCAATTTTGGCTGCACCAGGATTACCACACATCTTTCATAGCACCCTGATGCTTCATTTGTGGATAGAGCTGATGTTTACTTCTGACAGCAAACCAAACAGGTCAGTGCTAGGATGTGATGATAAATACTACTATATTGTCAGCACTTGCTTGATACGTTTCCCCTATACCAACTATATTTTGCCAGAAAATACTCAGTGATAATTCTGGGAATTCCCATGGGTTAAACTCAACTCAAATAGGAGTAAGTAGAAATAAACTACAAGATTTTTGAAATTTGCAGATCCAATATAATTTAATAGTAGTAAATATGGCTATTGCCAGACATCACACTCTGAAATCTAGTGCTTTGATCCAAAACATAAATTGTTCTGCATGTGCAGTTAAATAAGAAAAAATGGTGGCCTTGGGAGTATGAAGAAAATTCCACAGACAAACTTCTGAAAAGAAAATCTAAGGATTTTGTTGGAAAGTAGAGAAGTAGCCTATTCTATGGTACAAAAGTTTAATTCCTTCTGTTCTCAATCTTTTTTCCATCTATTTCATTGGAATATTCTTCATTTTATGTCAATACATCAAATATCTGGTTCACTTCCATTCTGGAGTTGGTGTGTGTCTAGCTCAGAGTAACTGCAAATTCTTCCTTAACAGTGAAATTCTCCTTCCTATTTATTTTATTAAAACATAAACAAAAACAAAATCAAAAAGAGCATGTTAGCAAAATAATTTAATAAAAGCTCAAATGCATCGTTCTGTTCAAATACCTTGAATAGAAGAAGATCTAAAGGTGGTTTACAAATAAAAAAATATATATATATTGAAAAATCTGCTTTAAAAAAAAAAAAAAGATGGAAAATTAAAATGCCTGCGTTAAAGTCTGGACTACAGATAATTTGAGAACTGTGTGGAAAGGAATTATGCTGGATTTGCATTTTTGAACCAGTTTGTATACAGTGACTTAGGCTGTTACACACACAGGGGGACCCTTATGATAAACAAGGTAATTTATCAAACTCTGTCTTCAAGCTATGAGTTTGAAATGTTTCCTTAAAGAATTGCAAAGCAGATCTCAGCAATGAGGTTGTGCACATGGGTAAATTCCTTGCCAGCTTGCAGGTAAAGATCTCAGAAAAGGAAAGAATCTCAATGTGCATCATTAGAGCTATGTGATCAATATGCTAAAAGTAGTTATGAATTTGCTATAATGGTCCATCATTGGTGCAGTATAATTAAGATTGCTAAGATTTCACTGGCAATTTTTACTCTAACTGGTGAAAACTGCATCTTGAATAGTAATCATCCATAACAAATCTCAGAATATTTGGTATCAAACTACTCTGTGCTTCTTGTTTCGTATCAGAGGTCTGCACAGGTCTGCAAAAATCAGGATGCAATTTATACAATTGCCATCTGTGCAGGGTATGACTGTCATGAAAAATGCACAAACACCTTCTGGGGTGAGATTTCTTGGTGATTATTGCATAAGAGATACATGTTTAAATGCACACATTAATCCATATGGGTCTGATCCAGAGCTGCTATAAATCAGTTGTAGAGTAACAATATATTTTGGCAGGCCTGTATATTTAGCTGAAATTAAGATTTTGCCCATTAAACAAATTTGGAGACTATTTCCAGCCAGGAAATTCTCTTCAACGCTTGCCTTTTATCAGCAACTGTCAGGGGGAAAAAAAAAAAAAAGGTCTAAACAATAAGAAAACAAAAGAGATAAAAAAAATAAATATCCCACCAATCAAGAACAAAAGCAACAAAAGAGAAAAACAACTAACTCACTGTTCTAAGTACCTGGTCTCCTATTTACTTATGATCTCAAAGTGGAGATAATCAGAACTTTAAAAAGACACTGAAATCCCCAGTATCTAGGCATTTTTCACACCTCACTATCTGTATTTATTGGATAGAGAGTAAAGAAATGTACCCAGGCAATTTAACTTGCACATCCTCACATGAACTGTCCAGACACCAGTGTCCACTGCCCAGCCAGTGTGGGCATTGAATGACTACAGCGGGACTGTTCCTGTGTCAGACAGTGAAATGTCTTCTGTATCTACCAGATCACTTTTATTTGACAACGAGCCAAGAAAATAATAACTTTGCTATAGCAAAATGTAAAAAAGGAGAGACATCTATCTGTTTTCACAAGTCCCATGGTGATTAGTTTGGCCCTAATTAACAGTAGCTTTCTAAAGTGAGAGATAATTGCTGGCACACAGAATGTAGACTTCAATAGCTAAAATGAGCAATAACGAATATCTACTTTGAAGCTTGCCTGACAGACTGCTTAGACTACAAAAAGTTAAAGAAGTACCTTGAATATAGCTGATAAAAGAGATTCCTTTACTCTCCTCCACTTTCCGTCAGTATTTAAGCACTTTTAATGCTTCAGGTCTGGAGCTTTGTCTCTTAAAGTCAGAGATTTATAGCAAGTGAGAAATGTCCGTATTAAAAAGGTAAAAGGATATTCAGATTATATCCTTTTCTGACCATTATAATTAATAGCTGGATCTTCAATTGTAACTAATTGAATGAAGGTCAGTATGTTGCCATGGTAATGTCCTAGCCAAGCAATTTTACCCATTTTCCAGTCTACTGCCCCTTTGCCTTACTTCAAGTTATAAAATGTTTTAATTGCAAGATTTGCAAATGATGCAACATCTGGGCTGTAGATTTACATATAAAGGAAAAAGATTAATGGGATTATTAACATATCTCTGCAAATCCTTGAATCCTGAATATAATTACTATGGACCAGCATTTTCACTGATAATGTGTGACGTGCTGAAAATCCATGCAGTTCATGAAGAAAAATACAGATGTCTATATTTCTTCCTCTGTGCCACTAGTAATTAAAATAAATGTCATTTGGCAGGTGTCTTGGAATAATAAAGAAATATTATCAGTCACTGAATCAAACCAACCATATAACTTTTTAACTTGTACTATTGCTTCATTTGATTAGGTTAGAAAACAAGCGATGGTTAAATTCTTAAAGTTCTGGTTAGCTTTTTCAATCTCGTTATTCCAAAATCAGACATCAACAAAGAGTAGCAAACATACTACATATATGCACCCTCTATTCATAAATGTACCAAAAAATCTATCAGTATGCTACTTACAAATCAAAATGTAATGATTTCCCAAAAAAGTCACTAACATATACAACTGGGATTGTAAAATAGTTCAAGACCTGCACTAGCTGCATAACAAAATTCTTTAAAAGCAATACCTAGAGAGAATCCGTATACAAAGGGAGGAAAAGGAACAGGAAACTGGTTCACTATTCATCCGAATTTACCAGAGGAGTTGTGGAAAAAGTTACAGATGGCAACCAAGCCATATCAACGGCAGTGGCAATTATTACCTCACCATCCAACTTTCCCTCCAGCTGCTGAATGACACTGAACAACATTTCCAACAGGAACAACATTTCATTTACTAGAAATGACTTAGATAATGAAGTCATTCTAATTTAGCTTTCTAAATAATTTTAATGCTTTTTATTCAATAGTCAATTTTAAAAGTGTAAGTAAGATTCAGGGCTTAGTTCTGCAGCAACTTTTATTTCTGGGTATTATGTACTAGTATCTATTTAAAGGATTATTGGAGGTATACAAAATTTATTGTCTGTAATAGATTTGTAACGGGGCTAACCATATGTATTCCTTTTCCACATTTATTGACACCAAAATTATAGGGTCAAGAGCAATGTTTCTTCACAATCTAAAGATCAGGATATTTAAATTTCCCACCCGTACAACATTTCATAAATTCCGTCTAGTACAAACTCTACAAAATGCAAGAGCTAATCATTTATACTGAAGTCACTTCTGAAAAGTTTGACATGGACATGGTTTGACATTAGATATACTAAGTTATCAAAAACTACTCTTGCCCTCAAAACTGTTCCCACATCTTCAAAAGAGTCCCCTTCTATCCTCCTAACTAGAGAAGTCTTCTCTGTTTCAAACATTTATTTGACAAAAATGTCACTTAAAATTTTCAGTGGGGGTCCTCAATTTTATCTGGACCCAATAACACAGTGAAAAGACTTGAAATTTTCTGAACTGTCCCCTTGAAACATTGACATCAATGTAGACTTCAGTTACAACTTTGGTTTCACCACTTTCAAGATACTGGTATCATACTTGCCTTAATTCAATCCATACAATGCAGATTTTTGACACAGTCTTGGGTAACCCAATCAAACTGTACCATTAAAAGCATTTGATAATTATGTGCATAGGTACAAAGTTCAGGAAGAGAAACTGGATGAAAACTGGGTGAAATACATGAGAGATCAATTAAGTTAATAAAGATGAATAAAAACTGAAAATGATTAGAGTAACTCTTTATAAAAATAGTGCTAAAATAATTGTGAAAATCTAGGAGCTGCCTAATGTGATGCAAACAATCCTGTACAGATGTAGTTCTGCTTACAGTCATGCAAAAAGGATGGGAAATTAAGGAAAAACCTTATGCCCAAGTAGACTCCACAAAATCATAGTGTGAATCATAGAATCATAGAATGGTCTGGGGTTGAAGAGGATCTCAAAGATCATCTAGTTTCAACCCCCCTGCTGTGGGCAGGGTAGCCAACCACTAGACCAGGCTGCCCAGAGCCACATCTTTTTCTGTTCTAAGGCAAATTCCTGTATGTGTTGCACAATCCAAAGTCTTAATACCCAACAAATAAACTGTATGAGTGTTATTTACATCTAGAGACATAGATGTTCTTAATTAAGAAAAATAATAATAATAAAATAAAAGATGTGGTATCTCTCCTAAAAGAAAGAACCCATAAACAAAAGCCACACCGCTACATCTTCTATCTTAAAGAGCTAACCATGATGTATCACAGCATATGGGACAAATGTGGCAGATGAGAAAACAAAAGCAAAACCAAAAACCATAGCTCTGAGGCATACAATTTTCCTATGAAGGTGGTGCAGCAATATATTGCTTCTCACACAGAACTCAAAGTAAAATACATAGCATAATTATAAATCATTTATTATAATGTTAAACTTTTAAATGAAAAAATAGAATCCTACTCAAAAACCAAGAGTCCAAGAGTCCAGGTGTCATGCTGATTTGTATGTACTAAAAACTGAATCTTCTCATTGAGAATATGACGGACTTACTAGCTTCTACCTACCTCCACTGCAATGTGGGGGATTTTGCAAGGTCTTTATCCTGCTAATGTTCAAAGCAGAAATCATTATAGAATTAATAACCTCTGTTTGTAACTAAAGGGGCTAAAAATTGAACAACAACAACAACAAAAGGAAGGGGGTAAACAGAGACATAATAGAATAATCTGCAGCATACAGTCCTACAGAATTTAGTCCTATACTACTTTATTTGAAGTTTATAATGCTCATCATGCTTGCAGTATGTGAAGCTGGCATATAATATTTGAAGCATCAAAATGAAGATCAACCCTGGAAGAATTATGGCTCAAATAATTTTATCTTATCATTTCTACACATAAAACTTTCTCTCTTATCTTGTTTATGTATAGAACATAAACAAATTATCTATCCTTAAATGTAGTGTAAGTTGTTTCAGTTGAATTAAACAAAGTGTATAAAGTGTGTGTGGGGGAGGAGGGGGGGAAGGAGGAGGGGAACTGGGACTATATATGCATGACACTAATACTGATAAAAGGCATTTATGTACTCAAGTTTTGGGTTTATCACGGTACATTTGAAAACACTTTAAAATTACATATCATAAATGAATTCTAATCTTATGCTCCCAAGATTTTATGTATAAAAAGAAATCAGCTTTGATGGGTGATTTTTTTTTCATATTATCTTACAATGTCTTACAATCTTACAATTATTGCAGGTATAACTACAAAAGAGAATAACTAATAAAATGTCAGTGTTTTCCCACTGGTATTCCTGGCCTCATCAAAAGTGTCATTTCTATTTATTTATTTATTTTATTTTGCATAATAGATTGACTCACACTTCAAGTGTGGAACAACACTTGGAATTATCCATGCACATACTGATGATGCATGTCCATATGTTTCTCCATCATTCTTCAAACAATAAGCCAAGGGCAAAAAATATTTATAATCTAGGAAACCTTTTAAAATGATTCTTACATGCATATATTACGAGTTTTTGTTCCACATCATTTAACATCACTGGATAACATGCAGCATACAAAAAATATCTCAGAAACCATATTCAACAGCAAACGGTGGCATTAAAAGATGCATAAAGTGCAGTAAAAGATTTAAGAAGGTTAATAATTTTGCTCCCTGCACAGTTGAGACTTTGGGTTCCTTCTGATATATTAATAATAACATACTTCATACTGTCTAGCATGAATGGAAAGTGACAGGATGAAGTCCAATAGAAAAAAAAGGATAAAAATTTCTACCCTATCACCTCCTGTAGCAAGGATTTTGAGAACAACTTCAGCTAAATAACAGATGCAAGCAGTCTTTAGTGTCTGATGAGAACGGAAAATAAAGTCATCTACATACATTTATCCAATATCATACTTCCTAGATAGGTAAGGTGTGATGCTTAATACTTCAGTGCTAAACTTATCAAAAAGTCAACCTTGGCATTTATTTGCCAGAGTAACAGCTGGCAGTACAATATTACAAATAATGCACTCACAATGCATTTTTCTTAATCAGGCTATTTAATTTCAAGAGAATAGAAACAAACCTAGATTGAAATTAAATGGTAAATTAAAAGTTAAGAACACGGTCCATATATCAGTGTCCTGTATATTAATTAGAGAAATTCATTTACTCTTAGGAGGCCTCACAATGGATTATAATGCTCCTTTAATTTCATTTCTCATCCTGGTTTTCTGGAAAAGCATTTACTAATTATAGCTCACAGTTCAACAGCTTGTTGATTTTCCAGGAGGTCACGAGCTCTGCTTTTCACAGGCATAAAAGCAAACCCATCAGGTTTGCTG
Source organism: Perdix hodgsoniae (assembly GCA_035772895.1). Lineage (NCBI taxonomy): Eukaryota > Metazoa > Chordata > Aves > Galliformes > Phasianidae > Perdix > Perdix hodgsoniae. Next base: position 987,845 of record JAPSGF010000033.1, read on the forward strand.
CTTGAAGCACATACTTCCACCCTGCAGAGGTTAGAGAAAACTGGTGCTTTGGCCACACACCTGCTTAAAGACTGCAGTACTGCCCCAGCACACACCCTTGGTCTCCTTTTTTGCCCCATGTCATGCTTTTCCCTTCTGCTCTGAGCAGCAGGCTCAGCACAGCTCTCATCAGGGCTCATCTCGAAGGAGAGGGGGAGGAAAGGAAGAAAGGAACCTGCAGAGCGATGTGGATATCCCCCAGCTTGGCTTCAGTAGCTCTCCATGGATTAGCTAGGAATCATACTTGCACAGCTTATTCACATCCTACCATGGAGATGCTTAAAGTTCAGCTACAAGACTTTTGGGAGGGCTCATTATTGATTCTGTCTCTCAGTCCTTGCCTGCAGAGCTACTGTGTCTGTGTCCCACAGTGAAAGGGAGGAGGTACAATTCCAGGCACTGGCAGGTTTTAAAGGTTAGGAGATTTCCATCTAGTTAAACATACAGAATTCATTTTATTTCTGTGAACCTTTAGTACGTTTTAAACTCCTCCTGTGGCCTTTCCCATACTGCCCTAATTAAGCTTCTGGTTGTGCAGCATCTCCTGTGATGAGTTCATTCTCTAGGGCACTGATCCCAGCAAATTCAGATTTTACCTATGCTGACACATATATATGTCATCTCATAAAGCAGCATGCACTTCATTTTTTCCATGACTGTACATTTTGTAGAAGGAGTTAATAATCTCTTGTTAAGAACTGGGAGGCATTGCAAAATCAGAAAGAAATATCTGGCAGTGTTTTAAGGTTTAGCCTAGGTCAGAAGTTAGAAGGAACTGAGGTGAGGAGGAGTGTTTGAAGACTAGAGATTGAAATAGCTGGGAAAAAGTCCAAACAGACTATTTAAAACAAGAATGATGATTCAGGACAATTCCTATCTCTTTCAGTGGTTGGTCCATTTCTACCAGCTATTTCCCAAGGGAAGAGCCAGCCGCTACTAAATGAAAGGTTTCATATCTAGTGGCTGAAAAAAATTGCAATGGCTTTCACCCATGAGAGTCTTCTGTGGTGTGCAGTTATGAACATTAACTGGCAAAATAAATAAATAAATAAAAACAGAATAAAATACATGTATGGCTACTGTAGTCACACCAGGAGGGGCAGCAGCAATATCTTCTGAATTGCTGACTGAAAAGAATGGGAACTATGAAATCTTTCTGAAAAATGGTAGCTCTTTGTATTTGAGATGGACAATATCTAACCCAAATAGTCATTTACTGAAAAGCTGTCAACCATGATTCAAGAATTTCCAGAAACTTATAGTGAACAGGTCACATAGAATGCAAGCAAAAAAAAAAAAAAAAAGAGAGAGACAAAGGAAACTGGAAAACAGATGCCCTCAGTAAGGCCAATTGAAGCAGTACTTTTCTGAGGAATACTTGAGTGAAGTATATGTTTGAAATATTAGAATCTTTAGTTATTAAATTCTGTTCCTGTGCATCACACAATCATGAGTGTTGCCCTCTGCAACTGGTTCACATGCAACAGTCAAAAAAGGAAATCCAATAAAAAAACTAGTAATATGCAGTCAACAAACCAAAGATTGCAGATCTTCCCATTGCAGCTAACAAAATCTTTGCGAACTCTCACACTGACCACAAACTGCTTTCCTTTCCACAGACCTGAGCCACAGACGTTCAAAACTCACACCCCTGCAGAAAAGGAGTGGAGAAAGAGGACAAAGTAGTTTTGCAAGGGAAGGATTGTCTGTAGAGAGAGTTTCTGTTCTGACAAGGACAATTTCTCAAACCCTTTTGGAAAACAGTACGAGTCAAGAAAATCTATTTTGTATTTTCAAGAAAAAACAAAAACCAAAAACTATGTTTGCATAGTCTAGTATATTCCTTCTTTGGGATAAAACTGTCATTTATCAAACTCAGACTTTTTCACTGCAGAGTGGTGAGACAGACTATATCAGTGCTTAGATTGCCATGTCTGCTTCAGTCTAGTATTCAAAAACTGCTTTTATTTTGTCTGTCAGACTTATGATAAAACCATAAGGTACATGTGTTTGGTCTCAGACAATGCCACTAGATCTCATTTATCATTGGGTATATCAGTACATGCTTATATGTACATGCATGGTTATATGCTCATATTTGCATGTATATCAGATAAATCACAGTTTTTGAGAGGCTTTCTCTTTGTAAGTAGATTGTTCTGTTTGTACAGGATATATTTGTGTATATTGCACATTTGCACTTAACAAGCAATGCACAGAGCCAATGCACAGAGAATTGCTTCACTGGGCCAGTGTAATGCATGGGTTCCCACAACAGACGATATAGAGTGTACACGTCTAAACAACTGATTTTGAGTTTTTATTGCCCTCTTTTTTACATTTTAATTAAATATATATAAAAAACAGTTTTGTTATTTATATACATTAACTATATTATCTATTTTATATGCTTCCCAAGAAAATTCCTCTTTATATTATTTCATCTCTTACTGCAACATCTCAAGCTGTGTTCACACTAATCTAGACTTGCTTTAAAATCAATGGAGACATTTAAAATGGGTTATATTTCTAGAAGCACAGACCTCCTTAATCCCCAATGACTAGAAAGGAAAGTACCTAGCTCAGAAACAGACACACAGATTGTAAACTTCTAAAACTAGGTAGAGGAGTCCAAAATCCTTAGATATAGTCAGCCCTACCATATATATTTTCTACTCCACAGCGTATGTAAAAATTTGGTCACACTCCTTTCCCTAAAGGTAGAGTGCAAAATTAGTTTGTTTTAAATCCCCAGTGAGACTCCAGTTACAAGTAATTAAAGTTCATGTTACAATCTCATAAATGATAATGAACTTTGAAGACAGAAGAAAATTAAGCAATATTGGAAATGCAATAATCAGACTGATTGCAAAATTTATAACATGCAGGAGAAATGCAGGGTGATATCAGTTGGCCATAAAATTGAAGCATCCCAAACTACTTCTGGGGAAGAGGTGTGAAGAAAACTGCATTTTAAGTCTTCTGTGTTCCACCATGTGGCATAGAACTAAAAGCATACAGAAATATGATATCAACATAAAGACTACACCTGGACAGTGAAGTTCTTTACTCTCTCCAAACAGACAATTTCTTTATTATTACATTATATTTCTAATGCAGATGCTTATTAAAAATATCTTGATTATGTGATTGTGTTTTCTCCCTTCCTTCCTTCCTTTCTCTCTTTCTTTTCTCTTTCCTTCTCTTTCTTCCTTTTCAGTTTTTTTTATTTATTCATTTCTTTAAAGAGGTTATTAATCAGAAGAGCCACTGAGGAGTCAGCAATGTTGCCAGATAAGAGATCTCAAGCATTACCTTTAGTTGAAGATAATTACACACTCAAGTGCAGGAATATATTTAATACTTTATTTCTGCAAAGAGCATATTTATCAAAACATTCTCTTCAGTTACAATTTCTTTTGTCCTTTTTTGAATAAGAATCCATTCTTGAAAGGCAGTCTTAGTGGAAGCAGTTTTGCAATTATTTCTGATAAGTGGTCAGCTTGCTCTTCTCAGTCTCCATTTCAAGTTACTGCTACCTGTCAGTTTATCTACATTGTTCTTTTCCAGTGCAGAATTAAAATATTTCAGGTTTAATGTATTTTAAATATCATTAGGAGACCCATTTGAGATGGAAGTAAACTTTACTTCTTTTCATATCATTTTAGTATGGCATAAATATTGTACTGTGAAAGAAAATGTCTGTCTTGAGTTATTTTCTTGCATCCTGCTTCCAGCTTTAGTTGCATACAGACATCAAAGAATATTTCTCTACAAAATAAGAACTCAAATCTCTCCTTAACCACTCTAATACAGTGCAGCAGATTCTCATTTCACACCTGGAGACACCTGATGAAATAATTGTCTTCACAGCAAAAAGCTTCATCAACTATTACAATTAAAGTTTACAGAGCAGACTTACAATCATAAGAGAATTAGCTTCCTTGTTAAAAATATGAACACTTAAAAACTTCTCAACATTACTTGTCATCTATTTTCTAACCTTAAAGAACAGACACTGCAACTTCTATGATAAAATTGAAAACCAGCTACTGTTGATCTTAATGGAAAAGAACAGAGGAAATGTGTTGTTAGCCAAAGGAAAAGTGAACTGTGTCATATGTAGGTTTTAATATTTAATGCATCTATATGGCTGCAATCCATTATGTGACAATTTAATTATATGACAAAAAAGTTTGATAAATAATATTGTAGTAGGACATCTAATTCATTATTTAACAAAAAAAATCAATACTTTCATTAATCATACTTCTACACACACACACACACACACACACATTCACACACACACAAGATTTTTCAAGAAGGCAAAAATCCAGACTACACAGGCCATTTATTGTCGGGACAAGTTCAAATTGAAGTTTAATCGGGCCTGGATGGGAATAAATTTGATATATATTTTTAAAAGCTGGTAGATCAGAAATGATTGCTGTTAGACACTTTTCCACTGATAGCTTCCTGAAAATGTTGTACAAATAGAATGACAATCTTTTGTACTTACCAGACAAAGATGAAATACCAAATTCCACTATTCTTAATCACACAAAACTGCTGTTAAAGTCAACGGGATCATTGAAGCGGGTACTCAGACAGTCAACTAAGTGTTTTCAGAATTAGTGCTCAAGTTTGGACATAACATTACAATCAATAAGAGGCAACAAAGGAGGTCCTCCTGAAAGAAGAACCATTCGTGGAAATGACTTACAGCAAAAGACTGTATCTGCATGAGCCATTCAGATAAAAGCAAGGTCAGGGGAGTCACTCTTGTGGTACACAATAATTTTGATGTGAGAAAATACAGACAATGAGGAAGACAGTCTAAGAGATTATTCTTTTACATCATTGTCTCAAAGCTTGCTGGGGACACAGATGGACAAGTCCAAGCAAGTCCTGGGCAAGGGTTGAGAAATCCTTTGTCTGAGGGACACAGATGGACAAGGCCAGGAGCAATGAGAGAGAGATAAGCTGCAGATTAATGGCTGTGAAGCAGTCTTTTGTGCGGGCTTATCTGAAGGAAGATGGTCATCTCAGGAGATGCTGCACATGGCACTTAACCAAGTGCCCAGGGATGCCACGATGGCAGAAGAAGGATAAAAAGAGGACCTACAACCATGAGGTTAGGGTTTCTGGCAACAGATTTCTCACAGAGAAGAAGAAAGATTTTCTGGCAACAGATTCCTCATGAAGAAGAGGTTTCTGCCCTGAGAAGCCTCACAACCTGCCTCTCTCCCTCCTGGACTTGCTCTGTGCTCTACCAGCATTCTGAAGAACAAAGGTGTCTGCCATCAGATTCCTCACTACAGAATTCCTGCATGCTGACAGACTCTCCTGGGCCTGCTACCTGGATCCTGCTGCTTCCTCCCAGATTGGATCTGTGACTTCTCCCTGCTACCTGCTTGCTGCCCAAGGCCGGCCATGCTGCTGCTGCTCTCCCCCTGCTGCTTTTGCCTCGAACGTGCAGTGAAACGGCGTGCAGTGGGACTGCTGTTGGATCCTGGTGGTGACTATCCCCACTTCACACAATTCTTGCTCTTTTCTATTGCCTTCCTTCCCTTCCCTGTCTCCCTGATTAGGATCTATAATAAAGTGGTTGGATCAACATTTGAATTGTTGTTTCTTAATCTCACACCGGGTATAGAGATATCAAAGAACCTCCTCTCCCTCCTATAAATTGGAGCAAGACAGCCAGTCAGGTGGAGTAGAAGTGAGATACCAAGCATATGACAGGAGAAAAGTGGATGCACCAAAGTGTGCAGTGAAATACAAAGTCCTGAATTCAAGAACAAGGAGAAGGTAGAAGTGAGTGAAAGAAATGTGGGGATAAGATGTATGACAAAGAATTGGCAAGTAGCAGATTTCTGCTATGTGGTTCATATAATTAAGAATTAAGACTGCATGAAAAAAAAAAAAAGGCTTCTTCCCCAATCACCCAAACTCTTCCCACATGTTAGTATGTCTTGTATTCATGCCTATTGATATATCATATGATACCTGACATTTTGTGACTTCAGTCTATATGGCATGACTCAAGGGCACAACGCTTTCATGTTATACAAGATAGTCCTAGTTCATTTTGGCAAAATGTTAGCCTTAAGATTTAGACCCAGTTCTGCAAGACAGATCTGCTTGCAGGGGTCCTTTGAACTTGTGTAATGACAGTTCACACTGTAGTGCTTTCAGGAAATTTGTTCCTTAAACCAGTGTTTTAGAAAATGACCACTTTCTTATAGATGTCCAGTCTACTGTTTACATTAAGCATATGTAACAAACACTTTAGGGGTCTGCAGTATGATGCTAACTTTGTTTCATTATGAAAACGTTGTCACTTTAATGCCTGTTTCTGTTTTGTTGCACTTTTTATTTTTTATTTTTGTAAACACACTAGTTAGATAGCATTTGTTCCCCTTCTGCATTTTTGCAATCATGCTTTAATTACTTCACACTTTTGTAGAAGTTTCCTGGAATTGCTGAATGATGATTGTTCTTATTACTTTTTTAAGTGAATTTGAGAAACTGGAGGGGATCTAACTTAAAAATCCCAACAAACTTAATGAATGAATTTCCCTTCCCCTGGAGTTTATGAAGAAGATACCCTTGCTACAAATATAAACATACTAATCTACATACATACATAAGCAAATCAACTTCTCAGTACCAGAAGAGAAAAATATAGCATTCATTATTCTTTAGTGAATGAATTCTGTATATCATCTTCAGAAGCAATGCACTTCTGAAAATTGGAAACTCTGGAAACAGAATTTTGTTGTTGAAAGCAAAATTTTTCTCTGCCACTTCCATATAGCCAGACTGAGCCTTTCTGCCTCTCTACAGAACTGTCCATAAAGACATTTGTGTTTTGAGGTTTTGCAGATATGCTTCTGAACCTGCCTTAGGTGGGCAAAAAAAAAAAGGCACAAATGATACATACAGAAGCATGCCTGCAAAACCTCAAATCCACATCACAGTGGATCAAAACCAAAATCACATCACAGTGAAAAAGTAGTCCATCTGGAGTGCTTAGTACAGTGAAGACTTTGAATGATTGCATGTTGTCCATGATAAGGATATCAATTGTGCAGAGTGGCTGCAGTTAAGGAGCCCCAGGCCTATTTGTGCATGGAAATGTACTTCCAGTGATGCTACTTCCAGTCAGCGTCATCATTTTATTCCATTGTATTCATACTTCAAATGCCAGGAACTGAGAAGGATGTTAGTAATGTTACTAAATGGAATAACTCTGTTCTAGCTTGTCATGAGTTTAAAACTAAACTATGTTGTTTCTTCACAATGTATAAAAGACCAAATAAAATAATTTAATGATTTTTTTTTTCATTTTTACTGAATTACAAGTAGAAGAGGAAAAATATAAAATTATTTCCTTAATACAGTTAGGTTGCTGAATCTTTTGTATTTAAAACTCAAACTCTAATATTTGAGAATATCAAAATACTTCAGGTTTACTTTGGTTCCTGAGTATTGTAAAAAGAATAAAATTTATTTCAGAATTTATGTTTTAGCATTTTATGTACTTTGAATTTGGTAATATTTTCTTTCATCTTTCTTCTGAACTCTCTTTCATTGCTTAGAGTGTTTTAAATGATATAATAAAGAAATAATTATAAGCTTATTGCAATAAGTACCTTTATGACTTTTCATAATCACTGTTTTTCTTCTGCTTGCAAACAGTTTCTTTCAATTACTAATTATCTAATCTTGATCAGCTAAATTGCATGTTTGCTGGTATCTGGATGGAACTGTATAGTTTCATTAGAAAAAAATATCCACAGACAAAGGTAGTTTGAGAGTTTGCCATTGAAACTGTATCTTACATCTATATTCGGAAAGTTTTGGTCTCTGTCATTAAAATGAAAGATAAAGGAAAGCTGCTTTTACATCTAAGCAAAATATCCTGGATGCATGGAATACCAAGATGAGTACAATTCTGATTCTTCTCTTATTTCGTGAACAATACATGTGCACACTAGCAAAAAGTTGAAGTTCATTAAAATCTTACACTAAAAACCATAAAATGTGGGTTTGCTGCATTTTTTCAGCATCTTTCCACACAAGCTTCACCTGTCAATAAATATACTCAAAACTAAAAAAAATTTACTGATTAGAGCACACTGAACTAGTAGAGCTTTGTACTTAACTGCTTGTGGAGAATTAGATGAGGCTGGCCCAAGTTCTGATCCTGCTGACATACGGAAGCACCTAACACACAAAGGCTAGATATGATTTCTACAAAATCAAGGGTGACATTAACTCTCATCTAGGCCCACAGTTCCATTCACTGGAGGCTAATACTCCTTTAAATAGATTCATCTTAATAGTATGGATGAACAGTATGGAAGAAAAGTGCTATTGCAATAAATATTACATAAATATTATCTGCTACTCGTATTCAGAAATGTATATTTTTGTAGATTTAGCTGCTGCTGGAATTACCAGGCTTCACCAACACCATGGCAGATGACCTCAGCTGGGTATACGTAAGAAAGCTTTCCCTTCCTCTCTCTTGAAAAAGAATATGACTGGGCTCCTACATCAGATTTCAAAAACCTGAGATAATTTTGCATTATACAATACATACATAAAGACAGATCCAGAGGACCTTGGTGTCTGATAAAGATTAGAATCAAAAGAACATCGGCCCACTGGTAACTAAAAAATAACAAAAGTTTCTCTGTTGTATTTCAACACTACTCCACTGGTCATCTAGAAAATGTAAGAAATTATCCACTGACTTGAAAAGAGAGAAAATCTTGGTATATATCACAAGAGAAAATACTGTGTGCTTGTACTGGAAGGCAACCAAGTCCTGAATCAAAAGCCTTAGTTCAGTACAGTGCCAAGTTTGCCTTTCTCCAACTGTGACACTATGGCTGACTGTAATAAATGACAAATTTTTTTATACCACAAATGGTGATTGCAATTCTAGATGATTTAATCCCAGTTCCACATTTTTACTCATTTCCATGGAAATGTAAATTTTCAGCCTTTAAAGAAAACTGATTTTTTGCGTGGATATTTTTTGCTTCTCATTTGTAACCTTTACAAAACTCTCTCTTGCTAATTAAAAGATACACACTGTGGATCTCAGCTGCCTGCTCCTACATGTAATGCAAGACTCTAATATGAAGCAGTTGATAAATCAGCCAAATAATTCTAGGTATTCTATCAGATTTACAATATGTTAAGGAAACTATTTGATGGAAAACATTCCATCTGTATTCTTAACATGTGAATATTCATTGATATTCCGAATGGACAGTCTGAGTGGATGTCATTATTTCCTAGGCTAAATATTTACCGTGCTTAATTTAGCGAAGAGGTATACTAGAAAAATTGTGTTTCTATTTATCAGCTTTTGAAAAAATGTATGGTCATCAACTCTGCAGATTTAGCAAGAAAAAGTTTTTGTTTGACTCAGTTCTGTGTCTGCAAGATGGAAAGAAGGTGCATTATCCCTCACAAAGAAAAATAAAAGAATATGCTTCAAAGACAAGTATTGGAAAGACGGAGATGTATTAAAGTGCACTGACTGTCTTCTTCTTCATCCACTGTGCTACTGAAGAAAATATTAGCCCCCTACTTGAAAATAAAAGCAACAGATACATAATAATGCTGTTTAAAGGCAGTTAACTCGAAGCCATAACTCATGTTTGGTACTTCGTTTAGCATCAGTCCTTAGCAATTACATATCATAAACATGGTAATAAAATTATATTGGATTTGTTCCTGCTTATTTTTTAAAGATAGGGTATATGGATTTATTCCCACAGTTAATGCTTTCTATTTACTACTTGTCCATTAGTACCTTATTCTTCTGCCTACTTTTCAATAAGAAATAGATGAGAAACAGCATTCAACATTTGTACCACAAAATATAGAAGTAAAGAGACACAATATAAAACATTAAAATTTTGGGCACTATTTCAGTAGTTTCTTTTGGACCATTATAGCAGGATTAGAAATGGTGAAAGCAACAGAGTTTAAATTTCACTGAAGCTGAAAAGGACACTAGATATTTAATTGGGATTTAAGTCTTCAACATGCAACTGACAAGCTGACCAATGCAAGGGTCTTTCATGAAAATTACTGCATGTATCAAAGTTTTAAATAATTCATGTGAAGAAATGAAATGATAAACAGAATCAGTTGATAATTAATGAAGTTGTCATCTTGACAAGACTAATAATAAGCTACTCTTCAATAAATTGTCAGTAATTCCTTTGCTGGAACACAAAAGCAATTTTACTGTATGCCTACAAGCTAGTGGAATAAAAATAACAAAACTTAAAAGCAGTTGACTGTTTTTTGCTGGTTTTTCAGCGATGTTACTGAATGACTGCATGACAGTGGCTACCAAGTCAGCAGATAATTGGTATGGGTGTGACTTTACTAAAGAAAAACTGTTACACAGTGAGGTAAATGGAAAACATTTTTTCCTAATAATTTTCTTTAAGAAAAATTCAAAGTAGCAGCAGCAGTTGTAGTAAGATACTTATACCTACTTAATCTAGTACCACTATAATGAAGTGAATTGACCTGTGATTTACTTATTCTTTAATTAAAGATTCTGTTCATTTAATCATACAGCATCATAGCAATAAAGCTTTACTGAATAGATGGGGGGGAAAAAAACGTTATTAGCATAATGCTACAGGAAATCAGCAGCAAAATATTGCTGGATCTCTGCCGAGAGGCACAAACGGTGGTAAAAGGAAAGTCTACTGTTTGTGTTTTTTCCTTTTTTAGTGTAGGAGTTGCCAATCCAATGACAGAAAGTGACTTCTGTTAATACATTCATTTTGAAAGCAATTAAAAAAACAGAGGCCTTCACAGGGATAGAGAAAATTGGTAGAATACAGAAACTTGTTGGAAATTTATTTAAGAAATCCATAATATGATTTAGGCATTTTTGTGTCTGTGTTAACATGAGCTGTATAAACTTACTTGGCAAAAGTCTATCAGTTATGTTCTCTTGGGGTTTCTAGAAGAAAGATCCGTATTTCCCTCAGAATAAACACCCTATCAATTTCCTTCTCTACTGTTTTTTTCTCACTCATAGTTTCAGTGATTTCACAATGCCATTTGTAGCTCTGCTTTTTTACAAATCTAATGCATGTAGCAGAAGCATCCCAGGCTGGGGTTTTATCCAGCAGCTGTGCATCCCTTTGCTTGCAGGCTGCCATGGCGTGGTGCTGGCAATGGCTGCACGGCTCTTGCATGTTTCATTCCTGCTCAGTCACACTGTGCCTCTTTGTGTTCAGCATGGGGAACTGAAGGAAGCAGCCACAGCTCAGAGCAGCATCAGAGGCCAAAATGATGCCCACTTCAGGCATGCAGGACTGATTTATGCTCACATAACTCATACATCATCCTTTTGAATTCAATGCTGTGACAATACATAGGATTGAAACAGAGGCTGAAATGAGTTCTATATCTTAAAACAGTAAAGAAAAAAAAAAAAGTAAGAAATGGTCCCAATATTCAGTCAGTTGATTGTGGACATATCTTTTCCCGTGTTACCTACAGTTCGAAATCGCTTTAGCAGGAGGTTGGATTTGATCATCACCAGAGGTCTCTTCTAATCTGTAAAATTCTGTGATTCTATTAGGTCCATACAAACTCTGAAAACCACAAACCCTCTGGGCATTAGTATTTCCAACTTGAAAGAAAGGGAGCTTAGTCTACTTAGGTTGCTCCGAAATGTATGTCTCCTTTTTATTTCCATGGAACATATAACAAATATAAAGAACCCTGTAGCACTGTCGGATAGAGCAAATTCTCAGCTACAAAACACTATTCCTCAACATAGTGACAAGCATTAGCTATGCACTGTCACTGAAGATGAACAAAAGCCTACATGATGCAATAATGAAAATCTGCACCAGAAGAGGTGACCCACTGTCACTGTCTCCACTGCTGAAATGCACCACCCACTGTTTATTAAATATCCAGTTTGGTGGATATCAAACATTCAGCAAGCATCGATGAGTGCCAATGCATGCAATTCTTTCCATATGGAGGAATTTAGTAACACACATTTTGTTCATGTACACTTCCATGTTGGATTGCCCCTTTCTGTCAGACTGCCTTTCTGTTGACATCAGTTGCACAGCAACAAAGTGTGACACAATATTGGTGGGAAAGTTCAAGCCCTACTGCCATACCACCAACACCTGCCTCTGATGTCGGGCCAACATAATAAAATAGGAGGCATAACTTTCAGAACAGCCCTTGTAAATATATTTTAAGAGGAAAACCTAAAAGCTTACAACCTTCTGTCTAAAGAGAGCTTCTTAAAAATGCAGTTTTATGCTTTTCTCAGGGATGAAAGCAGTGCCAAATTTCTAACTCCTTACAATAAAACACCCAAGATGGAGCCAGAACAGCAGAACTCGTGCTACAATCTTTGCAGACATTCCAGTCACTTCATGTGCTGTCCTGGGTAAATCTGCTACTTTCTTCTGGGCAAAAACATGCTGTTTTTAACTTATCTTCCATCTACTCAGAGGCAGTGATGGCTTTCCCTTTCCTTTTTACTCTTACATGGCAACGTTTATGGTCTTTTTCTAGTGCACACTAAGAAGAGCACCATGGGTAAGCAATCAAACTGTTGCTAATCAAGTGAGCAGTTGCAGACTTCACAAATCAAAGTGTGGTTTCCTGGTGCTTTGTGCAGCAGAATACTAGGCAGACTGTTTTAAAGACTCTCACAGAATAATCACTTTAGTTTTACAACCAGGGAAATCCCTGGTCCTTTCTGGGTGCTTTTTGAGGCTAAAGGAAAATCAGCTTCCCACCGGGGATGGCTCTAACTGAGGAGAGAAGAGACAAAGAAGGCTGCTGCTATGTGCACATATCAGAATTTCTGTGCCAAATCCCCAGCAGTGCTTTAGGAATAGCTGTGGGATCACAGGCACATTTAGCTTTCTACCTGGGAAGCTGCCATGTAGATTAACAGCTGTGATTCTGCTATATTGAAAATAAATAACGAGGGGAAATTTTGTATCTGCCTTTATGGAGAGGATTCTGTTTCTTGGTATATCTGCTCAGTTTCTATTCTTACTACCGGATCTGAGTTAGAGGTTTTGAAATGAGCTTGTTACCAGATTCTAAAGCAACACAGAGGTTTTTTTTTGTAAGCATATCATAAAGATACTGTTGGGTACACACATTTATGATAACCATTCTTCTGAAACCTGAACACACACATATGCTACAATGCATCTACAGGGAGGTGAAAGAATATTAGAAACATCATGTCAGCCCTTCTTTGTGCTGTTGGATAGTTCAGTTGCAATTTAGAAAATGAGTTAGATCACCATTTGCTCAGATATTTCTTTAGGTTTATTTGTGAAAACATATGTATGTTAAATGTGATAGCTTAGCATTGCACTGGTAAATCTGGTTTCGTATTGTCTGGGCCCCAGCACAACAACTCTCACTCCGCTTCTGTGAGAAGCCAAAGGCAGTGTTTTTGTCACGTTAGAGAGAAGGATACTGTGAGACAGACGGTGGAGAACTCATGGCTGGATGATTTTTTTGGAGGTAGACTGTGGGGATGAGTGCAAGGTTTGCTTTTTTGAAGAGTGCAGGCATCTAACAAAACCCATCATTTCAAGTTTTCCTTACTTTTTACATAAAATAATAGTTTCCTGATTGCCATGAAACAGCACGCTAGCATAAGTACTGTGGCAGCTGTGGTGGCAACACATGCCATTCGTGTGCACACACTCAGATTTTTCTCATGAGACTCTAAAACATATGCAGTGAAGCATTCAATACATGCAGTTAATGTCTAGCTGTAATTCCTGCATGTGTTTGTGTACTATATTAGCAATGTCTAGAACAACTGCCAGCTTTTACAAATAAAAGATAGGTATGACAGCATTCTGCTAAGATTGCTATATCCCTACCAAAATAGAGGGACTGATTTTGTTTTTATAGTGATTGTTTGGCATTCCTTATGGAGGAAGTAATTAATACAACCAGGCAAAAGCAGCACTATCTCATGGGATATAAAATCCTTTTGTAACTTGATTCACTTTTTTTTTTTTTTCCTAGCTATAATTCTTCAGTAAATTTTCCACGTTCTCCCCTTCGCGTGTTTATCAGCCAAAAATGAATAAGAGACAAAAGAATGAAGTAAAATGCCAATTACATTGACAGAGTGACTGGAAACTTTATGCTGCAGATTTGCCCTTCTGTGCTTTAAGACAATTCCTGCTGAAAAAAAAACATATGATCTTAGACATTATTCAGTAAGTGCCATTTCTATGTCCTTTCAATCAAACATAAGTTAATGAGATGGATGACTAAAATCCTCCAAACCCCTGTGTCCTGCCTAGACTCGAATTTTGCTTTCGTTCTTCAGATTCCAGGGCATTTTGGAACACAACCAAAACAGTTGTGGATTAAAGAAATGAAAGCTGAGCTGTGCACTGAGGACCACACTCTTAAACAGGTGAGAGGATGAGGGATAACCACATGGGTCACAGCTCAACATAGGATCCTTGTGTTCTCAGGGAGTGATCAGTGACTCTCAGGGAGTCTCTGAACTCAGGATGTGGCTCCAGCTTCATGTATTTTGAACTGCTTTTTGGAAATTTACTGGTAACCTCTGCTCTTGTCAAGCCAATTTCTTTTCCTAGTCATGTAAATAAACAGGTCCTGCATTTCAAATGAAAAATATATCAAAGCTCTATCACGTAGATTTATTTGCATAAACAGATACAACTTTTTTCTCTGCTCAAAGATATTGCTGTTTACAAGCACACTCATGCCTGCAGCTTTGCTGGTCCTACCTCATTCTCAGTCAAACCTGTGCCTGTTTTTTTTTTTGTTTGTTTGTTTTTAACATCGCCTGACTTTAAGAGGTATAAATTTGCCAGTTTGAGTTTATTTACATCACTGTATTTCTTAATCCACTTCACAGCTGATTTAATCTACTTCACTGTCTTAAATCATTCAGTAATCTTTTCATCTCCCCCCTTCATTTTAAGAGAACAAAGAACAAGTACTCAAACATAGCTATTACAAAAAACCCTAAAATTATTCCCCTGAACCAAAGAGCAGGCAAGTAACTGCTAAATCTAAGAATAATGCATTGTAATGAGATTGAACTCTCATCTCTCTGATGAAAGTTAACTTTAAACTCTTTAACTTTATAAATTTTTTAGCTTTATAAAAATCCACATGTTTTGACAACAGGTTGGCCTTTGACCTTCATGGCCAAGAAGGCCAGTGGTACCTTGGGGTGTATTAAAAAGAGTGTGGCAATCTTTCCCCTCTGCTCTACCCTGGAAAGGCCACATCTGGAGTCCCTGTCAGAACCCTTTTTTGTTTTTGGCTCAAAGTTTGCTTCCTGAGGTATTTTTTCTGATAAGACTCTAACTGATTTATTGAGGACGCAAGTGATGGGTGCTGCCGTGTGACAATCTACATCATTTTGTGGACATTTGAAAGCATTTTCCTTCAGATCTGTTTACCTCTGGAAGAGAGTGCTCAGGAGTGTTTACTGGTGGAAGATTTGGCCTGTGACCAAATAACTCCAGCTTGGTATGGGAAAATAGGGAAATGATACCACCGTGTCCTGTGAAAAACAGGAGGCAGGTGTGCATCTCCCTGTTCCCTCTTATCTGCTGGGAGACCCAGAAGATGGGAACAAAGGAGTTTCTGCTGAGATCCAAAAGCCAGAGGCTGCCTCTCCAAACAGAGCTGACTCAACCACTTTGAATTTAAGCTGTCACTCCAGAGAGAGCTGACTTGACCACTTTGGACTTCTTAAGTTTGTACTAACATTGAAAAGTTCATCAGCCAAACAACGCCCAACAAATCACCACTACTGAAGAGCAATGACTGAACTACGAACCATGCTGGACCCATCATGGTGACTGTTTCCCTCTTGCTCTCTACAAAGACCTCCTGCTTTTATTTCCTATCTTTTCTATCACCTGTCTTCCTTCCCCATCTCCCTAAATGGCTAGGATTTATAATAAACTGGTTGGGGCTAACATTTGACTGGCTGTGTTTTAATCTCACTGTTGGGTATACATATATTAAAAGAACCTCCTCTCCCTTCTATAAATTAGAGTGAGACAGTCCCGTGTCCTGTTATGGGCTCCCCAGTTCAAGAAAGACAGGGAACAACTGGAGAGAGTCCAGTAGAAGTCTACAAGGATGATGAAGAGTCTAGAGCATCTCCCATGAGGAAAGGCTGAGACCTCGGACTGTTCAGCCTGGAGAAGACTGAGAAGGGAACTTTTCAATGCTTATGAATATCTAATGGGACGGAACTAAGTGGATGGGGTCAGGCTCATTTCAGTGGTTGCCATTTACAAGAAGAGGGGAAATGAGCACAAACTGGAACACAGGAAATTTCATACAAATATGAGGAAGGACAGAGCCCTGGAACAGGCTGCCTAGGGAGTTGTGGACTCCCCTTTTCTGGACATAATCAAGACCCACCTGGGGACCTACCAGTGTATGCACCTTTAAGGAACCTGTTTTAGCTGGGAGTTGGGTTTGACCCCCTGAAGTCCCTTCCAAATGCTATGCTTCTGTCATTTTGATATTACATTACCAAGTTAGGATGGTTGTGATCCAGAAAACTTTAAGTGTTTTAATAAACTGTTCTAATAAACTGCATTAATATTTGGCCTTAATCTTCCAACTGGGACCGTTCAACAGAATCACATGCATATGATTTGAAAACTACCAAAATCAGAATTGCGCTGAGCAAGGTTACATGCTGGGCTGGTCATTACTGACTGGTTCAGGGTGGAAGACTTAATTCAGTGGTAAAATCACGGTGAATACTATTATTATAGGCATATTTTTAAAATAAAAAATAAACATCTTATTATTTAGCGTGCCTGACAATCATCTATTAATTGATGGACACCATTGAAAAAAGAGAGGGCAAACTGAGCTATCTAAAAAAATACTTATAATAGACATAAAATAACAGGCCAATTTCTCTGTGATTTTGGAGCTTGAAAAGCTCCTTTGGTGGAGCACACTGATTTCCATCTGTTATACATCCATTCTCTACTTACACACAAAACTTGTTACTCATCTACATTTTTATTTTTTAAAGCTGAATTGGGTTCAAAAACCAAACCCCAAACAAAGAAATCCTACTGAACCCCCTGAATGTGCAGTTTTCACTTTACCTTTAATCTGTTTATCTTAAAAAAACATACATGCTATTAATAAATTTTATTACAAGATTGAATTTGTATAACATTTTCTGTTATAATACATCTGCCTAGAATGATGTTTTAATCTTTTTTATTATTGTTTGTAGTTGAGTCACTGTTAGAAAAGGATATTCATAAAGTCTGGAATGTTATCTATGCATTTTTGGGGCTTTAGTGGGCAGCTACAGAATAAATAACATTCTTTTTTGGCACTTAAATTTTGTAAGGAAATAAAACATTTCAACATGAGGATGCCAAAGCAAACAACACAATCAAAACTGATAGAGGTTGTATAATCATTCTGCATATTTTATTGGCACACTACATTTCTGAGGGGTTTGTAAGGAATGCAATTTGATGACAAACTGAGCTCTGCCTATGAAAATCAATTATTTTGACTGGATTTTTAAAAGGCATTTCAATATAGTACCATTGCACATCACTTATGAGGCTTGAAATGCACTGGAGCACAGCATTTCCCATTTAGCAAGCCAAGAATATATCTTGTAAACTGTAGAAAGTATTTCACTGCATATGCAACTACAGTTTTCAGCTGGGAGAAATAGGATCATTGATCTGATTCACAGTCATCTCCTTGGAGTGATTCCATCCTTTGTGAGAGTTCTTCCCAAGCCTGCACATCACCTACAGCTCACGTGTGTTCTGAAATCTAGGTCAAAATTCTCTGTATGCATGTCGATTTGTTATCAATCCTATTGAAATAACTGATTATTCATAAATGGATTTTTAATTGGGTAACACTAGACGTGACCTGTGTAAGTTTTTCTGAGAACAAGATCAATGTGTAAATAGTTTGCAAAAGGATACATTCCACTTTCAACAGAGATTTAAGATTATGAATAAGCTGAGTCCACATCAAAGATCAGAGAGTTACTGAAGGTCAAGCTCTGAAAGACGCATCCTGAAGTATATATAGTGACTGAAATAAGAGGATGCCATAGGCAGTATTTGATAGTCAATAAAGTCAAATGTTTAGCATTCAGATTCTGCAGTTCACCATCTTCAATTCTTTCATATTAGTGCACTAAATATTGCAAGTATTAAAATATATGCAAATGTGGCCTTATTTTCTTCATACATATTACATCCTTGAAGTTCCCAATCTCAAGTTCACTGTAATCATTAGAAGTAGGTAGTTACTGAAAGAATAGATTTTTCATTGTTACAAGCCCCTAGAGATTTTGGGAAAATACCAGATTCTGAAAGACTCATGACAAAACCACTGGAACCTGACTTGTGAAAGAAACTTGAAGAATGAAGTCCAATCCCCTGTTATTTCAGGTGGCCATATCATGGAATCTGTTCAAAAATAGGATTAATCTCCATCTTAAAACTAATTAACTTTTTGCCCCCATGACTCCCAATGGGAGACTGTATCTTCCAGCATCTCGTGGCTCTGCCAGTTAAACACTTCATTTTCAACATACATTTATCTGCAGACATTTTATACCTGGCAATTTCTCTAGTGATATTTTCCCTCAGCTCTTTTTCCATTTTGTTTTTCCTGCTGCGATAGTTATAAGCAGCAAAACTAAAGCCTCAGTTTTTTTTCCATTTTGTCTTAGACAATATCCTTAATTTTCCTCTTATGGAATGTTTACTATCCCTGGTCAATCTAGTAGCTTTATTCCTATAGTCGGGTCCACTTTTTTTTTTTTCTTTTCTTTTTTGAAACTGGTTGAAACTGGGTTAAAAGCACTGTAGACTGTATTCCAGGAATCCATCAGTGTCTTGTACAATGGTCACACACAATCATCTGTCTCTAAGAGTCCATTACTTCGTGGTGTTATAGAGTCCAGTTCCCATTCTCAGGGCTGTGTCATACTGGTCGCCCAAATATCCCAGTGCTGCCCAGAGGAACAAGAGAGACTTTTCTCCCTCACTTATTTCCTTTTCATCAAGATCATGCCACTCTTTCTATGTTATAACTTTGTCAGTAGCAACTTTTACCAGTATGCTTCAATGTTGAATATTGAAAATTCTAAAATATTAAGTAACACTTATCCTAGTTCTTGAAGAATCTCACTAATGAATAGGTGACTCTTTAATTTATTCATTAATATTTGCTTTGCTTTACAATTGCTCTACTAAATCTTCTCGCACTTCACTAATTACATTTTATCAAACGCTTTAGTGAATCCAAATAAAGGATACAAGTGTGCAACAGAACTTCTCCATTTATAAATCATTATATATACTATATCCACATAACATCTACTGTATTTTCCCTTTAATGCTTAGTGTTTTTAAAAAATCTATATCTATTCCAGAAGTTTACCAGTTCTGAGATACAACCAGCAAGCCTGTTTGCTTTTATGTCTCTCTTACTGAGCAGTTCATCTGCTCTCAAAAAGTTATTCCTTCATTTTTCAGACTTTGCCTTTCTGAAAGTATTTATTTTTTTCTGTTTAATTTTGGCTGACTGGATTAATGAATGCTCAGTTAGATACAAAAGTGTCAGTAGTAACTAAAAATATTTTAAAAATAAGTCTATAAAACTAATTGACAGTTTAGTGAAAAATGTTTGCTGCTACAAGCATGACTATCATTACTTTCAGTAGTAATATACAATGCATTTCTAGGAAGACAAGATGTTTCACTGACACATTGGAATGAAGCAGTTGCTAATATTTATCCTACTAATACCACTACAGATGATTCATGTCTGTATACAGATCTGTCCTGGGAGAAATACCAAAAACTCTCCTCCCACCATGTTTCCCCAAGGCAATCTTGATGTTAAAGATATTCTGTTTTATTCATTTTTCCTCCAAATCTTCAGTCAGTAATAATTTTTTTTCTACAACACATTTCTTTATTTAACAGAACATCACACACCATATCTTCACTTTCCCTAAAGATATCCTCACCACACAACATGACTGTGGCAAATCTGACTTTTTCTGCTCTTCAGTGTTGAAATCTGTTCCTGGGTCAATTGCTAAAACAACTCAGCTATACAGCAACCCTTGGCTGCTTTTCCTGGGGGGGAAAAAAAGTATCTGAGTGCAGGAGAATTAATGAAACCTCATTACCTAAGGAATTTTGCCTTTTACTCTGCCCCCTTTACTATCCTGAAACTAGAAATCGACTAAAACAGGACTGTAGCCACAAGGGCACAGAGAAACTAACTGGATAACTTTCCACACCCAGCTCAGCCTATTGTCTACTTTACTCAGTGTATGGACAAAACAACTCCTCAACATGAAGCTGACCTCTCCCTTTGGACCTCATCTAAACTCCTGCATCATAAGTTCAAGGTTTGGCCTTTTGTTTTTCAATTTGAAAAATCTGTAAATATTTCTGCTAAATTTCTCTGACCCAGTTTTCTAGATGAAGTAGGCAGAGCTCTTAAACTCTTTGTTTTATTTATCCAGCTACTGATCTAGTAAATGTTTAATTTTGGCTGACCCTCTTTTTCTTTTATCATTCTGACACTCATTTTCTCTTCTATCCTAAACTAGATGAAGAGATTATGCAGCCACTACTGAATTTCCCTGTTCATTCCTTAAATTAAGGCTCTTCTTATCAACATCACAGAATCTGACAGAAAAGCTAAATCTTTAGACATCCATCAGAAATTATCAGTTTAATCAGAGATTAAGAGAACTATCTTGTAAGAAAATATAGTGCCATTGGGATTTATCCGTGAGAATTAATTGTATTACAAATTGTGTTAAATGACATTGGGAGTCCTAAACTTCACATTTCTATGCTGAAAAATAGTAACATCAAAAGATTCCATTCCTATAAAGTTCTCAGGTGATTAAGAAGAGATATCAAGCTCAGAAATATGTCAGATGTGTACCTTCAGAAGAAAATATTAGAAGAGACTGTTCTGAAAGTTACTTTCAGAGTGACCTCAGAAGCATGTTTGCTACTCTAACTGAAATGAAGTAAATGTCATTAAAAAAATGAAACCATTACAGAAAGATATTATATATACAGTAAGACAGATGCACATTAGGTGCTAATACTACAGTCCTATTTACAGCTTAGATCATCTCCCAAGCAGAGCAAACATGCCTCATCTTTGCTGAGTGCAGCAAGGACCTTTCACTTAGTGAATGGACATGAGATGAGCTTCTGTAGGACAGCTTCAGTGATAGTAGGTCAACTCCACGGTGCAGATTTTTATGAGTGCAGCATGAAGGCTCTTTTACAACAGTGGTGGTGACTAGGTTGAAAAATGGTGTTTTGTAGCCAAGAGATTGCTCTGTCAAATGGTGGTAATGGGCTCTTTGTAACTGTTGTAGTTTCCATGGAAATAAATAGGAGGCACTAATTTCAGATCAATTTCCATCTGTATGTGTGTATAACTATATATATTAATATGTATTACAAAGCTACTAAATCAAAGGCATTATGAATATTATCATTGATTATTCAGATCATGTTAAAACTGGAAGCCATTTAAGATCTTAAGTGCAAAAAAAGTAAAAGGAACACAGAATATATTCAAATTGGTCTTTTATTATTGTAATACTATGTTTGAATAATTAAAAAGGATGTCCTGATCACCTTTGTATAGCTTTTGCTCTTCTTTTCTGGAAGTTACATCTAAAAGCTGTGGGGTTTTATTTATACCCTTAATCAGACTTCCTATGAAGCTGTCCCGTGGAAAACACTGTAGGAAATGCACTCCTGTGCACACCTGTGTCTCAAACATACAGTATGAAAAACTGGATCATTTCTAAATTTTATTATCTGAAAATATGCACTTCTAATTCTCAAAGATTTTCACTTCTATATCCAGAGAGGAAGTAGAAAACCAATGATTACACCTATGAAAAGATGATGTCTTGTAAAAGTGTAGATAAATGTTTATGTATTATAATTTCTGAAAGGATACAAAAAAAGAAAAAAAAACAACATATTTAAGGAGCATAAAGACAGCATACGAGTGCAAATAATATATAGCACAATGTATTAATGACAATAGTCATGAGTATAGATTGATTACAGACATCAAACTTAGCTTTGATTTATTATGCCTACATTAAGGATTACGTAGTTGAGAGAGAAATGTGTTTGAAGCATCTAAATTTGATTCACAATGTATAAGTGTGACCTTTCTGCACTGCCCTATTTGAGGATGACTACGCTATTTGTACATGCAGGTCTAGGTTTCTACCCAACCCATTGTGTATGGGAACTGTTGAGTCACGGACTGAACTGCTGATTGATCACCTGGGAAAAGCACCAGCTCAGCCCCGGGAGCATATGTGAAAGCAGTTCACCTGTGTGACCAGAAGGGGTGGAGCCTGGCTGCATCTCTCCTAGACCCCACTTAAGGGCTGACTGCTCTACCCTTGTAGTGTTTTCACTATAAGCTTGGATCATGGGAGGTAGGTGAGTATTTTTTCACTCTGTCTGTCCTTTTTGCTGTTTCACTCTTGTATCACCTTTCCACTAATCTTTCCCACTGTAACACATGATAAGTAGGGGCATCTGAGCTAATTTCACAGTGGCATAAATCAATTGACCTGAAAGGTGATTGCAGTGACAGTGGGATTGGTCTCTTCTCCCTGTAAACAGGATGAGGGGAAATGGCCTCAAGTTATGCCAGGATAAGTTTAGGTTGGATATTAGGAAAAACTTCTTTGCAGAAAGGGTGATTAAGTACTAGAATGGGCTCCGCAGGGAGGTGGTTGAATCACCATTCCTGAATGTGTTTAAAAACCATTTAGATGTGGTTCTCAGGCATGTGATTTAGCAGAGGGTTGTTAGAGTTAGGGTAGTATGGTTAGGTTGAGGTTGGACTTGATGATCTTGAAGGTCTTTTACAACCTGAGCAATTCTATGGTTCTATGTTTCTATCTGTTGCACTCAGTAACAAATTTGTTTTGTAGCTGTATGTTCTTAAATTCAGTATGTATCTGTTTTTGGTGATAGACCTTTAGTGCATGTCCCATGTGAAACTCATATGCAACGTTCAGGCACCTGAGGTGCTGTTTTCCTTTCCAGCTGTTCACCCTGGAACAGAGGCAACAGGTCTGAACACTTGCAGCCAACCAGTAATACTGCAGGAAAAATAAAAGTACAACTCCACTGGGAGTTTTCCTTTTCAGAAAAGAGCCCTGGGATTTTCCTAGAGAAACTCCTCCCATTTAAAAACTGGTAGATAGGAAAGTGTGTCAAAAGAAATTGCGAAAGCTTAAGTAAGCTAACCCCTGCTGAAATAAATGGGTGGATTGACTTATGTCACTCCAGAGAGCTGTCATGTTATGACTGTACCCCCCTCAATGGGCTGTGCAGATAAAGATACTGTCTAATGATGTGTGTCACCACATAACGATAATGGTCTTCATGGAGATTCTCCTTAATGATGTGTATTACTTTGTAATGATAGGCTATCTCCAAGAAGATCATTATAAGTTTAATACCACAACCCCACTGAGGAGTCTATGCTCAAAACACTTTGACTCTTGCCCATGACCTCTGTTAGCAGCCTGTTAGTCAGCAGGTAGTTATCAGAAGGCAGGTAGGGACTCCAAAGGGAAAATGGAATTGATTTTAGAAGGCGTAAGCCTTCCAAGATGATGGAGAAAATATTATTCAGAAGAAAGATGTGTATGTATACATATTAATTTGCATATATACAGCATAACTTGTTTTTCCTCCATTATGCTTACATATTCTTCTCAAAGTACATGTGGAATTTTAAGGTTTTTTTTCCACCACTGCAATACATTAGAGTTTTCATCTGCAAGATGAAAAGCAAATTTACATCAGCATCCCATGGAACTTGACCCTTTGTTTGTTGGAAATTATAAAGTGAAACAAATGATTTTATTTTCTTTTATTTTATTTTTTGTGCTGATTTCTCTGCTCCTCCATCACTCCTTGAACATTTTGATCAAGGTTCAACAGTTCTACTTTGTAGACATGTACCCACAAAAATGCACAAAATAATTGTAATTATCAGAACACTTAGCCAGTGTGACAATAAAGTGAATCACATTGTTCCCAAAGTTTTCCAAGAGTATTTAATTTGACATGATGTCCGTCATATCATTATCTTGCAAAAACAAAACAAAAAAAAAACCAATTACATTCAAAACAGATAATTAGAGAAATGAAGTTTTGCAATTGAGTATTTCCTACAAAGTAATTTAAAATTGAAATCTAGACAAGCTATCTCTTATATCCAAATCTTGTAGACACCTGTCCTCTGGTAACAGAGTAAACAATCTAAAGATTGTTTCTATCCAAACCGTGGGGGGTGGGGGGGGACGACTATATGCCTTTAATAAATTAACTGAAGGATGTACAGGAAAGCTGGGGAGGGACTTTGTGAAAACCGAGTTCCTTAAGAGATCACAAAACATTCTCTACTTTCGCCAGAGCATGGCATCACGTTTGTAATAAATGAGGTTGGCATTAAAAAATACAGAGTGAGAATTCCAGTCTAATGTTGGTTGTTTTGTTTTCTTAACGTGTACTCCAGATTCTCCAATTTAATTTTCTGAAATGCCTTACAGAGTTGTTGTTTTTTTTTTTAACTTGGATCTTGCCATTATTTGGATGTCTTTTTCAACTCCGTGTTTCATTGTTGTAAATTCCACCATTAAATTGCTTTAACCTTATTTTTTTTTAATATCTTCAATTCTTCTGCGTTTGAAAGACCATGGCATTTACGAACTCCTTAAATGTGGGAATAACTCTTTTTTTAAAAAAAAAAAGAAAAACTATTTTTTAAAAAGTCAACCTATTTTATTCACGGAGTTGGAAATAATGATCTTGAATTTTCCTTCCAATCTAAGCTATTCTACAATTCCATGAAATTCATCTGGAATGTCACATAATTTTCTATTAATACAGAAAACAAATTGAGAGGCCAAAAAGTTACATGTGCTATAATTCAGTTCATGTAATTTCCTCTACAGGTTTCAAACTGACATGAGAATGAAGCCTCACCTAGGCATAACCTCAACATATGTGAAAATCAGAAAAAGAGCAATACCATTTGCAAACTGAGCATATTCAATATGAAATTATTGTTAAAAAGCTGCATATCATTTAATTTTTACATATTCACTCTTCAGAACTTAATAATGTGATTTCCTTTTTGATGCCAAGAAGATAACTATACTGTTTTACACAGCTGGTACCAATGATATTTCAGCAGGGTGTAAAAAAAACCCTAGCATTATTTATTCCTGAAGTTCAAGATTGCTTTAATGTAGAAACTTAAACATCCACAGAAGTGAATGAAATATATCTTAACTACTTTATCTTCTACTTTGGGTCTATCTTTTGTAGTAAAACCAACTACACAATCACATTACTTATATATTAAAGATACTCTGATATTCACTGTAAAATATTAAGGAAAGGCATTCTAAATAAGATTTCATTGTCTAGACAGCTGATTTTTCTAAAATTTAACAATGGTTATAATATCAGGTTTCTAATGCACATGTTAATTTTGAAGAACAGTTGTTGCTGTGACTGAATGCCAACTGATTTTAGAAGATTAAGAGGCACTTTAAGCAGTTCTACATAAAATATGTCCCATTTCATGCATTTCAACTTGATTATATTGCTCTAAACAAGTTGTTTCTAAAATAGAGAGGGGTAGACTAACAATTTTGTTATCCTGTTACCTCTTGGTACATATTTTAATGCTCATCACAAGAGGGAGCTATGTTTTGTAAAGTTCCAGTGTTACTGTGATGCTCTCTGGCACACAATCAGTGCATCAAAATACTTTCTATGTTTCCTGAGCAGAACAGAGGTTCAGTCTGTCAGGTCAGAGTCAATAAAATCTCTCAGGTGTTTCCACTGGGATTAAGTGTCAGTACATAAACCTAGAGAGAGGTTAGTTATTCTCAAATATAAGAATCAACCCCTGCTTCACAGTAACTAAAAACTGCTTTTCCTCTTTCCTTTTTTTTCCTGCTGTGTTTGCTACCATTTTATTCTTGATATTTCTGTTTCACACCATGTGATTGACAGAGAGGAATAAAACATATGGAACTTGCCAGAAATCAGTACAAATACAGTAAGATAAAATTGGCATAGACTACTGGAAAATCAAATCTCATGAACAGATATGAGTTGCCATATGATAGAATAGAAACAGCTTCCAAACTAAATCACCAACTTCAGCTTTGTCCAGATATTATGGTTCTTCAGTGTTAAAGAAGGTCAAAGTTAGAGTTTTGCTTATTTGTGTTACATCTATAGCAGGTGATTGCACCCCCTGCAAAAGACTAGCACATATCTTAAAGGTCTGGACATCAGAAGAGCTGTGAAAAGTGAACTAAAACTCTACTTGTCTCTACTCCACCTGGAGTACTGCTTCCAGGTCTGTAGTCCCCAGCACAAGAAAGACAGAGCTCTCGGTATAGATCCAGAGGAGGATCACTAAGATAATCAGAAGGCTGGAGCACCTCTCCTTTGAAGAAATGTAGAGGGAGCGGGGCTGGTTTAGCTTGGAAAAGAGAAGGCTCTGGGGTGACCCCATTATGGCTTTCCAACGTTTGAAGGGATCACATAAACAGGAGGGAGAAAAACAGTTTACAAGGGTGAGTAGTGATAGAACAGGAGGGAGTG
Organism: Perdix hodgsoniae; assembly: GCA_035772895.1. Taxonomy (NCBI): domain Eukaryota; kingdom Metazoa; phylum Chordata; class Aves; order Galliformes; family Phasianidae; genus Perdix; species Perdix hodgsoniae. The sequence goes on from JAPSGF010000033.1 coordinate 1,014,700, forward strand.
GTTTTAAACTGAGACAGGGGAGGTTTAGTTTACATACTAGATATTTTCATGCAGATGGTGGTGATGTTCTGGAACAGGTCTTGGATGCCTCATCCCTAGAGGCATTCAGGGCCTGGCTGGATGTGGCTCTGGGCAGCCTGGTCTGGTGGTTGGCAGCCTGTACATAGCAGGGGGTTGAAACTAGATGATCATTGTGGTCCTTTTCAACCCAAGCTGTTCTATGATTCTATGAAAATAAGCTTATCTCTTTGCTGTTTTTCCTCAATAAAAAGCATGGAAGACAGGGCTGCAAGAAAGATGCTGCATTTGTGCATGTTCCATAAAATAAAATACCAGAGTCATATTTTATGGAAAATGTAACGTAGTTTCTATGAACTTCTACCTTTACAGAAAGGCGAATTCTACTGCATCATAATCACTATCAACAAGTTAAATTTATGCATGGGGTAGAAGTAAGCTATGAAACCCTATGTTCATGACCACATAGTATTAACAGCACTATTGCTCTATTCTGGGGTCTTCAGTAAGCCATGATCTAATTTGGACAAATATATGCAAAAAAAAAAAAAAAAAAAATTAAAAAAAGAGCACAATAGGAACTTATTACTAGGCAAATTAGCAAATATTTTCATAAATAAATAAAAAAATAAAAATATACAATGTGTAGTTCCTCAGCTGCAGTGGAACACTTTTTTTCTCCACAGATGGAAAGAATTAAAAGAAGGAAATTAAACTAAGCCAACAATTAAAAGTGTTAGCAGTAAATTAACAGTTTGTTCAGTAATGCAAAGCATCAATTGCCAACTGTAATGAAATGCATTATTAAAAACATAACAATACTGCAAAAAGACAATCTGAAGGAGTTATGCAGGATGGGAAGTATTTATTAGAGTGACAGCATAAATATAAAACAAGTGAGACCTATCATTCTCTGCTTGTGGGTTGCAGACCAGGTGAAAAAGGAACACATATTGCCTTTTTTTCTATATATTGCCTGCGAGAATCAAGGATGTATACTTTGGGGTATGTTGCAGGGAAGTGCATGTTCTAGGTACTAGAGGCAGTAAGTGGATGATAATGACAGAACTTTTGCAACCAAAGTCCAACCTGCAGAACTGAGGCTGAGAGAGAAACGTTTTCCCAGCAGTTCTGCATGGTGCAAACCGCTAGACCTTCCACTCTAGCTGAGTCCCAAAATTCATCTTCCCCACTAAGAATGTTTCAGATAGAGGGCAGGTATGCCCTACATACTTTCTTTAATCAAAGAGTTTTGAAATACGCTATCCCTTTCCTTTCCCATTCTCCATAGATTCCAACTAAGTCAAAGTAACAAAAAGCTATTGAGTTAAAGAGGATCATTGAGCAGGGCTATATAAAATGCCATTCTAGACATGTTGCTATAAATGTGATTATGCTAAGGCCTGTGCCGTGTGCATAGCAATGGATGTTGAAAAGGCGGGAAGGAAGTGTTAGAGGAGGTAGCATGAATCATGCCTGAATAGAATACCTGAACAGGTTGTGATGTTACTAGGCTACTGAGAGAAATGTGTCACAAAAGAAAGAAAGCTCAAAGTTGAAAGAGAGATCAGAAGGAGTTCAGAAGGGGTAGAATTCTGAAACAAACTAGCTGATTTCCCCCCCCCCCCCCCCCCCCCCGAGGAATTGTATGTATGTAGGTGAAATAAGAGAGCAAATGAAAGAATCTGAAAAAGGGAAATGCTAATTTTAACATAATAAAGGCGGTAAACCCCCAAAATGAAGAGTTTGGCTGGATTCTGTGTTCTGAGACAGTTAGATACCAAAGACATAATTAACACAGTTCTGTTAATGATTGAATGTTTTCTCCAAAGAGCATAAGTTACAGCCTAATAATACTGACATATTGTCCTAAGGATAGCCTAGTAAGCCCCTATAAGACACCAGTGAAATATCAGAGTGGATGGTCATATTGAATCTAGGTGAGCAATTTCCAACTCAACACCAAAGGGTAGTTGCAGAGCCCACAGCTAAGCTCGGTCTGAACCCAGCTGAGAAATTAAAGAGGGGAGAAATGCTACCTGAAGTGAGGATAGGTGGACAGTTTTTTGAGCAGATTTTATCACCTAAATATTAACAGCTTCTGAGAGGTGGGGAAAAAAATAAGTCTGTATGAGGCTCACTACCAGTATCCCAGGTGTACAGTCTTTTCAGATGATAGATACTATTAAGGACATGCTTCGTCTAAATGCATAGTATAGTTCCCAAGTAACATTCAGTAAAGCAAAGTCTCAGAGGGAACTGCAAGGAAGGTGTTAACTATAAATTAAGCCTGCTGATAACAATCCTAATTATCACCAGCCTCAGAAGTGGTGTGTAACAACAAATACTGTGATCTTCTGCTGGATGTGCTGGTGGCCAAGTGCTCTGCAACATGCGGGAGGGAGGCAAGGCAGTTCAGAGACACAAGTTCAAAGTCATTGCTACCTGGACAACTGTGAGAGGGAATGTACTATCTGCAGAAATTCAGATTCACATCAGTACAAACATGCTGCTCTAATTTCCTTTTAACGCAGAAACGCCTTAGTGTCGATAATTTTCAACCCTTGAGACTAGTCAAAGATTATGTGTATGTACTATATGTACCGGTTTAAGCTGCTCTGGAAACTTGCCCATCACAGAGGAGACATTAATTATCTGTGAAAATAAAGGGATTATATTGTGTAGTTTCAAATGAGCATATTTCAAAAATGCTTCAGATTATTAATGCACTGATATAAACAAGTCATTAGTTAGTACAGTTAATAATTCATGACGAGTATGCTTTAAATGAATAGGATATCCAAATTCAACATTATTTATTAGGCAATATGATTTTTTCTAGGCGTTTATCCATCAAACATGGCACCCTTATTGCACATGCATTATGCAATGTGCCAAATTAAACTACTGCTTATAAAAAACAAACATTAGTTACTGATATGATTGAAATGCTAGCTTAGAATGTTATTTAGGGAAGATAATAAATATCTTTAACAAATCCTTTGCATAGAGAAAGTGGGAAAGCATATAAGAATAATTATTGGGGTTTTGCCTCCTTACTAGTCCTTTCCTCAAGTAAACAATTGTACAGAGAATTAAGGTGTAAAGAAAGAAAAGTCTCACGGGAGCTAAGAAACCAAAGACCACATTAGTTATTATGGCATCTGTATTACGGTGGGAAAAAGAATGCAGTAACAAGCAGAATAACCTCTACAATAATTAGAGTGCAGAAAGTTATGAATTGAGAATGGAGTATTTCTCTGGTTTCCACATCATTATTTGACTTGAATTTTGCTCCAGTTTTCAGCTCAAGAAGGTTCAGACTCTGCAAATGCCCACTCATTAAGAAATGAAACCTACAAAATGCTGAGAGCAATAAATCCCCAAAAGATTTAGGGAGAAATTGCAGATAGTCAGAGACCTTATGACTTTTCTGAGAGAGCTTGGGATCAAGCCTTTGAAATGGCAGTTATAGGAGATGCAAATTACTGTACATTCATAGCAGCAAATTAATCTTTCTGCAAGCTAGGCACCATTGCACGTGTGCATTTTCTTGGCTTTTGTGCACAGATTCTACAAATACAAAGTAAATTCTTTTAACACAGAAAATTGAGTTAATCACCTCAGCAAGGGTGACCCATCTGTGTCCACATACAGTGGGGAAAAAACAGAAGAGTTGTAACATGGAGTTCTGAATGCAATGGAAGCCTGCCTGCTTTTTTGACCTAGTACCGGGCTTGCAGCATTGTTTAGGAAATCTTAGTCTTTAGTCCATTTACCTTTAACATCTTGAAGGGATTCAGTTACACATATTGCCTTTGACCCTAAGCCTAGATAATGTTTTAGACCTGGATATTCATAGTGTTTCATGGAGAAGCTGGACAACTGTGCAGAAATATATGAAACTTCTGGTTGACCTGGGGCCAGGTAGGAAATTAAAGCCTGATTTGGTGGTGTTATGGTCATAAAAAGAGCTCAGAAACTAGTACCAATTTCTCAAAGATTTGGATATGTTTCTTCTTGACACTGGAAGGAGAAGAAATTCCTCATATTAAGCATATTAAGCTTACAGGAGATCTTAATTTGAAATAAAAAAATAAAAAAAAATAGGTGACCGCAGATGTAAACTGAGAAACATACACAGTGAGTTCATTGCGTTTGTACCGTTTCCTACTGAGATTATTAAATACATCTACCTGTATTAAACAAAAGTATTCGTATTTATGCTGTGAAATTGTTCAATTTCTTAGCCAGAAAAAAAATCATTTTCTTTGAGGACATACAATTTATAGAAAAAGTGCACACTTTACTCAATAAAAAATTACCACATAATGTAACAGTAGGAAGAATTTTTTTTTGTTGAGTTCCATTTTCCCTTCACTGCTTTCAGTATATAGTTTTATTTAGAAAAAAAAAGAGATGATATGAATGAGCAGGCAATGAGTTTTAGAACAGGAACAAAATGAATATGCCATTGCTAAAAGACTTCTAATTATGCTATTTTAAAACAACAAAGTAGGAGACAAAGCAAAATCTGGTTTATGGCAGTGGTATAGAGAGCTAAATGTGCAAAGCTTCAACAGGAGAAACTGAAATTTTATGACTGTTTCCAAGACAGCTGTCAAACAGCTGACTATCAGAATGTGATTCAATATTACATCAGGAAGGAAAATGCATTGGCTCAAATTGTTATAAATATTTGCACGACTGCATTTTACATATCTGTTCTTGTCTTATGTGCAACCGCACTAATTGAAAAAGCAAATAAACCTCTTTACATGTAGATTTCCATAAGCCATTAAAACATGCCTGGATGTAAGCTAAGCGAGAGATTTTAGTATTTCTGGTCCAGTATCTCAAATTCCAGAATAACATCTGGTCTACATAAGATTACCTGGTAGACTATTTATTGTGCTGGTCTTTAGAAAAAGTAATTGGTTCTTAGATTGAAAATAGAAATATCCTTTGATTTCCTGGCATTTATCCTGCTTTAAGCATAAGTTGTTAATGAAGATACACATTTCATATTGATAGAAAGTCATATATAAGATCCAGAACACATTGAAAGACTCAGTGAATATGCATATTTGAAACAGAGCACATTGATTAAACCACAGTTCTCATTAAAATTAGCTGCAGGCAAGCTCTGAAAAATCATAGCACACAATAGTTAAATCACTGTAAATCACTCAAAGCAAGTCAAAGAGGTATTCTCAACATTACTAAATAAAACTAAATTCTATTTTGAGAAATTGAAAAAGAGTAGTTCTATTGGCAGTGTAACTATTGATTTTAGTGAAGCTATGTGGGCTTACACCACTTGAAGACCTTTCCTTTCCAGGAATAAATGTGAGCTAGTATATGAGGCCATGAAGGTATTACCAATATAAAAGTCAAATGAAATCTGATTAAGATTACTGATGAGGAATATTCTTTACAGAAACCAGAGTGACAGAGAACCTTGTCTTGCTATTCACTGCTCCTCAAGTGAGAACCAGATTTCTATTTCTCAAGGATTATCTCAAATCCCTATTTTTCTTGCATATAGCTGCCAGGAAATCTATGCTGCACCTTTCAACCTGCATTTATGCAATCTAATGCAAGGCAGAACACTACTATAAAGCCAGCATTTATATTTTAGAAGCTTATGGACAGTTCAGCAAACAATGTACACTCTGTTGAGAATGTGCATATCTTTCTATATCCAAAAAGATGTGTGACCACAGTGAACATACAGAAATGGCAGAAACTACTTCCATCATGCCTCATATTCTTATTACTTTAAAAGATAGTAGGAAAAATATTTTAAAAATGAAAAAAATATTTTTTTCTAGGAAAAATATTTTAAAATTTTCATTAATAGTACCTTGCTCTTATGGGTCTTTTCTACGCTAATAATTGAAGATAAAGAAGGAAAATATGTTTCAAAGAGGTTGAAAACAGTCAGGGGGGTCTAATACTACAATATAGCAGGAATACCAGATACAATATGCCAGGAATATACCAGATGATAATTCAGAAGTTTTGTACAACTATTTTGGTCACAGTTTTCTCAATCCAAGTTAACTTCACCTGAAGATACATTTCCTGTGCAGATAGGACAAAGTATATATCTCTTTCATATAGTTAAAAAGTAATAGAAATAGTATATAACTCAAAATAAGGCAAAACAAGAATCAGCACTATTTTTAATAGCAAATATTTTGCAAATAATGGCAAATAATAAGTAATAACAAATATTTAATAATACTAAATTGCTGAAAAATTATAATAAAAAATCCTTAGATCCTACTAGTAGCTGTAAATAAGCTCTCTCTTAGCTACCTCCTATAATTTCCCTATAAATTGCTCCTTTCCCCAGTCCTTTTCGTAAACTAGACACAGACTTTTCAAAACAAATTAAAATACCGATATAGTAACTTCCCTCTCTCTCTATGTGCACAGCAGCTGTAATTCAAGATTGCCTTTTAAACCACTGGCCCAAGATGACCCTTGGCTATTTAGGGTGAGCACTGCATGGAGCTATCTGGCAGAATATTAAATAACTGCACATGGCTTCGTTTCAGATATGATTTTAAATACTGCTTTTACAGAGATAAGAATGGGGCTTGATAGTTTTATATACTAAGGTAAATAAATGTGGAAACATTTGGCATTCTGAGAAACTTTATTTAGTGTATCCAGCTACCGTGCTAGCTGGCAACTTGAGGACTGTACAGGAAGTTCCATCCAAATGTGTTCAGTTCTGACAAGATGTTGGCTGCTATCATTATTGTCCATTCAACTTCATCAACGGGCAAGGGAAGAGCTACTGATGTCATGTATCTGGACTTTAGTTAAGGCCTTTGACCCCAGCAACATCCTTCTCTCCAAATTGGAAAGATATGGATTTGATGGGTGGACTGTTTAATGTATGAAGAACTGGTTGCAACATTGTACCCAAAGAGTGGTGGTCAGTGGCTCAATGTCCAGATGGTGATCAGTGACAAGTGGTAGTGAATAGTGGAACCAGAGCTCTTTAATTTCTTCATCAGTGAGATTGACAGTGGGACTGGGTGCACACTCAGCAAGTTTGTGGATGACACCAGGCTATGTGTTGTGGTCAGTACACCTGGTAGACAGGACAGCATTCAGAGAGACCTAGACAGGCTAAGCAGTGGGCCCTGGTGAACCTCATGAGGCTGAACAAATCCAACTGTAAGGTCTTGCACTTGCTATCAGTACAAGCTGGGAGATGTAAGCATAGAGCACAGCCCTGCCAAAAAGGACTTGGGGCTACTGGTGGATGGCAAGCTGGACATGAGCCAGCAGTATGCCCTCACATCCCAGAAAGCTAGTGATATCCTGGACTGCATCAAAAGAAGCATGGCTAGCAGGTCGAGGGAGGTAATCCTGCGCTTCTACTCTGCACTGGTGAGATCTCACCTGGAGTACTGCATCCATATGTGGAGTCCTCAGTACAGGAGAGACATAGATCAGTTGGAGCTGGTCTAGAGCAGGGCCACAAGAATGATCCAAGGGATAAAACACCTCCCCTATGAAGACAGGCTGAGAGAACTGGGGCTGGAGAAGAGAAGGCTCTAGGGAGACCTGTATCTAAAGGGGGCTATAAGAAATAAGAGGACAGACTCTTAAGCAGGATCTATTGTGATAGGACAAGAGGAAATTATTTTAAACAACAAGAGAGGAAATTTAGATTGGATATATCATATAATCATAGAATCATAGAATGGCTTCAGTTGGAAGGAACCTCAAGAATCATCAAGTTCCAGCCCCTCCTGCCGCAAGTCCTGGCAAGACCAGGACTGCCAGCCTCTAGGTCAAGTACTCGATCACACTGCCTCCATCCAAACTGGCCTTAAACACCTCCAGGAACAAGGAATCCACAACCTCTCTGGACAACCTCACCTCACCACTCTCTCAGTAAAAAACTTCCCCCTGACATGTAACCTAAATTTCCTCTCCTTTAGTTTAAAGTCATTCTCCATTTTCCTGTCACTATCTACCCTTGTAAAAAGTTGATTTCATTTATCAGTCCATTTACCTAAATGGCATTGGTTCAATCTTCCACAGGGTGTTATCTGAGGAGAATATGAACCATCTTGAGATGGTTTTATGATAATACGTCAGTCTCTAAATCCATTTCAATTTGACATGAGAGTTTTCTCTTTAGACAAATCTTTACATGACTTGGAACTACTCTCCTAATCACATGCAACTTATCAATACAATAGTCACACTATGATTTCTAAACCAGAATTCTAAATTCCTGAATCATACCAATGCAAACTGATAAAATATTAGCAGATTCTGAAGCTACCATTGTATCCCACACCTGTGACACTGAACTTCTTCACTGCTTTGCCGGGCTTAGGAGACCAAGTTATCTTCCTATGCTGCTTCTTTCTCCCCTGCAAATGCTCTATTTTGGTCAATACATGACTTATACTTTCTTCATGGCATAAAGCAAGCTCTACTCCCTTCCTTTTCCCTTCTTTTCCTAGCCTGGAGCCAGAATCCATGGCTTGTCTTTCCCTATGTCTAGTAGTTCACTGAGGATTTTCTAATTGGGGCAAGAAGAAAATTTTGAGAGAAAGAATTGAGAAGTCTGCAAATTAGTGCAGATTTAGTATTAAAGATTATTGCAGTGGCCTCAGAATGATGGAAGCATCTGTTTTTCTTTCATTTTTTAAGTTCTCCAATATTGTCTTACAGAATTTAAATTTCATCTGGCAATTAATTAATAGCTCTTTTTTTTGAACATATGAGAAGTCAGCTTTGTATTTTACACTATCTGGTATATAAGCAGGATTTGGAATTACCATTCCTGGTCTTCCAGGCTTGTTATACTCATTTTTTCCCTTTGTTATATTTATATTTTACTAAACCCATCATTATAAAATAGTTTGAGATTCCGTCCTGTTCCTTTTGTTGAGAAGACTTAGTCAGTTCACATTCAAGTTTATATTCATAGTTTAATGGTGAAAAAGTTCTCCTAGAAAATGTGGGCTTATCTCTAGGGAAGGTGGCTTATACTCAGAGCGAATCTTTTCTCCCTCTAAAGCCAGAATACTAAAAATCTATATGTTGTTGGATTATTTAGAATAAGACTTTCCAGTACATAATACATTGCAAAAATGAAGGGAAGCCTTGAAGGCCTAGCTTCCTTATTATGAATTTTTATTGATGCATTAAAAATGCAGTGTTTCAAATTACAGGGTCTCACGGACTTTTTTTAATTCACTGTCACATTCTAACCTTAAGCTTCTTATTATATACTTTGCCTTTTACCCTCTGCATTTGCTGATGGTAACAAATTTTTGAAGATATAAAATTGCAGATAGGCATTAATTAAAATCAAACATGGTAATAGCTGTGAGAAATATCATGAGGCTTTTCTTTTTTTTTCTTCTTTTTTTTTTTTTTAATAAAACACCTTAATGTATATAAAGATTTTAAGCTTAAAAATTTAAAAATTTAAAAATAGATTTCTAACACTACTAAATTTGGGTAGTACTTTTCCATTTACTCGCTGTGCTCATGAACTTGGCATAACTATGCCCCTACTCCTTACCACGCTCGTATAAGGTATCCAGACTTCTTGCATAGGTGCTGTGTATGACCTTAAAGACTTTTAGAAATATCCCTCTGAAAAGACACACAAACTTATATAAAAAGCAGTTTCATATATCACCTTCAACCTTTAGAGGGCAGTGCTTCCTTTGATTACTTCTAAATATTCTGGGAAGGGCATTATTACATTTCCACTCACTGATAGAGGTAAAAGAAATAACAAAAGAAATTACAAAGGATAAGTACATTTCTTGCTCTGATGATATGAGGAAGGGAACCAATGTCTCATGTGCCACACAGTGGTGGACCACTTACACTTAGAAGGTCGACAGGGACTATAAGTCTTGGCAGTGTGGCTTTGACACTGATACTCTACTGGCTACTGGGAGGAGGACACCTTTAACCAGAAGGGCAGAGGAAAGCAGTCACAAAAATGAAATGTATTACTCTCATACTTTAGTCCCTTCTCATTTTTATGGCAGGCATTAAAACAACTGTCAAGGCCAGTCTATCTTCTGTTGGAGGTATCAGTATACCTTGGAGAATCAATACTGTCTACAGAGTTGCAGCTACTTTTCCTCGGGGATTTACATGTTTCCCAAAGCCTGCCTCAGAGCACTATACAGGGCAACAGTACAAGATTAGAAGTGGAAGATAGGCCAAGAAATCATCTACTGGAATGGCCATGTCCTCTTACTTTACATAGTATTTCACTGTTAACAGTAAAAATTATGAATAGATTTTCAGTTATGATCAGATTTATTATTAAAGAAGCAAACAAAAATCAATGTTCAAAAAGCAGAGCCATGTAGATATTCTGAGTTTCTGAGAAGCAAAAAATCTCTGAAAAATCTTAGAAATATGACCTACAGATCCAGTCCTTACCTGCATATTCTACATTTATCTTTTAAATATTTTCTTGATTAAAACAGTTGACATAGACAGTCTTACATGTGCCAGACAACTTTCAGCAGCATAGCTAGTCTCTCCAAAAAAATGCCTGTTCAGAGAGAATTTTAACTTATACTTCCCTGTATCTTTCATTCTTAGGTGAAATTACCCTAAGTGACTTACAGTGTAGTGCTGAGAACAGTGTGAACCTGGAGTGGTGGATCTGGCACTGGCACAAGAGAATGAAGGATGTACTGAAGCAAGGCCTGGGAAGACCACAGGGATTAAACAACCTGAGTTCTTCATATGAGAAAAGGCCAGGAGACATGGGACTTATCAGTCTGGAGCAAAGAAAGCTCAGGAAGTATGACCCACGTGTATAAATACCTGGTTAAATACCTGGTTGCTCAAGGAGGTGATAGAATCACCTTTGCTGGAGATATTCACAACTAAGGGGACATGGACCTGAATGATCCAACCAGGGCATCTTTAGAGACATCTTCCTATGTCAGGTGGTCTGTGGTAACAACACAAACTGAGATGTACTATCTTCAACCTATCTGACTGTCTATCTTGTCTTTAACTGCAGTCAGCCATGGATGCCAAAGGAAAAAAGTATTAGCCACGGATAAAATATTACTTCTCTTGAATACATTTTTTTTTAAGTTACCAAGAAGATTCTTTCTGGAGAAACAAACAAACAAAAAACAAGTACTGTAATTAGTTATAAGCAATGGTTATGAAAAGGTACTTTCATTACATAATACTCCTATTGGTGGTAGGTAGATGGTTGACCAGACGATCTTAGAGGTCTTTTCCAAATTTCACAATTCTATTATTCTATTATTGTATAAGAGAAAAGAGCAGTAGTCACCTGGTCTACATCTCCACATCATTTATGATTTTGCACACCCCTACAGATTGCTCACTGGCTACTGAAGAGTCTTCCTCTATTCCGATTAGCCTCTCCCCATGTATGTGTAAAGGTGTTTAAGATCTTTCACCTATTTGACAAAAAGAGCTTGTAGGAACTTCCTGAAGTTCCTTCCTTGCAGTGAAAGCAAATGCAATGAAATAAATTCATTTGTGCTATCAGGATCCTGAGCTGCCCTTCCCTGTGCATGACAGACCCACCACTAGTGTCTGTGAGAAAGGGCTGTGTGACATGGTTGGGCAGGGAGGAAGGCACCAGAATATACTGATAGCCTCACAGCCCCCAGTACCATATTTCCAGAAGTACTGTCTTCTTAATTTTAACATTTTTGAAAACAGTTTCATATCATTAACAAGTTGTTCTTTTTTTAATATATATAATTAGTTTCATCTTTAGATGCAAGACAGAGATGTCCCAAAGATAATGCCTTTTCCTTTTGCAGGTGGCTGACACCAAGCACATTTTGACTCCTGTTTTTGTATTGGGTTCATCACACGTCATCACACACATAATCTGATTGACGTTTTTGGATTTGACAGCAATTATACATAACTTTCAAAAGGATTCAGATAAAACTACACCCTTTCTCCTATCAGCAGCTAAGGAGCACAGAAATATTTCCCTTTTCCTGTTGGTCACATGAACTATACAAAATAACGTAGGCACATAATAAGACACCACAAATTTTGGTGCTAAAATGTTCATTTGACATCACTTATCTCTTTTTCCAGACATCATGATTCTGTGTGACGTTGTGTGCCGGGTGAATCAAGATGAATGGGGTACACAGGGTAAATTGTGTGTCAACATATGAGATGGTCATCTGAACCTACTCTGTATTTAAAGGAAAGAAATAGGCATATCTGGAACGTCTGCTCCAAGTTAGGAGGAAGTGCATGAAGAGGTGGTCAGATACTTGTGGTCAGATACTTGCAGTGGAAGTGAACTCAGATGAGATGTACTTCAACAGAAAGTACAATGTATAGTACTGGATCTCAAGAGCATGTATAGAGGTAAAAGTTGTGCTCTTTGTATGTTGTAGCATATAATCTCTTTAGTTATTGATGTTTTTCATTTATATATTTTTTTCCTAGTACTTTTTTGAGTACAACTGAAGAAAGGTTAAGCATTTTTTAAATACAAGCCTACTTTTTTTGCACTTGATATGTCTCAGTAAATTCAGTTATACCAGTGAGAATAAATGGCAAGACTTAAGAATGCTTAAGTAAGAAGACCAAGTGAGCTTCTGAAAATTATTAGAAATTTCACCTGCCAGTCATTATCTATTGCCATTTACAACACAAGAACCAATTTTATATTTTTCAAGATAAGGATCATAACTCATGGTGGAAAGGACTTCAACAAGTTGTCTAGTTCAGTCTCTTTTTTAAAGCAGGACGCTGACACTGGCAAGAAATACAACACCTTCACCAGATGACTTAGGAGGTAAGTATTATTACTACCGGACTTATTGAATGTGTCTTCATAACTTTAATCCAAAATGCACTTATACCATGATTACTCTCACAGTTGAACTGGCAGCTATACTTCTGGACATCCTTTGAACGTTCTTCAGATTAATATCAATTATGGGTAATCATACATTGATTTTGTCAATATTCAAAGATCATCTATTTTAGTGTCAAAAACTACATCCAATTGAAATGTCTTAAAAAACTTTATGTTTAATTTGAGAAGTAATCACTAGCTGCAACTTAGATTTCTGTCACAGAAATTCATGCATATGATCAAAATATGAGGGCTGCTCTGAAAGTAATAGCTCCTATTTTATTATTTTGGCCCACAATATCAGAGGTGGATGTTGGTGGTATGGTAGTAGAGGCTGAACCTTCCCACCAATATTCTGTTACATTTTGTTGCTATGTGACAGGTGGCAGCAGAGGGGTAGTCTGACAAAATGGCATCTGGAGTGGAAGTGTGTGGGAAGCAAAGGGGTGGAGTTTAATTCTTCCATGTGGATAAAATGGCACCCATTGACATTAATTGACAAGTGCTGAACATTTATGGAGACCGAAGAGTGGATGTGAAAGCAGTGAGGTGGTGGGTGTGTGGGTTTCAGCAGTGATGTCAGTGATAGTGGGGCAGGTTTTTACAAGCACAGTATGCAGGCTCTTGTAAATCCCTGGTGAAAATGTGTAACTAATAATGGCGACTATGTTGAAAATATAGTGTTTTGTAGCTGAGAAACTGTTCTATCAAAAAGTGTTATTGTGATTTTTGTATCTGTTGTAGTTTCTAAGGAAATAAGTAGAAGACATTACTTTTGGAGCGACCTGCATATTTTTAATGAAAATCTTTTTAATGGAGTAAGTACAGATAGTTCCTTGAGTTCTATGAGACTCATGGTTCAGCATTTATGGTGTTATGACCATTATTTTTCTTTTTTTTTTTTTAAATTCTTTGGGAGATTTGTGGCTGTTATTTATTATAGCAGACTTGCTTTAGAACAAGTGGAAGTGAGGCAGTACATTTCAAATCACAGAGCATTTTAACTCATTGTGCTCATTGACAGAACACTGAAAACAATCCATTTATTCATTAGGGAGAGCCAAAAATAACTCAGTGGTTTCTATTTGGCTTCTATTCATAGAAGCCTGATTTAATGTTAAACATTCCTTTCAGTACTTGGCACCTCACCATAGAAATTTAGAACATCTCAAATTATTAGTTGTTTACTGCATTCTCAAAACATAAAAGAAAGCATAATATCACTGCGTAGCAAGTCTCACAGAATGAGATTGGAACATTTGAATAATCTGTAACATACCTGGCATTTTGATTAATATCATGAATGTAAAAGTAATTTCAAGCTGTGGCAATACATGCAGATACATATTTAGATGCATGGAGACAAGGGTTATTTTAAGCACATATTGTTTAAATGTGAAATTAGAAGACTTATTATTCTAAATTAGCATGATAATAGTTAAATTTGGATTGCTTCATATATCTCTTGATTGAGCGTCAAAGGTGTATCCATCTGTAAAATTCTAGGATTCCATTTCATTATTAAATGACTGACGTTTGAATAAGAGGCTAAAATAGTAAACCTTAGCAAACAAAAAAGAAACAAAATTGGTAACACTGACTTCCACTATAAATCCTGTCCCCAGGGTCCCCTCAAAGAATACTGTAGTTGTTGTCTTTTAAAGTGTTTATTGAAAAGATTGTATTGTAATGCAACAAATGAAATCCCATAGACAGCATTCTATTTCACACAAATGCTGAAAAAATGATTTGAAAATTTCCAGTGTCAGTTTATAGTGAGCATGTCCTGAATAAACTCATAAACACCTTATTCTGTCATTCAGTTTATAGGTTGCTGTCTCCCATTTGGATTGATGGTTGACAGCAATGATGTATAAATTATGCATGCCAATTTAGTGAACACCATTAAACCAAAAGAGTATGGGTAATTTCAATAATTATACATATAAACAGTATTATTAGCTCTGTCAAACTCAGTACCTGGATAGGATGTCAGTATATAATATCCTCAAGGGATTTAAAAGGTTCAGGATTTTGCATGAGGTTGGTGGCTGGAGAGGTTCCAGCTTCCATTTCTGTGCAGCTCATATCTATAATCTGAAACAAGATATCATGCTTAAGAATTAAAGCTTTGATATTGGCTTATCTGACCAGATCCACAGTAGAAGAAAGTAGAAACTAAAAAAATAATTATTTCATGTAGTTATTATACTTGCACTAGTGTCATTATACTACAGTCATCAAAGAGCCAACCATTTACTCTGTTTTATTATATCTTTGTTTTCCGTACTACCTAACAAAACTCTTCTACAGTGATATGCCTGGGAATGAATGCCTTTCAGTTACAGATTAAAACCTCTGCTGTGCTGTTGTTTACCAGCATTATTTCAACACTGCCTAAAAGCCCTAACATAGAAGATGTTGAACAAGCATGTAAGAGCCAAGGAAAATTTATAGTTAAACTGACAAGACAGACAAAGGATTGGACAAGCACCAGTTAGTTTAGTGCTGGGGACACATTATGTGTACTGTGTAGGCAAAGTAGAGTCAGCCTATGTTCATATAGTTTGAGGTGTGTCTCCTATTTCCAAACACCTGACAAATACTGTTGTTAAACAACTGGAAATCTGCTTTCAAAAGCAGTAGGTTGTAACACAAGTGGTAGAAATAGAAGGTAAGCCAAATTATTGTTTTAATTTTTAGAACTTGACAACTCAGACACAGAGAGATGAAGTGATTAACTTCTCACTCTGAGTAAATCAGCCTGGCTACTGGAGCTAATGGTACAAAACATTTAATATACATAATATTATGATTATTAATCTCTTGGTTAAAAAAAATCTTCTGCAGTGTTAATGCTTGAATAGTATGCTGCAGCTCCTAATTGCATATTTACATAAGATGTTTGTACCCAGGCAGCATTCTGATTTTGTCTTACAATATTCTTTACAATTCCAGTGCAAGGAATCCTTAAATTATTCACTACAACAATAACACACTTTTAGCATTTTGGCCTTTTTGGAACTGTCTCCCTTTTTCCCTTTGCTACCAGTGCTTAAGTTTAGTATTCATACAGTTTTAGTACAACTTGTAGGTAGGTAATAGTAATATAGATTCAAGAGTATGAAATATCAAGCATGGAAAGAGAGGGAAAATATATAGTATGGAAAATAACAACCATAAAGGAAAGTTATATTGTATTTTACAATATAATGGCCCCAAACACTCCTACAAAACAGCAACCAAATTGGAAAAGCTGTATATAACTTACAGACTCTCAGTAGCTCTTGTTCTAATAGGAATGCATAAAGGAAACACAGGAAGCTTTCTTTTTGGCCCATTCAATTTACAGAGAAAATGTGGCAGAAAAATACAGAGGATTGCTTACTTTACGTGTACCTGATGGGAAAACAGTGGTAGTCAATGAATGAATTCACTTCCTTTTCCTCCTTGACAACAATCCTCTGAAGTGTCTTTATAGCTGCCTAAGTAATACCTTAGAGATTGCATGCACTGGTAAACTCTGGACAGCACAGAGCTTCTTAAATTACCCATACACGATCCCTCACTCATGCAATTTAAGCAAAGAAATCATGCTGTTTTCTCTCTTTGTCATTTTCTTTTTTTTCTTTGTCATTATCTCACTGATTCCCTGGCTGGATTATGGTGTCTGAAAGGATGTATTAATGAATTAAAATGAAGTAAATTTTACCACCTATTGTCAACTGATAGCAATCACTCATAATTACTATGGAAAATATCTTCATGCACTTGCACCATGGATGTACCATATGCAGCTGAACTAAATCAGCTAAACTCTACAGCTACAAGGATCACACTTGTATAATACTAGTTCCAGACTTGCTCCTGATTTTTGGATTTTGGTTTGTGTGTCCTGAGCATCTTCTGACCAGGTTGAATCACATTGCAGAAACATCTGTCAGATTTATTTTAGTAGGATGAAGTAGTTTAAGTCAAATTTTCTGCATACAAAATGATCTCTACAGTGTCCAAAAGCAATAGATTAGAAGTGGCCTATCAGAGGCACTCTCACCAAGCTGTGCTCTCCGTACACTTTTCAAGGACAACTTTAAACAATGTGCTGACAAGTAACAGGCTTTATAAGATAAAGCTGTAATCAGGGAACTACAGAAAAGTCACTTCTGTCTCTAGATGCATGGTACACAAGTTTTTGTTTAGAGCATCAAAGGAACAGACAAACTATAGAACAGATTGCTAGAAAAATCATTTAAAAAGATTCATGATTCTTGAGGGGCTTGTCATGCCCCTCAACCACAGACATATAAGCCATTTGCTGATGTGCAAGGAAGTGAAGATTCATGCTCAGGTTTTCTTAAATCACAGAAAAGACTCAAGCAACTTGTCAGACTACAGCTTAGTCCAACTATCATCAAAAAACATGGACTAGTGACCACCATTACCTGACTACTGCTTTCTAGCCATATAAAATTAAGTTGTACTCAAATACTCTTGTAGTCACTTGTACAATCAGACCACAGTAACAGTTTCATTTCTCACTGATTGTTAGAAGCTTTCCTTAAGATTTATCTTCTGGATAGGAATGATAAGCACAATATTACCTTTATGCCTTCTTAACAGGAACCTCACAATAAGGAATACAGACAAGGGATATACAGATAACTGAATATATGTAGCTAACAGACTTCTTTCCCCTTCCCTAATATACATTACTGCTATGGTTGTGGGTCACAGACAATTCTGTCCTTCCACTAAATGCTATTTTCTATCAAGAAGATATTACAGTAACTCCAGAGTCTGCCTGCAAACACTCCTGCTCAAAAGAATAACCATTTTTATATTAAACAAGAGCCAGTCATGGCTGAGGCAAAAAAAAAAATCAGAGAAAGTTTGTAACAGAATTGCAAAACAATTCCTGTATTATTCAGACAACCTGGAGAGTGAGAAGCAGATGAGACAAAAAGGGCAGAGTAATGTTGTTTTTTTTTTTCCGTGCCTGTTTTTTACCAGTTGGCCAGTTTTGATGGTTATTTTACAGACTTGTAGCTATTGATCTTAAGAAATGCATATTTTGAAACTTGAAATTTTACAAGAAAAAAATCGACATATATGTGCAAAAATTACTCAAGTGGTAGTTTTTCGGGTTACTTTAGGAATAATCCCACAGGGGGGAAAAAGAAAAAAGTTTCTGATCATTTGGAAATCAGTCAAAATGAAAATCTCCTGGATGGTGGCTCTGAGATTCTACTTCTTCAGAGAACTGCAATCCCACTCTAAATTATAGCAACCACTCAGGAGAGATTCATACCAGGACCTGTGATCCGTGCACACCGTTTCTGTCAACTACATGATGCACCTACAAAACACCTGATTAAATGTTTATGTATATACATACTACATACATATATAGGTATATAAGAAAGGGAAATAGCTGTGACTAAATAAATGGAATTTATTTAGACAATTGAGAATCAGCATGTGCTGATCTCATTTAGAAAAACAGGGGAAGCTAAAAGAAATAAATGAATTGGTAAATGAAAAGGGAAAAAATGAGAGGGAGAAAAGTATCTGCAAACTTTTAAGAGAGTAGAAAAACAAAGCTAGAAAAAAATCCTTGGTATTGCAATGCTAACAAATATACAGAAATGTTGCAGGTCAGTTGAGACAGGTACTAAAACTACATAATTTTAATAGGAAGGGATACAATCAGATTTTAACTCAAATGAACCAGTCGGCAGTTGCTCTGAGTAAGCAAAGTATAGAGATTAAGTCTTTTTATTAAGAAAACATACATACTTCACTGAACTTGAAGGAGATTCCCTTGTCTTGTTGCTCACAAGAATATGAAGTCCTAAAGAAAACTTAGTATTAGAGTGCCAATTCATTTGTGAAAGCAAATTGGAATTTACATTATTGATGAGAAGCACTTCTTCCGCCATGTCCTAAATTAAAATCCAGCATAGTAAAAATTGTATTTTCCTTCCCATGGCTTTTATTTTAAGAGTGGCAATTTTTCAATATTCTCTGTAAGTCATAGGTCAGAGTCTACTCTGAACTGAGTCAGTAATCTCCCACTGGCACACTTAATCATTCTGAATCAGTACTGATTTAGCCCCATTTCTTGAATTTCCTCTTATATCAACATACAAACACATGGGAAGGCTTCTCATAAGCAGGAATCATAGAATCATAGAAAGATTCTGTGTTAGAAGGGACTCATAAGCATCACCGGCTCTACACAAAGAAGCTCAAAAGTTAAACCATATTTCTAAGAACATTGTCCAAATGCTTTC
Source organism: Perdix hodgsoniae (assembly GCA_035772895.1). Lineage (NCBI taxonomy): Eukaryota > Metazoa > Chordata > Aves > Galliformes > Phasianidae > Perdix > Perdix hodgsoniae. Next base: position 1,033,918 of record JAPSGF010000033.1, read on the forward strand.
TGAACACTGACAGGCTTGGGACCATGAAGACTTCCTCGGGGAATTTTTCCAGTGCTTGACCACTCAGTCAGTGAAGAACTTTTTCCTAATATCCAGTCTGAACTTCCCCTAACACAGCTGTAAGGCATTCCATCACATCCTATCACTGGTCACATAAAGTGCCACAAACAAGCAGGCATAAATGACCTGTGAATGATTGAATTAACTGACCCAGTTAAATTAAAAACAAAGACTTGAGTTATGCCTAGTTTATTGATTGGAAGTTATCACATGCTCACATACACATATTGCTGCAAGATATACACTCTCAATGTCTACTCTTTGGAAGTACACAGCCACTCCATCTATTCTCTTTTGTTCTCTTGCCAGATCTACTCAGCCTCTACTGTATACTAAACTCTAAACAAGTGCACAAATCCTGGGCTGAAACAGAGCACAGCTAATTGGTAATTCTGTGGCAGGCAGTTTGTTTAACAGCCATGCCACTCCTTTCACTTGAGGTTGCCTCACAAGCATTCCATTACATTCATGTTTTCTGTTACCAGTGTTAACCCCTCCAGGGTCTATCAATCTGTTAGCTCCTTGAACAACCTTGCTATGCCTTCTTTTATGCTACAACCTTCGAACATATTACCATCTGCCTGAGTTTATTTCCCATTCGTCTACACACTTCAAAAGATGCTTGATTCCTTGTAGTCCTAAACTTAGTCTTCCTTTGTCCTTGAAAAAACAGGTGGCATCTATACCTTCCTGAACATCTGAAATACCTAGCACTGCATGAGCATGCTATAAACAGGTAAGTGAATCATCACAACTGCCACCAAGATGTCAAGGTGCTCTTCTTCCATTGATATTCTTTCATTATCATTTTGACACAGCAATTTATAACAAGATTGTCATTAGTGTTTGTCTTTACCTTTATCTCCTCTTCATAGCCTCTCTGGTCTGTGGGCTTCTAGTTAGCTGTATGTTAACTGTTATGACACTGCTTTGACCTTTTTGTTCCCAGATGTAAATGTATATAGTTAAATTCACAGTGCACAGCTGTTTTGAATTAAAAGCACTGACTGCAGTAGAAGAGGAGGTGGGTCTGGAGTGGGTCTGGAACTATAGTGGTATGTGGAAAGACAAAAACTGCCTAACAACAACTTAATATGCAGTTACCTGTGGAATAAGACCTGATTCATGCCTCTTCTGAGCACACCCAAACTGGACCTGAAATGAATGGGTTTAAACAGAGCCTTTTGTAGGAGCTCTTGCCTCATGCACCAAAGAAGCAGTGCTAGGGGGAAGAAGAAGGTGGAGCCACAGCCTTAAGAAAAGTGGAGGAGATCTCACAGCTGCAGGTAAGTCAGGGGTTAAAGCTGTTTCCAATGGCCAGAGGCTCCACATCTGTTGATATTGTCCCGTTGTCAGCATGTTTTCTCACACTGGGAGAATCCATCTCATTCCTTGAAGAAAAACCTTACACAATTGCCTTTGTGCTTATATTCGAGCACACAAACACATATACATGCACATATGTATATATGCACACTCCCAAACACACCTGCAGGGATGTAGACTTGAGTGTGAAGCAGAAAAACGGCTTTATTTTATTGAAGGATCTGTGCTTGACCTGTTTTGTTTGTTTGTTTTGTTTTGTTTTGCATTACTTTCCTTCATTTTTATGAACAGAATACCTCAAAACACAGCTATGTTGACAGTTACTCTCTGCACAGTGATGTGAAAGACTAACTACACTTGTCAATAAAAGGACTGAATTAGACTTACAATTTTTTGCTTATTTATTTTACTGAATATCGTTCCCCAAAGCATATATAAGCACCTCTTACAGGGATATTTGTGTACTCAATTTACTTTACACAAGTGCAGTAGATTTTCTGCTGCAAATTTGTAAGAAAACAGCTAAGGAAGACAAAAAAGAGGCAATATAGTAAGACTGATGACCCTAGTTATCTTCCAGCTTTGTAAAGCAATAAAAGGAATTCCTTTTGCAGCTCCAAAGTATATTTAAGAAAGTGGCAGGGTCATGGAAAGCTCCTACAGCAGACTTCTCAATTGAGATCTGCAAAAAACACCTTGAAGCTATTTTTTACTGGATCCCCTGTAATCCCTTTGATGGAAATAGTGAAAGGGAACTAAAAGAAAACCCTTACCATTTGTTTTACTTTATTTTATTTATTTATTTTTCTTTAGTTGACTTCAAAGCAGTTCTATTTTTCACGAACGTGAAGCTCACAAAAGGACAGACTGAGAAGAGGAAATATACTCCAAAATAGGAAAGACTAATAGAAATAGTTGCTAGGGTTTTGCGATAGGAAACATAATTGCCCTGAGAGAATACTTTTAACTGACTCTCAGCGGTTGTAGAACAGTTCACTTGATTTAGAAAAGAAACTGAATCTCAGATGACACAAAACCTGTTATAAATGTTTATATTTTGGATTAGGGAAAACTTTTTCCTGCAGGGCTTGAATCTCTGTTACCACCGGGTAACACTGGGGATGGGGGTTAGGGATTAATAATCGTTGAGGTCCCATTCAATCTGGGCCATTCTGTGATTTGTGGGTCAAGGTGTGTATTCTGCAGATGAACTGAAACAGTAAAAAGAGAATGAAGAAAATAAAATAATACAAAAAGAATTAAGGAGATTGCTGTTGCTGTTCACTTTTGGGCAGCTCTTTCATTGTGCTTGGGAGGAGCTTCCCATAAACCTCTTGATTGCTTGATTAAAATTCTCCCTTGTAACTCTGTCATGCCATGAAACCATCACAGCCCCTTTGTACAACTGCCTATCATCTCAGCTAATATTATCACACTGTTTACATTGGTTTTCTGATTACTTCCTTTTGGTTATTGTCTTTCTTTCAACCCTTCTAAGTATAAAGACTACCTATTGATTGTCTCTTAGTGCAGAACCCTGGAAACAAATATTCTGCCTACTAACTACTCCGTCTAAAAACAACAGTAGCACAATATTTTAGGACAATACTGATGAAATTTTAGCTGAAAAAAAAAAAACCACAAAAAAACCAAAAACAACAACAACAAAAAACATGTTTTTAAACCCTAGAAAAATATCCTTTAGTTTTCTGAAGGTAAGGACACAACTGAGGATATCAGGAATAGACATTCACCAGCCTATCTCTACCAGCTTTACTAGGTCAGCTGAGCATTAAGCTGCTGATGCCTGACCAGTTCTGCTCTCCAAAAGCAGCATACATTGCAGAGCTATTTTCCACATTTTTAGATGATGTATCTGTCACCGAAGAGGTCTCTGCCCTCAGTGTGGGATTTTCTGACCAAAATTAGATGGAGAGCTTTCCTCTTAGGTGCATAAAAGTTGGATACATCTCAAATAAAACAATGGCAATGGCACTCCTTTAAATGACTGAGAACAGATCTCACAGAAAATTTACAACAGACTACAAATCTTGTTAAAAATTGTCTTACCTGTAAACTAAAAAAATAAAATAAAATAAAAAATTAAAAACTAAAAACAAACAAAAACATTAATTGGTTTTCTTGCTTCTATTTATTTGTAAAGTGTATTGTTATCAAATATTTTTTCTGTTCTGATGGAATGCACCTTATTTATTTTCTAGATCAGATATACAGTTTACTTTCATAAGAGCAGAGGTCTCTGCAACAGTTATCTCAACAAGCAAAAAAATAAACACAAGAGAAAAACACATAATTACTTTGCAGTTAATGGTAAACCCCTTCTCCATCTAATCTTCAGCAAAAACTGCTTCACGGTTGTATGAGACTTGTAGCAAAACAGCACATTGCACCAATAGTTGAACTGATTCATCTTGACCTCTCATTTCATGACTAGATATGAAAATATATTCTAATAAACCTCCAGCACATAGCTATATTTATGCTGCATGTTTTATGGAGTATGTACAGAGATACATCAGATAGCTCCCACAATGAGATTAGAAGTGATATTTGAATTGCATTTCAAGAGTATATATGACCACATTATTGAACTTTTTGTCTCTTCACTTGTCTGTCACTGATAAATTTATATCACTGATAAATTACTCTTTCACTCAAATACTGTTATGCATACATTAACTAGGAAATAAAATCACTGTATTTTTTTAAAGACTTGTAAGTGATGTCAGCATCCGTGCAAACTAATGACCTGTATCTCCCTTTCCTTTATATACAACTCTTGTAGATCTGTATTCCTCTTCATATTAGATGCTTTATTTGGTTCCCATTCTGGGTTCATTCTCAAGATGCTATGAGCAAGGTGCCAGCAATTCCACTGTCATTACTGTGGCCCCAGGGTTACAGTTCCTTTGTACAATATGCTTTTCTTTTATTTTGCAGTTAAAAACAAACACTAGAAATACTGAATCATTCATACAGATCTAAATAAACTGTGAGAGCATTCGCCATCATCCTCAGTGAAAGCCCAAAACACTCAGTGTGGCCCCAAGCTTCTTTCTCAGCCCCTAAAAGTGCAGGAACTTTTCAGCTGCTGCATGCACAGCCTGCTGGCATGGAAGAAGCAGATTCTTGCCAGATTTCAAAGCTGAATCCCCTCCTCCTGGAGCAGCTCAAAGGGAGTACTATAGGTTCTCCCTTGCTTGAGAAAGACTGACCTAGAAAGTGTCAGTGAAGAGGTGGGGGCTATAAGCATCAAATACTCACTCTTCTGTCTGTAGAACAGAAAGAATAACAAAGAAACCAAAGTGAAATATAATAACCCACTATCAAAATGTCAGAGGGCTAAGTAGGGCTCGGATGACTTTATACCAGATCATACAGGCAACTTGGCTACCTAGAAATACCCAGGGATTACGAAGGGAATGGGAGTATTATAAACTCTACAAATTGGCACACAGTCTCAAGATGTACTCACATCTTTTACATGAGAAGCTCATTAAGATAACTGCAGGCACCACATGGCCACCTAGTTCATGTTCTTTATTACAGAGAAATACAGGATTTCAGAACAGGCTAAGTGTTGATATGAAATCTCTCAAGTAAGTTATTTCTTTGAAGTCCTACTACTTCTGCACTTAGATCTAAAGAGAACTGCGCTTTTCTCCACTGAATCATGTTTTCCACAATGACTGACTCTGGGTTAATCCATCTTTTCAGCATATATCTGCATACATTAGGAAAACTAGTACATGTACTAATTCCCTATCATCAGGATCATAGCTAAGTTGCTATCAACCAATAATCCCTATAAACAGACTTTTCCATTGATTCGAGAAAGACTCTAGATCAAGTACTTTATGTATAAAGCAGACTCCATATTAGTTTTGCTTATGCATCATTAGCTCTATGCATAATTCCCCCCTTGCAGCCATACCAATGACATATGAAAGTGCAAGTGAGAAAATCAGAGGAGAAATAAAATGAGGTGGAGTGAAATACAGAAAAAAGTTTACAACTTTGTTAAAGGGGAGGTCTTGAAAGCACATCTTCCTTCTTGTCATTGGAAATTCAATAAAGAAGTCCAACATGAATAATAATAATAAATAATAATAATAATAATAATAATAATATCCCTAATCAAATTTGTCAAACAATAGCAAGAAGAGACAAGATGGATGTTTCCAAGTTAGATTTGCTTCTGATCCGTCCTCAGTGTTTTTGTCTTGGTAAAATGAATGCATTCACTGAACAGTGGACACGCATTTGGAAAGCATTTTTAGAACCAAGTCAATACTGTGATCAGCTTTTAAATGACTTCCATGCACTTTTTAAAATATAAATTATAACAGCTTAGGATATCTCTAGTTTGAAAAGAAAAAAAAAAAAGAATACAGAACTGCTAAGTATTCTGTGCAGTAGAGTGAATAAATTTTACATGATGATTACAAAGTTTTCTGCCATGAAAACAGACCAACAGGATCAAACGGTAGTCCTGCCAAAGTTATCTCTAACAAGGAGCACTTCGTTGAAAAGGGAGACAAGAAAGATTTTTCCTGTGTTTAGGAAAGTAGGGTCTCCTACAACTGCCAAAAGATATTTTCTAAAGACTTTAGAAATATCTGCAAATGACAATTTCTACTACAAAAGGAAAGGAGGAACAAGACTCCTTTCCAGCTACTGAGAACCACAAATCATCAATTCTCCCAGCGTTACTTTCACATTCCTCACCATGCTGGATTGGATTCACATCAAGCTGGACTTCTGAGATCTGTATAATTTTTATCCCTCTTTCCACAGTATCAATAGGTTACATCTTCCAGGGAGCAGATGCCTGTTTGCACTCATTCCAAATGACCTAGGCTAGAAGGCTGTAACTCTCCCACCACAATGCATAAATTCCACTTTCTAATTATCTGAAGCCATTGAATTACGGCACAACTATATTGGAGACAAACTGTTACACAGACACATTGTAAAAGCTTAAGGGACTATAAAGATATATAAATTTTATTAGAAAAATAGATTATATGTGGGACCATGACACCACTTTATAAGCAATGCTATTTGGATCTGAAGTGATAAAATACATCAATGTCATGCATTAAAATTCCATTGTGTGGATTTCTTTGTTTGTTTGTTTCTCTTCTTTATATTCTTACTCTCTAACCTGTGCAAATCCTTCTGAATTCTATCATTGTCATTTGGATTGTATGATCTTAAATTCATTCTATGACACAAGCAAATTTGTATTCTGCTCTTGTCCCATTTTATGAGTCACTTATAAGAAATGATAGTGGCCCTAAAACTAATCCCTGTGGTACTGCTAGTGTTTTTCTTACTTGGGAATGTTTCATTAATCATAACACTGCCTCCTTTTTACCAAGGACCTTTTTTTTTGTTTCCTTTGTTATCTTTCACTTTAATACTAAAATGGCTTGCCACCATCTTTATTTCCTTAATTACTGTTGAGGATTCATTGGGAAGACACAAATATTGTCATCTGCAGATTTGTAAATACAATGGAAATGAAAATTAGCTTCTTCAGGTGTGAAGGCTGCCATTCTCCCCTTTTCCATCATTTCCATGACAAATAATTTTTTTTTCAACACGAAATCCACAAAATACTTTCCTTCTTTGAAAAGTATAAGAGAATACTTGTAGTTATAAGACAAGACTTGTAGCTTTTAACTCTAATTCCAAAATCTCTATGTCTGCACAGAAGTCTTCTGAACTAGTAAGACTATTTGTGACTACAAGTATTCCTTCATATGGAAGTAATACACTGCTTTTAGAAGAGTAACAGCTGTGTGTGAGAATAATTATTTCAAACCAAATTAATAGCAATCTGCTATTTGTCCATTCTTCATGGGTGATGAATTTCCAATGGAAGAGTTTAATACCATTTTTCCATGATGTAACTTCCAAGAGTACGTCAAAAATATACAACATGATTTTTAAAAATCTTTATTTTGGTGAATGTATTTGTGAACATCATCAGCTTCCTCTGTCTGAACTTAATGGCCACTGAGCATTTCTACGGTTAGTATTTTAGGAGAAAGATGATATAGACTTCTTTCACTTTTGTTGACATTCGGTGAATTTTTCTTTTCTGTCCATAAAACTCCCTCAACTTCAGTCATTTCAGCATAGTGAGTTTTCCTTTGAATGAATGAAAGTCATCTTTTAATATTCAGAAATTGGGAAGCTGGACCAGGTCCCACGCTAAGTCCTAGGATGGTGGGAAAGTTATCAGAGATGGAAAAGGTAGGTAGAACGTTTGTAAGTGCTCAAGTGACCTTGACACCAGATGGCATGAAATGAAATAGTCACTCCACACTTCTTCCAAAGAGAAACAGTATCAGACAGTGTTTCAAATACAGGTATATTTTTCCTGTTCTATATCACCAAAGAACTACACTGAACAAAACTTTCCACAGCAGTTTTGTATATTTCAGTTTTTAATTATTTTTAACTTTTATAACCTATCTTTGTAGATCAGCCTTTCAGCATTTTTTTTCACTCGAGTTTTGTAAAACAATGTTGAGGATCAGATGAGTCTGTCATATCCGAATGAACCCCAGCATGCAACTACAAAGGTGCACTTATTTTGACCAAAGCTGTCATGTTGCACACGGTACTCTTTATTATCAGCCTTAGGTTTTATTTTTTTCCGCCTTCTGTTTCTTTCCTTTCCTGCTGTGGAATGTTTTTTTATTCATTACTGGGGGCAGCCTTGCCTTCATTTTATTTTTTTTCCTCCTGCTGAGGTGCAGTAAAATAAATTAGTTCAATACATTTTATAAAGGTAGTTGATTTAATTTTTCCTTTGGTATGTCTGAAGATATAACTTCTTTAATAAATTGGTATTAAGATAGTTGAGTTTAAATGTTTCATGATTTTCTACCTGCTGTGGAAAGTGCCAAGTACTTCAGTCAAAATATTTTTAAAAGTGCTGGAATCAATTTTTTCCCCTCATATCGCAGCCCTGAAGATATACATTTGGCGCACTAAGGACTTATTCCTTGAAAATATAAGGAAACAGAGTACTTTGGCAGATTTGATTGCTTTGATTTGAAGCTGTTCAAAGCTAAGAAATAAATTTCAATTGGGAAATGCAGCCATTATCTCAGAAATAGAGCTTTTCATATCAGAATACCCATATCTAGCTCTACTGAAGATTTTAACGTTGGTTTCATGTGTATTATATGTACCTAAATCAATAAAAATGCAACAAAAAGAAATACACAGAAATATAAGTCCTATTTCAATGGATATTTACATGCTTAGATTAGAAAAGTAAGGAATTCAGATCTGAAAGCTTTTTTGTTGTCCAGGTAAATCTCTTAGTCAACTAGATCTGTGTAACAGATGCCCAATCACCTCTTGGGAATACCCACAGCAAATAATATTTTCATCTACAATTTTCATCTATGCTGGGAATGGAATGGATACAAGGGTTTTAATACCCACCTGGGATAAACAGTCACAGCTTCTTGACATGAATGCGTCCACGGGCAATTAGCTTCCATGAGTGTTTGTCTTGGAAAGTGAAGCAAGGACGCCAAAAGTATTCCACATAGGCATTAATCACTTTTGGAAAACAGAACAAGACAAGTCTGTCTATAGCACTCCAAGAAAATAAAGAAAAATGTATGGTCTTCAATATTTTTTATCACACGTTCTCACATTTGTTTACATTCAGAACAAAATAAACAAGTGTAGCACAGAGTAGTATACTTCCTATTGACTAAACAGGAGTATATTCTAAGTAATTTATTAGTCTCATCATTATCTTCATTTATTTATTTACTTATTTATTGTGGTGAAAATAAAGCCATTCATGTGGAAAAACTGATAGTTTGGGAGCTTGTATATAATATTTATGCTCAAATTGATCTACAGATGACATATTCTAGTGATGAGTTAACTGATATTGGCAGTATGCATCCATGCTCCACAAGCACTTAAAAATTGAAATCTGTAGTGCAAGAGTCCATGAAGAACTATAATGAAACTGAGAAAAATCAAGTGGGAAAAAAAAGATGGAAATAATGCAATTTTGGTACTTTTACTGATATTTTCTATATTCTAAGATGTCTTCAAGTATCAGAAGATAAATAAATCAAAAGCGTGATGGAAGAATTCTAGAATAGGAATTTTCCTAGGATGTAGTAAATTTCCTTACATGTAGTAAGTTTCCTTACATGTAGTAAAATGTAATTAAACATAGTTTAACACTTAAATACATCAAATTAATGTTTATTTGGAGTATTTTTCCAACAAATAAATCTAAGACACTTAAAGATATTTACAACTGCAGTTACTACTTAGAAATGCAAACCATTTTGTAAGTGAAGTCTAAATTCTCTGTATTTAATGATTTTATTACAGCCTTTTTGTATCAAATAAATAACTTTAGATGTGTTTGTACAAACAAACACATCTCATTGTTATGTACTTTCTATTCCATAGGAAGATTTCCCTTGCCAAATAATTTAACGAGGCATTATGACGTAGGAGTTACTGCAGCTTTTTTCAGAGAAACAGAAGATTTTTTTTCCTGAACATGAATTATCTTCCTCTGCAACAACCTCCTGAGACATTTCTCTGCTGCCAACACCAAAAAGTCATGAAGTTGAAAAGTACACTCCAAATTTTTCTATGCCATCTGTCACAGAGGCCTTTTTTTGACCTTCCCTCTGTTGTCATGACGAATACATTACTTTGATGTTTTATAAGAAACTGAGCACACACCCTGTCCTGCCAAGGTTTTTAGCTTTCTTAGTTTTTCAGTGACAAGTATTTGCCCCATCACCTCAATCACCGTCACTCTATAGGTCCCTGCTCACTTCTGCAAGGAGACCTGTGATTTCCAGGAGCTCAGATGCTGGCTGGAGCCCAGAAGGTTAAAGTTCACCTGGGCAATAACTTGGCATGGACTGCTATGTCTTTAAAACCTTCTGGATTTGTGTATGGGGAAGAGGCTTGAAAACTGTTAACAGAAGCAAAGGATTAATGCCATTTTACTCAATTAAAAGCAGATAAATATCGTCTACTATCATTAAGTTTGACCCTAACTGTCTTACAGAAATATGTCAAGAAATCTGATGAGAATTTTTAGCAGAAATCTCCAGCTCCAAGTACATATCTTATGTTTCAACTATTTACCTTTTCCACATTTCGTTTTTCTCTCTCACCGTAAGTTAAAAGAAACTGCTTTCTAGCTTATAGAGGTGACCAAAAGAAGCATCTGAGGTATGCAATTAACACGATCTTTTAATGGCACAGCAGTTGAAGTCTAGCTTTCCAACATGTAATCAAATCAACCCTACTTCTTGTGAAGAAAAAAATGCAAAGAAAAAAATGTCATGCAGCAAACTCCATCCAGATTCTGTATATACTCAGATAATCAGATTAATCTTCCTCAGATTAATCTTCCACAAATTAAACAAATCAATCTGGAACTCAGCATTTATGGTATACTTGGATTGGAATAATAGCTATGCTAATGTCAGAATTATAAGAAAAAAAAATATGAATGGATAAGATCACTTATTTCCTTATAACATCACTTTCCCTCACCCCCCCACCCCCATTATAGTTACTCTACTACACTGAAATAACAGTTGTATATTCCTGGGATCTAGCAATGTCTTGATGGCTGCACTGAAGTTTAATTTTAATTTGAAACTGTATAAACAGCATAAATAATAAGATAGAAAAGGTCATCTGGGAAACTGACTTCCAAGGAACACTACACTGAAGATCAGATAGTTCATTTTTCCTTTTGTGAACCCAAGAAAAAGAGTTGATTATGGTTTTCTAATCTGTTCTTTTCTCTAAAGGCAGTCAAGGTCTTTTTAGATAAGTGTTTTAACACAGAACAAAATTAGCTTAGGTGAACAACAACAAAAAAATGCAAATTAGTGTGGTATTAGCAAATCTTTTGACACCAAAGTAATTAAATGCTTTTTTCTTTTAAATGTGTAAGTGCAAAGTCAAATCTAAGACAATCTTCTTTATTTTCCCCAGACTTAAAAAAAAAAAAAGAAAAAAGAAAAAAGAAAAAAAAAAGTACTTTAAATTGTATACACAGTCGTTTCTCAATCCATTGGTCACTTTTTGTTCCTCATTCCTCCTTCTATCAGGAAAGAAAGAGTCAAGGTTTGAAATAAGCAACATTCTTGGATGCAGTTTAGCTCATCTTTTATCTACACCATTCAATAGAAACAATCTTGCATTGCAAAGTTTGTCATTCATTCTTTTTGCTTCAAGATTGACTTAGAGCTCACACTTAGTTTATGATGACCAGAGATAGAGAAGTAAAGTATAAAATTCAGAACAAGGTGCATTTTCAAGTATGGTTTCAGATAATAATTCTCGGTTTTGCCATCAGATTGTGAAAATATTTGAAATAATATAAGAAAAAATACATTTTTTCCCACCTATCTTCTTATTTCACTGGAAATAGTTTCATAAAATACAGTTTTCAGCCATAATGGGAGCTTTTACATGGGGAAAAAAAAAAAAAAAAAAAAAAAAAAAAAGGAATTTGCCCCAAGGAAGAGGAAAAGAAAAGAGGAAAAGAACTGTGGTGCAATGAAATGATAGGAATGATAAGATGATAAGTCATTCGATGATAAGTCGAACACATGTAGTTCTATTCCAGACCTCGATGTCTGTAAGTGCTCGAATTTCTTCAGGACTTGTAAGAATAAAAGAACCAGAATTTAAGGTCACAGTCCTGCTTCTTAATATTGCCCTCATGAATGAAGCTTTTAGTGTCCTGTTTCATGCCACTTCTGGAAAAGATGAGAATTTATTAAGAGCTCTCTCTCCCCAAATTTCCCATTACTAAATTAAGCATAGAAATGTGGTTTTCTTTTCCTCAGACACCATTTGTTTCCCAAAAGTAATTACAATATCAGCTTGATAAAGGCTGCTGATAATTTTGTTAAGAATTTTTCTGAAAAAGAGCAGAGTAACTTAACAGCCTAAGCGAATTATCTGTGGAATCAAGAGCAGTCAGGAGACGGCTGTACTACCCACCAGGAATTCTAACCACTGTAATTAGCAGCAAATTTCCTTATTTCTGTGTGTTAAACAGGGAATTCATCTTCAGTTTGTTTCTGCCTGGGGCAGTGAGAGACTAGAAGAAAGGAAATGTATGTGTATGCCTGGGTTAAGTGGTGTTAGCTGCACTGGAAATCCTCATGTTATACCACTATTTCTGATTTATAACCTGTGCAACCCTCTCCAAGCCAAGTGTCTTCACTTCAGTTGTAATCCATAGGAAAATACAAGTCTGTAGATATATAGAAAACATCAAGATAGAGAAGTTATGAGTTTGAAGATGAGGTTGTTTAAAAGCTAATGCATAAAAGATTGATATTTCTATTTTAAAGTTACTGTACTAAAAATCTAGTAACTTTTTGTAATCTCTTTTACTGCCTGTGTAGAATCAGACCTTACATGAATATTTTCTGCACCAGAACAGTGAGAAATAAAGAAGATGAGCACTATGTAACAAGACTGGTAATACCCAAAATTGTCTCTCAGCCTGACTGTTGACCAGCTTCTCATCAACATCTCTACCTAACATAGTATTAATCTACTTGCATAGTATTAATCTACTTTGAACTCCTGTCCTAACTCTGCCTTCTCTTTTTATGCTAACTGTAGGCATTGTGAGAAATGAATTTGTTTTCTCACATGCATGAAAAACAACCAAGAAGGAGAACTTTGTAGCTAGTCTGTGAGAATTGAGCATATAAGCAAGAAAACCAGACTCCCACTGCAAAAGATAACAAAAGAATTCTGCCTGAGCATTCATCCTTGGAGCAGAAAATCTATAAATCCTGTCTTCCTCTCCCTGAGCTCTGAACAACCCCATGTCTGCTTATATATAAATATGTAATGATCTCCATAACCTATACTTTTGCTTCTCAATACGTAATGCAGAAGCAATCAGAGGACAGTATCTTTACACATTTTTGATTACTCCAGTTTGAATTTGAAACATCTGAGTAGTCAATGCACATCTCAAGTAGAGAGGAAGTATAAAAAAAATGTAGAATTTCAACAAGTAGATGTTGAACTTTATAGACTGTAAGCTTATTGAATGGTAATTACAGGTTTACAGTCAGTTTGACCAAAGACCATAGTATTCTCCCATTGATATTAATATTCCAGTTCCCATTTATTTAATATGAACACAACCCCAAATGTGTGGGTTTTTTTTTTTTTTTTTACCAAAGCTATACACAAATTAATTCAATACACTTGAAGAGAAGTTAGTGAAGCTGTATTCCACTGAAGTACAATCACGCCACTCATTCAAACTTCCCTACGCTAAAGTCAAGTCGAGCTTTAAGCCTTCTCATTTAAGGAAGATGATGCTAAATAAGTGTCAAATACCAGTTCCTAGTCCTTCCTGACATATATTTAAAATTCTGACCTCATCAGAGCTATGCTGATTCACAACAGCTGGGGGGTCGGCATTTTCTGGTTTTAACAGTTACACAGGGACATCTCTGGTAATGACAACTGCATCTCAATAGTTGTGCTAAAATTAAAGTGGGACCAAATGTGAGCTCTGGGAAAGTATTGACCTTAAATTTGCAAGTTCATCACTATATTAAAATGCTTTAAAATGTACCAGAGTATGGAATTTCTGTATTACAATATTTTCCAAGATACCTTTAATAGTACCTATGATACAATTAAATGAATAAAAAAACCAAACCAAACAAAAACAAACAAAAAAAAACCCACCAGAAGTTACCAGTAATAAACTGTAAGTAATAAAACCGAATTCAAAAGGAAAATCATATTCATTACAATTTTTTTTTTCTTTTTGTCATGGTTTTACATTTTTTGGTTTTCAGTATTCCACATCAAAACATCATGTAGTGCACTGGAACTAAAGTGTTAATGCTCCAGCTCCATGTACCTATCCCTGTACATGACGGAAGTCATGGGATCTGACCCTTCCGGGTGGAGCGGTCTCTTACTGCCTAGCAGTGAGTGCTGGAAGGTGCTTTCCTAGCCATTCCAAGCTTTTCAGGTTTGACTCGGTCTCAGGAACTGTCTCTCTCTTATCTTATTTGATTTATTAGTCTCACTTTCAATTAGATTGTATTATATTGTGTTATTTTGCATTCTAATATCATAGTTAGTAAAATAAGTTTTCCTCCATAGATTGTTGTCGCTGTTTTTTTTTCCTCCCTTCCTTCCATCCCATTCTGTGTGGCCAGTGGGGGGAGGTGGGGGATCAGGGGCCTACTGCCCCCTGTCACGGGCATAGATTGATGCCGTGACACTTTTATAAACATATAAGGATCACCAGTGTCATTTGAGTAGGCTGCTAGATCTTAATACATAATTTTGACACACAAAAAAGTCAAAATATTTGCTTTCAAAGGCAGGGGGAAAAAGTCTCATACTTACGTATCTATATTGAAAAAAAGCACATTTGTATTTAGACATAAAACTATGCGGGACAGAAAAGTGGAGCATAGGAAATTGAGCTGCTGGAGAGAGACGGGGATCTTAAGGACTATTGTCAACAGACTCTGCAGCTCTAAGTACTGACAGGTGAATTTCTGGAAACTTGGTTAGAATATGCAGTAAATCTAACAGCTCAGTCACAATCATAACACATTTTCCAAACTCTTTTGTCTGCACAAGGAGTTGAAAGTCTTATGTGTTATCCTCTTTTCCATAATCTGGAGAGTGTAAAATAATTCAGAAGCAGTCTTCCTAACTACAATTGCTGTATAATTATTCTCTGCGTATTGTACTTGCATTCTGTAGCTGGAAATACAGAAATATTCAAAATAGCAAAATAATAAATAAATTCAGATGTTGAGCTCAATGATAAACTGCTAATATCATTGTATATTGAATAATGTCTTTGAATCTCTTCATATTTCTTCTTCAGATTTTTTTCTGAAATACCTTTGGTATAAATGAAAATTTGTATCTTAAGTATTTATTCTTGCATAAAGAGATAATATTTTAAAAATAATTACTAATTTTTAATCAGAAATACTTTGGATGCTATCTGCTACTTCAATAACTTTAGTTTTACATCAGTGTATTATCATGGCTATTGAAAATAATGAGTCTAACTTTATGGTAAATCATTCTGAAAGTACTTTGCAATTAAAAAAAAAAAATCGTCATTATAATTGAAAGTGCTTAAAATCCTGCTTTGTGAGAATAAACAATTTGGAAATAAAAGAACAGAACTGAAGCCTTTGTATTTCTTCTATATTATTTAATAGTTTTAGTGTAGTGGTATTAATGCACTACTACCTGCCACTGTGTAAAACACTGAATTATCTCTGTCAGGATTTAGCAACATTTTAAGGTGAAATAAAGACCTGGAGTTGATATACATGGCCTGCTGTAACATTCAGCAAAATAAAATGACTTTTGTGTGCTAGTATTTCTCAGTAGTTTCTAGCTACTTCACATACCACAACAATCTGCTAATAGAGAAAAGTTTTGATCTATCTTTACCACTTGTCTCTGCAGGAGTTGAATTGTACATGATTATGTATGAATATATGAATACTCGGCCCTTGTGAGGCCCCATCTGGAGTTCTGCATCCAGGCCTGAGGCCCCCAGTACAGGAAGGACATGGAGCTCTTGGAGTGGGTCCAGAAGAGAACCACTAACATGGTCAGAGGGCTGGAGCACCTCTCCTGTGAGGAAATGTTGAGGGAACTGGGCTTGTTTAGCTTAGAAAGGAGAAGGCCCTGGGGAGACCTCATTGTGGTCTTCCAATACTTGAAGGGAGCATATAAACAGGATGGGGAAAGACTATTTACAAGGGTCAGTAGTGATAGGACAAGGGGGAAGGGTTTTAAACTGAGACAGGGGAGGTTTAGGTCAGATATTAGGAGGAAGTTTTTCACACAGAGGGTGGTGATGCACTGGAACAGACTGCCCAGAAAGACTGGATGTCCCATCCCTGGAGGCATTCAAGACCAGGCTGGACGTGGCTCTGGACAGCCTGGTCTAGTGGTTGGTGACCCTGCACATAGCAGGGGGGTTGAAACTAGATGATAATCATGGTCCTTTTCAATCCAGGCCATTCTGTGATTCTATGTGACTAAAAAGACCCCAAGTCATTCTCTATTTTACAGGCAGAGTAGAAATTCTTTCAGTTTGCAGTGAAGAACAACTATTTTGCTTTACTGCTGTTACAAACATAATTTCCCTGTCCCTTAAGAAGATCACCATATCGTGTATTCATTTACACTAATATAAATAACAGTGTTAAGTATTGTGCTTCTTTCCACGGGTATGGGTGAGAAGAAGGGGTCAGAAGAAACCCACTGATATATCTCTCTTTTTATAGCATGCTTTCTCTCTGTGTAGCCAAACATTGTATTGCTCCTTCAACAGGGAATTGAATTGCTCAGTGAACACAATACTGTCACCATGATTTGAGCATTTAAATATGCTGCTCACTGCTTAAATACACTACTCAGAGAGGCTGAGTACCGAGCTGTTCATGTTTCTACCCTTTCAGTGACCACAAAACTGAATCCTTGCCCCTCCCAAGTGACTATTTTCTGAAATTTAAAGAACTGAATGTGTAATGTGAAAAGAGAAGAGTATTCAACAGAATTTCAGCTAATATGTCAAATTCATGCACTTCCATGTACTATTGCTATTTCTAGTTTGGGCTTGAAGTACTTCTAACATGAATACCTATTGCCCTTCATCAGTATATGATAATATCAATCTCTAATTACTTTCTCACACCCTCTGAGGGATGAAAGGTGCTATCTAAAAACAATTTTATTCCACCTATAAAGTAGAAGTGAGAGATCTATATTTGATCTTCAGTCAAATAAAGTGTGATGTTAAGATATTCCTTGCTATTCACAGCACGTTCAAATGTCTTCTTTACATGTTCTTCTTTCTTACTAATTTTCACTACAACACCTTACTGTATAGAATAACATTGCCATGCTTAAAATCAAATCACATAACAAAGACACAGGACAATTTAGAAAGTAAAGTCACTAGTATTTTCTCCATTAACTACTACTACTACTTTATTAAAAATAAGAAACTATAAAATTCAATTAGTTAAAGCAATAATCACAGGAGAGAAAATGAAGAAGAGGTTAACAAGCTGCATTTGAAGTTAGTTTACCATACATTCTAAACATAATTTAGAAGTCCAGATTTAGGAGCTTTTAATGCCCAGGCAGTCACTGGTGAAAGAAAAGTGTCTCCAAGAGGTGCCGTGCAGCTCTCAGTAGACAAAGTATTCTCCTGTAAATCTCAAAGCCATCCCATTTCACAAAAGTGATAACGCTAAAGACTTTATTAATCACAGTATTTCATCCATAGTTACGAGAGTAAGGTGTTATTAGGAAATTCATTAAAATCAGTGTTTAAAATATGTCACAGTTCTGCATTATAACTATTGTCCTTACTGAGTCCCTAGGAAATTTTTGTCTCTTTCTCCCTTCTACATTTATAGTAGACATAGTAAGTCTCCCTACGACATTATACACTAAACTATTTCTATGACCAAATTGAGAGAGGACAAATCAAAGCAGCCTAGAGGAGAAAGCAAGGTGATTACCACTTATTTTAAGGACACTGGGATCAAGCATCAGCACACAACTTTGCAGGCATTCGATATATGGATAGATTATAAAATGTGATCTAATTTAATTAATGCTGGCATTTTATTCCAGGTTATTAAAAATGCCTGTAATTATGATAAAATATACTGAATTCTTTTCTCGGTTATCAAATAGATCTATATTTTAGTCATTAGTGGTAGATTTTACCAGACAGTCAGATTCAAGCTGCATTAAACCAAAGACATCTGTTTTACGTGCTCTTCGGGCACTTTTAACACAGAGAAATTGAGAAAAGGTGATTGATTTCCAGAATATGAAATGCTATTAAGGAGATTCTGATCTTCATCATGTGACTTATTTCGCATGACATTAAAACAAATAATCCAATCATACCGGAGCTGTAACAGCGATCATGTGATGTCCATCATAGTAGATGTGAGGTTCCTATCCCCATAGCAACATCTGAACTGCTTATGCTAATCACTTTAAATTAACCTTGATATGAAAAAACGCCCTAGGGATAATGCTGTTGTTGTGGCAGTTCAGACGAGTAGCATGATTTTCTAATAAAATTCTACAACAAAAATAAGGGTGATAATGAGATGTCCTGTTAGAACATTTGTTTTAATATGCTTTGGTTAAACCAAGACATTAGTGCTAGCATCAGGATAATTATAAGTATCATAGATAATGAGCTGCTCCATTGATTACAGCACCCACAGTGGATAATTCAGAAAGTGCATTCAAATTGAACACTTTAAAACAGGAATAGGAAGCTGGCACAGTATCTTAAAAACTTATATTTAAATGGTTTACCTCTTGAACAAATAAGACCAAAAGTGTTTACTAGTTTCTACTGGTAAGACTCCTCTATTACAAAGTCCAAGGGACAGCAATGTGGAAATTCAGTCCTTAGCACAAGAACTAATCAGCTGTTCGTTTTAACTTCCATGGAGAATTGTCCATTTAGAAGAACGGAGTATGAGTCATTCACTGCATAAAATGCTTGTTACTTCCTTTGATAAGGACTTGAGAGCTCTATTGAAGACTTCATAATGAGAAGTCTTTGAAAACAATAAGAATACATACAGAGTCTGCTGGACCAGGCAAGCTTGCACATGCATCAAAAGTTACTGAAAGTAGGTATATGTGGAAGGATTATATCTTAGATTCAGATCAAATACTGAAATCCAAAGTAGAGAGACAGACACAATGTAATGAAAGTTTATCTGGCATTGAAGTCCAAATTGTTCAACCTGAAATTGACCTAGCTTATTAAAAATTTTTTTGCTGTTGTTTATTTTTTGGTGGTGGTGGTTATGGTTTGTTTTTTTTCTCTCTGTAAGGTCCCAGAGCATGCTGGCCATTCCTATGCACCAGCTGCTGTCTGGTAAGGGTGGTGGTGAGAAGAGAGTTATTGGAGGCCCCTTGGATGGCTCAGGAGCTCCAGGAGAAGGAGCTGGAGGAACTTTCATGGAAGAACCTAAGGTAGCTCTGTTACCAAACCTGGCTGGGGCTCAACCTGGCCTGGGAGGTTGTTGGGCCCATTGTTAAGCTGCCTCAGCCTCAGATCAGCTCATGTGCTGCGTCCCCTGTTTTCTCTTTCCTGCTTTATGGTTATGTTTTAGTGTCTATTTTACATGCATTTACTGTTACTACATAAAGTTTACAGGCCTGTATTTCACAGGAGGTTTAAAAGATGGTGCTGTGGTACCCTACTGCCTTCTTTTATGGAAGCTACTTTTAATTAGAGAAGGAAAATAACAGCATCATTTGTCTACCAAAGTAACAGTTACATTTCTTTCCATGAGCAAATACAGATAATTTAGAAATACCAGGTGTATTAGGTTAACAAGAGAGTCCAGTACAAAATAGGTGAGTGTAACAATTGTGGCAATCCAAAGCTGAAATTCTTCTATTCAGTTCTTCTTCCATAAAGCTATCCTAGGAGCAAGCAATACTATTTAATGACTTTTATTTCTAAACCAATAATTCCATTCTGGGGAATTAAAATTGATTTTCTGTTAGCTCGTGAAGATCCAGTGTTGGCTTTCTTTTCTCTGATCTAAAGCCAGCAAATGCTGTGGAGTCTTTCCATAAACTTTAGTGGACGTTAAGTCAGCACCTAAGTATGCCCCACTGACAATGACAGAAAATGGAGACAGCAGCACTTCAGTGATCAGTAGGGAATGTCAGTATACGAAAGCAGTGCCAAAGTATTTTATATTCCAGCTACTGATGAAGCAATAGGCACACTGTGAGCTGGAATTATTCATTGTTAATGAACCACCTCTAGCTTAAAATGCAAAGTTCTACAGTGAAATTACACAATCAGCTGTCCTGGAGCTGCTACCTGAGTAAACCTGAATTGCCAGCCAAGCCCCCTGTCGTGCTTTCCTTCTGTTATGCTAGTAGACTACTGAAATGATCAAACTCCATGCTGCCCTGCCTTAGATCCATGCCACATGAGAAACTTTGCATTTTCTGTGGTCCAGTCTTTCTGCATTACGCGAGTAGTCTCAACAAACAGAGCATCCCATTCAATGAAGGAGAAACACTGGAGTATAAGGAGGTTGTCATTCATACCTAACTTGGACAGTTTTTTGGACATGAAAGTGCTAGTACAGTGAGATTTTTTACCATCATGAAGAAACTAATCACAATTTTTCATATTTTCTTCACAGGCTCATGGAATACCCCATACACCTTAAAAATGATCAATGTAGAATTGATATCAGCTTCTGATATCAGATGTGGAATTTTCAGTGAAAAGGACAGCACCTGCCTAAATTTGTAAAAATGTCTAAAATTTCTGGACTGATATCTTGATAAGGATTTCACTATTTTCATTCCCAAGAAAGAAAGAAAGAAAAATAATAATAATAAATAATAATAAAAATAATAATAATAATAATAATAAATAGCCCTAACACTTATTCATCTTAAAAGAAAAAAATTCAAAGTTTGATTTTGATTTTAAAACATACAAATAAATGTATCATGTATTTGATACAGAAAGCCAAGCTCTCACATTTAAACTGTAACACTTGATCATGTTTATCTGTAAAGCACCAGGCATACTTCCCATATTCTATGAACACTGAGTTAGTAATAGGATCTTTTGGAGGATTTACAAGACTGATTTTGTTTTGCTAATTTTTTTACTATCACCTTAAAACAAATGAAAGCTGAATTAACTGAATTGGTTCCAAATAACAAAGTGCACATTCAGACAACAAAGCACAGATATTTGAATAAAATTTTTTTAAAACCAAAAATTTTTTTCAGCTTTTTGAATGTTTTTGTGCATTCTGGGACAATTTCCAGTTCCACGTAAGCCTTATGATTCTGAATGGGCCCTGGATCTAAATAAGATAATGAGCAACTGTCTTATTTGACAAGTTTAGAGCTGTACTGATGTTGACATGGTTTGTATAATACGGATAAATCAAGCACTTTTTCTTAAGGAATGCCAGCTTTCTGTAGCATTTTTCTTCTCCCAGCACACAAACTAGTCTTCTTTCTCTCCTTTTCTATTATCTACAACACACATTCTCTGATAGATGACCTTTTAGAATTATTGATAATGCCACCATGGCTATTGTGACCTGCCAGAGGGACTGTCTAATTTGACAGGAATGAGAGATTTTCCATGACTGACACAGTAAATAAATTCTATGAGAAGAACACGAACGTATATTTACTTTGGCTTCAGGCAGACTCTCTTGCAAGTAAATGCTATACAGAATAGTGCTCAGTAAATTTAGTGGAATTTTTACTGATAAGCTCTTTCTCAGACTGTCACAAAAAAACAGGATTGTGACACAAATAAGTGTCAGTGACAAGCCACAGGTTATTAAGCAAAAACAAATTTTTGAAAAGCCATCTCTGATTTGTGTCTATGTTCTTAATGACTGTGATACTAGAACAGTTTTTTGATGGTCAGTGAACTGCAAAACTTAAGGATTAGTGTTTGCTAAAGGTGGTCTGCCTGTAGGAGAACGCATCACCATACGTACTGCTGGTGGCAGCATGAGAGAAAAGCACATGCAAACACAAGCGAAAAAGCAGGACGGGAATAAATGTATTTGAGAGAATACATTTTCAGAATTACATTAAAATAGAACCGGAAATCATGGACAGCAAGTTTATGCTGATGTAACTGAAGATGAAAATTAACCAGTCAAGGTTTACTACCTAGGTCTTTTTTTGGTTGCTTGTTTCTTTGATTGTCTGCTTCTGTTT
This sequence comes from Perdix hodgsoniae, assembly GCA_035772895.1. Lineage (NCBI taxonomy): Eukaryota > Metazoa > Chordata > Aves > Galliformes > Phasianidae > Perdix > Perdix hodgsoniae. The sequence continues at coordinate 1,056,190 of JAPSGF010000033.1, forward strand.
TTCTTAACTCCATGAAAGTAACATGGGCTGGTAAATTGTTGATCCTGATACAGAAGAAATATGTGGTTAAAAAGCAAAAGTATCCAGTGAACAAGGTAGATAGTCTGTTAATATAATTTTCATTAAATAAATACAATAGAAGATGAAATCTTAAAACCTTCTACATGCTGTAATCATTTCAGTTTTAGTGTGTAATATAAAGCCTTTCCTGAAGTATGACTTACTCATACTGAGAAAGTAAAAGTTTCAGATTATTACAGTAGGAGCTTCTAAATATAAAGGAATAGCCTGAGAATAATTTCAAGTCTTTCTTTACAATTACTAGTCAAATCACTCACTTTTCCATGCTGCTGCTTCACTCAGTAATCTTTACTACATCAGCTTTGCAACACATAAGTCTAATGTTTTAGACAGGTGAGGGTTGTTAACTCAACATGTACTAATAAAAATGTTCAACGCCATACTTGGGCACTGGAAGTTTTTAGAAACTTTTGAAAAAATCATTTTTGCCTCAGTTTTTTACCTTTTCCCAGCTAGATGCAAGGAATTAAATCCTGTCATTACAGAAACTTTGACACTTACTACAGTAGAAAAAAAAACTGATTCTATGGTAGCTTGTCTGTATTGAAAGAAACAGTGAGACAAATATAAGGAAACTCCTCTTATTCCACTTACTCATTGCTATTTCAGGACAGGTTGAGAAAAACATGCAAAAAGTTCTAAACTCATTTCTTAGAGACTGCAGATTTTGCTGAATCAAATGATTTAAGAAAGCAGTTTTGCCGCCTCCTCCTACTTATACTTCAGGGTGCCCTTTGATGGTTTGGTATGGTTTAGTTTGAGTTGTGTTGGTCATTGGTTGTTTTATTTTGTTTTTGTTTGTTTGTTTGTTTGTTTTTGGTATTGTTTCTTTGTGTTTTGTTTTCTTTTTTGCCATATAAGGAAAAAAGAAAATTTGAGAGGAGAAATATCTGAGTGGTCGATTTAGAGTTTTTTATCTTTGGTTTCTCAAAAGAAAGGGACAGCAGGCAGGCTCATGGAGTCTGAAAAGAAACTGTCACAAAAAAGGATATGATGAGAAGAATAAGAAAGACCACGTGATAAATATTTTACTTTTGTCTCTTTGACTGCATAATGTTACTCTGCCAGGGAAAAAACAGATAAAGCTGTTAAGTAACAGAGGTGAAAGGACTGTTGAAGAGGAGGCTTATGCCTGGATCTATGTGGAAAACACCTTTTGGTGGTAAAGAGAAACAAAAGCTTTGGGGGAAAAAAAATAAAACTACCCTGACATTTAAAATTTAGAAACAGTTCTCCAGATGAAGAAATTGGTCTGAGCCCTTAATAGGCAGTCTCTGAGTTTCCATGTCTCCCAGGCGCAGGTACCACAGGGCCGCTTGTCCAAGTGAAGGTATCCAGACGGACCAGGGTAAGGAGAGACTACTGTAGGCCAGAAGTCATGGACTACTTGGAAAATGGAGGCTGGTTCTGTGGAGATCATAAGGCAGCTGCAGGAGTGTGAGACAACATCACTACTTTTATCAGGAAAAATCTTTAAAACTATGATAATTTATCACAGAATTCTTTACATAAAATATGTGTTCTATTAAACATACTAAAAGCTGGGCAAAAAGCATCTTGATGGTTATAAAAAACTATGAAATCTTCTAGAAATTGTCAGTACACAAAGGAAAAAAACATTTCCTCCTTTCCCAACAGAAGTGAGTAGTAAGCAGGCAGTGTCTTTACTAGTACATGTCTAAAACAGAGTTGTAAGGAAACTGAATGAGAGAAAGCTCGTATATGAGATCTAAAGTTTGATAGAATCCATTTGACTAATTAACTGTTAGTAAACTGATAGAAAATAGAAATTCATTTAAGAAAAAGTACAAACTACGAAGTAGTCAACAGACATGAGCAGCCCCTAGTGTTTTAACCTCATTTCAATTCAGATGGAATCCAATACTCTTTTTCAAACAAAACTCTTTTGAGATGGACTAACCATTTTTATGTGTTCTAAATCTGCAACAAAATTTACCAGGTGTTCAGAAAAAACCCTAAACATATACTGCACGTGCTTGCAATAAATTTTGTTTATTGCAGTGTTGTGTGGATATTTTGTGCAGTACAGAAGTGTCACAGACTTATAAAAACTCAAGTTGATGAAGACCTTCAAGATCAAATCCAATCATCAACCTGATCTACTGAGTCCCCTCACTAAACTATGCCCCTTAGTGTCTTGTTGATATATCTCTGAAACACCTCCAAGGATGAGGACTCGATCACTTCCATGGGCAGCCCATTTCACTGTTAGAACATTTTGACAAATTAAAATTTTTTGCTAACCAAATGCTCCATCAGATAGTCTCACTTTCATAATCTATCTCAAAAATAATTATAATACTTTAGACTTCTCTTAAAACAAGAACTGGCCAAAAGATCAGAATTTCTTTCTCACACTCCTGCAGTAGATCAGAAAGTTCATTAATAAAAAAATGAAAGTTTCAGAAAGCTTGCATGTCAGAATACTTTATTCTGAATAAGTTTAGGACCATTTATTGAAAATCAAGGGCTTAATGCTCATATATTTCCTCATGTGGCAGGCTCTTTGATCCAATTACATGTCCTATGCTGCATTATCATGGCAGATTAATTCCACTCAGCTAGAGGACTGATGTAGCATAGCCAGAAATGTATGCAGAATCATATGGATATAAAATTCCTAAATCTAAGCTTACTGGAACTCCTCTGGCAGCTCCAACAGGTAAAAACTGTGAGAGAAACTGATATAGAATATTTAACTTAAGTTTACACAAAAGAAAATAAAATATTCATCACAAAAACTTTTTTTTTTTCCAAGAAAAGTATCAACTTAGAATGGAAATCACGTATTCATAGTAGAAAGAAACAAATTCTGAGTAGTTTCTCTAATATTACAGCAAATAAAACTGTAAAATAATATGTCGCACTTTTCCCGGAACACAGGTAAGTATGTGCATCACATGAGGTATATGTACCTTTCAGTATTGTTTCAGTTTCTACTGGGATGAATGAACAAAATTTGCTGTTGTATTTTATTTCCTAATGATAACCTATAAATACAGCATTAAGTACTCTGATTTCTTCCCTTTTTCAAAGGATAAATTCACATGTCTGGGGCTATAAATGATTATTTAACCTTTTTGTTTGCTGACTGATAACTTAAGAAATCACTGAGAAACTGACAAGAAGAACCACATAAAATAAATGACTACCTATACTATTTATTTGGTTATTTTCAGATTTGTAACATACTAATTACAAATCTCTTTAAAGCTGAAGAAGTATTAAAACCAATCTCTGCAATTTGTTTAGTTAATTTAGGTCATGAACTCTTCAAATGTCAGAGGAGCATGACCCTTGAACCATCTATCAGAAGACATTAGCTCTGGGAACATACCTCACTGGACCAATTCTGGATGAAAATTATGGAATATGTTTTGGCAGAGAAACACACTGTAGGTTTGGGGGGAAAAAAAGGTTTTATTTTTGTTTTTCCTGCAACACTGTGCATCTCTTGCTTATACTATTTTTCATATCTTCTTTAACTGGAGAATACCAACTCTACATTTACCTTCTAGCTATGACCATGAATGTCCATTTCTGACATTTCTGATGCATCTGTAGTGTAATATTGCTCTAGCTGTGCCTCCTCTTTTCTTTTTACCCAAGGACCTAAGAAAGGACTGAAGAACCATTAACTAGTGTATTACAATTCAGTCAAGTTAAACTTTGAGCTAGACACCATGAGTCTGAATAATCAGTAGGGACAAGAATCAGGAAAATGTTTTCTAGATAAATGTATATTAATCTGATGGAGAGAACTTCTATATGCTTAGTAGGTACCACGGTTAAAAAAAAATCTTTATTTTTTTTCAAGATCATACTTTTCCCTCCCAGTTTCCAGCATCAGTATGACAGAATGATAAGAACATTTTCCATAGCTCTGAGCATCCTTTGGACCAAGAAAGACTCTTCAGTAAAATAAAAAACAAACTGTTTCCTGTACCCTCATGCATGACCAAAGGAAAACTGCAACAAAATCAGCAGCACTCTTCCTTGCCTAATCAGACTACTTATGTTGAATGGTCACATAAACACCTTTTTTTTCTAATAGTCACTGTAACAAAATATCATTTTATTTATATACATACATATATATATGGTTTATATATAGGTAGGAAAGTAAAAAGGAAGAGATTCAAATGAATTAAGAATTAAGATGAATTAAGATATATCATTCTGTATGCTGCATAAATATTTGATTTTATTTTGCTTAAACAGCTAAAAACAAAACAAAACAAAAACAAGAAATAGAACCCAAACCAAAAAGGCTTAATCTTAAAATGTGCAAGATGCCTCATGGTTTTCACTGATTTTGAATGGAATTGTTTATTTTTTTCTTTTTTCAAATTTTAGTCATTCTTTAAGTTGCCTGAATATAACATAGAAGTGCAATACTAGGCTTCCCATTTTGAAGAACACTTGCATCAAAATCATGTTTTGACTTCTAAAGTTTGTCACCCCAATTTTCAAAAATGCTAAACACATAATTATTCACCTTTGATCCACAGGGCAAAGTCAGTATCAGATGTGAATTTTAAGCATTTATTAAGAACGTACCAACTATTTATATATCTAGAAATAGATGGTAATTTAAATTAAATATAGCTACCAACATTTGAAAATGTTGGCCCCAGATCACAAATATAAAAAAGACTCTAGGGATGCCATTAACGGCATTGACCTTTGGTGTGTGTAGTTGGCACTAAGACCAAAAAAAGCCAACAACTGCACCTTTGGAATTTTAATTTAGTAAGGGCAACATAAGATGGTTTTGTTATGAACCTCTGATTATTATGAAAACATTGATTGCATGGCTTGTTTCATTAGAAACTAACCAAAAGGTGACACATTCTGTTGACTTCCAATTATACATTCATAACATCATCTTTCAATTCTATGTCATAAAGAATTTATGTAGGACATTAATCATGCAATACCATTAAATTGTTATCTCATTTCAGTGATAATTGTTTACTACTGTAAATGGTTCATGTTTGCTAAATTTGTTCCATGTTTTTGGACTGTGACTAAAATGTATCCTCAAAGCAGTGTTGGCAAAGAAGATTAACTTCTTTAGAAAGAAGGATCTATGAAAGTAGGGGAACATCTTATTGCATATGACAGAATAGGACTTAGAAAAAGTACATGATTCAATTACCAAATGGGCCAAATGAAACACTGAATATAAGAAACCCAACCTGCTTAGAGCTTTGTATCTAGCAAAGAGTGCTAGCAAAATAATTTTGCAAGATCCTCTTATTAATAACGTAGCTGGCCCTCTCCCAAAATGTAATGAAGATAGTATAAAATATCTTCCTTTTAAAAATTGCTTAAAACAACACAGTATGTAAGCTGAAATGTAATAAAATTCAGCTATGAAATACAGCATACACTTATGAAGAAACTATAGTCTGCCAAGCATTTCAGAAAGGAATGTTCATAAAAAACAAACCTGCTCCCCAGCATAACTCAGCTGATCAGAGTTATGCTGTGCAATGCAATGATTTGTAACCTGCTTTTAGATTTTTCTATTGACTCCTGTGTAGAATAAGAATGGGATCAATTTAAAGCGGTCCTTTAATCCCATGGGTGCCATCACTAATGCTGCTGTCTGTTACTGCTTTCTAAATGGAACTGAACAATATATTTTTCTTTAGCAAAGTGTCTACTTTATGAGCATAATAAATAGCAATGGCCCTTTAATGACAACTTTAACTTTGGCCATTATGGTACATTTTAAGTGCTTAAAAATACTAATGGGAGCTATACAGTGTTAATTATACTTAAGATATGAGTGCTGTACACAGAACTACTGCAACATTAAGTAAAACACTTCTGCTAATCCTAATTATAGCCTGTGTAGAAGAGATAAGAGAAATCAAGTGCTCCTTCTACAGTAAGTTCTTAAAATAGCAGAGACAGAAAGGACAAATAGGCTGGGGGAAAAAAAAAAAGCGCAGGACTTGATACTCACTTGTACCATTTATACAAGAAGCTACTTGCATGAGTTCTGCTGCCTGTAAGCAGATACCTGTATACATCCTTCCCTGTAACCAGTCCCATTCAGGGTTGATCTTCCCCATCAAAGCGGTTGGCTCCATAGAAAGATAGATCAACCAGCAAGCGTTAATTTGAAAGAGCAAGCTGCAAAGCTGAAGAATACTGGCACAAAGGGCAGACCAAACAGGATTATTAAATTTCATCCTATTTATGTGTTTAACTTTGGCACCTGAGTTAGGAGGCAAATTGTTGAGCCAGTTTTATATCCATTAGGTTTCCATGGGTGATGCTCATTTTCCTGCAGCAGCTATTTGTGCTTATTTCCACAGACTTCAGAAGAAATCCAAGGTGCCTACGCTTCAACTTGGGTAACTTAATAAAATACCCAAAACAAGGCAATTACCTAAAACTAGGGATTAATTGGACCTTACTGCTTGCAATTAAAGAAGTGTTGAAGCAGTAAAACCTTCCCACTGGCTATACAGGTCAGGAACCAGAGTTTCAACTCTTTTAAAACATTTCTACAGCAGTAGAGAGGATGAGGAAATAAAAAAAAAAAAATCTTGAGAAATGCATGTAAAATACATTCAGATAAAGTCTATTATTACTTCAGACTTGGTCCTAATGTGCAAGTTAAAATTTTTGTGTGAAAACACTTTATGGATTGTCTCTGCTTGAATCTCAAAGATATCTAAAAGGAAAGATCTTTCATTTGGATGCTTCCCTATCTACAGATCCTTTTGGCAACCTACTACAGAGAACCTGCATTAGCAGGTGGGTTGGATAGGACGATCCCAAGAGGTCCTTTCCAACCCCTACAGTTCTGTGATTCTGTGATTTCTCTAGCAGTTTACGTGATGCCACAGTAGCTTTGCTTCAAATGAGTATGCAACTAGTCCTAAAAAACTGCATACAGTGGAAGTGATAGTCACCTTTAACTACATATGGGAGATATGAGAATACATGAACTTGTCTGCTGTCAGAATTACAAAGAAAGAGGAGTGTTGACTGTATAATGGCTGCCAGGTATCCTCACAGTTCTTATCATGGGTAATGTTTTTTATCTCAGCCTAGAACTTATTACAACAGATGATAAGCCAGTATGACTCCTGTGGTAAGTAAACACAACAAATGTAAAACAACAGAGAAGTCCAGCTTAACTCTAATGACATGCTGTGTTAGCAACTCTAGATGTATATGAAGTGATTTACAACCACTATGAGAAATAAAAAGAAGAATTGGTGGAATAATGTAAAAAAGCCATCTTTAGAGAGCAAATGGCCATCCTGAGATATATAAAAAATTATCTAGCAGTACAAAGAAAATTGCACTGTAAACCTTTTCCAGAAGTTCATGGATATCCAACTGAAATAACTGAGCACAGTAAAGCAACGTATTTAATAAAAGCACAAAGTCAAAATATCTTTTTAATTCCACATACAAGATGGTTTAAAGCTTAAACATACTTATATTCAGGCAACTGAGGACTAAATTAATGTGGGAATAAGACAAACCTATAAACCTCTTATTCTTACAGTATTCTGTGCATTCAGCTCCTTTCTAAGATACAACAGCTTGCAAACTAAGCATAAGATGAAGTGACAAAAGACTTCAGCATACTGCTGAAAATCTGACAGGGACATCAGCAAAACTAATGTCTCCTCACTCCATCAGTCAAATATCATTTCATAAGCTCTCTTATGTCTGGATATTGCCTAATGTTGTATCTTCTTTACTACATCCTCACTCAGCACTTAATGCTATTTTCAGAATAACAGGAAAGTCACTATCAGCTTCCCCCCTTTTGAAAAGCTCCCCTGAAGTTATCAGAGGCTTAGTCATTGGGATAAACTGAGACCCTGTTTCTAAAATGAAAAAAAAAAAAAAAAATCTTATGAAAGCAACTGTGTTGCTTGAAGGTAGGTCAGTCAGGCTTTTTGTGGCTACAGTGAAATATTGTATTTAGAAATTTGCCAGGAGTTGCTTAAAGGTAAGAATTAAAGAGTTCATAAATTTAACCATTCTTAAATCTAGTTCAAGAAGCTTCAGATACGTGCATTAAGAAAAAATGAGAAGGGAGGAGAAGGGAAGGGAATGGAAGGAAGGGCTAACCGCTGGTAATTACTGCAGAAATAGATTGCAGTCTCCAGTTTCATAGAGTTTCTATTTATCCTACTGTTCCCACTCAGACACAGGTATGTGAATGTTTCCAATATTACACATTTTTAGGAACAGCCTAAGAGGACAATGGTCATACACCGAGGCTTTGATGGATTTGAGGTTTCTGGATAGAAATTCTTTTCATTCAAACAATCATCACAGCCTGAAAGTATAACAACACTCAACAGGGGAAGTATGAGAAAAGATAATAAAGTTGGATGCATATTTCTTTTTCTCAGTTTTGGCAACCCTAAGAGTGAACTCTTAGTTAAAGCATGAAAAGTTTTGCAGAGGATGTGCTACAAGTATTAATTAAAGCTTTCAGAACATTTTGAATACAAAGCCTTTTGAAGATAGAAAGTGCTAAAACATGTTATTATTCAGAATAATAATAAAATATGTTCCAATATCCTGCAGAGATTGTTTTGCCTCAGCCTTGATTTAACACAAAAAAACAATGCATCTGTTTAGCATCTTTTGGCATTATTCACATTGAGTATTCAAAAGAAACGTTCTTTGAATAATTGTTATCAATTCAAAATGAGTCTTTTATAAACTGCAAAAATGTAAGAGCTGTTCTTCCTTTGCCATCTTTATAAATCTATTTTTCAATTATACTGTTTTCCTCTTCAGACAGCTAGAGATTTTCTTTTGTGCACGTGAAAAGGTGCAGATGTTTCAACCATTACAATTTGGTAATTTAAGTTTCTGATATAACATGTCAGAAATCATTCTCATAACTTGTAATCCATCTAGGATAAATTCTGTGAAACTTTCTTGACACATAGCTTATTACTGGCCTACTATTTATTTAGTAATGTTTCCATAGGACTTCCAACATGTATTTTGACATGGGTAGGTAACTATTCTTATAAATATATCCCTTTCCTAAATCAACATTGACAGATAATATTTAAATAGAACTAGTAACATCAGTCTTCAGAGTAGAGTATATTCAGAAGGCCTAGAGCAGAACATACAGGATTTGGAATAATTAGCACACAAGACTACGCCACTTTGCTCCTTTATTTATATTAGAACTCATTATTGTGCCATCATATTTCAGAAGCAGTGATGCAGATGTTGGATTTAACAATGACTTAGAAATGAGCCAGCCAGCAAATTATCTGCAGGGACTCACAGACTTTTCTGTAATATTTGCCCACCTGGGCATCACTCCAACTAACAGCATTTTCATGTCACTCAAGAGCACTGTCCACAAGTCAGTGTGCCAGCTGATCTGTATTGCAAATGATCCAAATTGTTTCATTCATAAGAGGTGGAATTCATATCAATAAAGTCAAAGGCAGTAAAGGAGTGGGGGAAGCCCCCACCCACAGACATTCCAGCTGAAACAGTGCTGGGGGGAAGCAGATGAGGGCACAGGACCCCAGAGCTTATCCCATTCTATATGGGGCTGGCCCAACCATGAAGATTCACTAGTAGTTATGCATGCTGAACTGGAAGATTAACAGATTATTGGGCACACTGTGGATGTATGAGTGTACAGAGATACCGCCTTTTTTGCAGGTTTTATCCCAGTTTAAGAGTCTCTTTTTATCCATAGTTCTTCCAGCCTTGTTTTTCACAGTCAGTCCAGGGTTTCAATTAACTATCCTTTCAGTTGTATCTGACTGACTGTGATGCTCACTGATAAAGTGAACAAGGATGCAAGAAAAAAGACATGCTTATATATTTTGAAATATTATTTGTACATAGATAATTTCAACTTCACCACTAAAGGAGTGGTGAACTGCCTAGTATGAAGGAGAATTGGGAGACAGCCAGGGTGCTGGCTTATGCTGTCTTTATGTTTCAGATAATGCCTGTGCTATTGGTATATTCATAGTAGAATGCCAAGGAAGTGAGAGAGACAGAAGCTGGGAGCGGCATATGGGAAGATGAAAGAGAACTTGCAGGAAGTGCTGGAGAAGATAGACTTATTTTCGGAAAAAGGAGACTTCAGCCTGCAGCCTGCTTAGACTGAGATCACAGAAATTGGTCTCATTTGTGCACACTTGTGAATAAAGACGTGACTGAAGTATAATTAAATTCTGTTACCAATTTGCTTTGCTTGAAAGCACATCTGAAAGTGTGTAACATACAGCACCTTGTTTAACCATAACTCACTGAAATATGTAACAATACAAGAATTGTCTCCACCTGACCTATGTTACCAGATCAGGATGGTGCTCAAATTCTGGGGAAAAAAAAAATATTCTTTCTTTCATTTGCCCTAGTTCATTACACCATAACATTGCAGGCCTGGTAACACTTAGTCCTATACACAGTAGCGCAAGAAGAGAAGTTATACTGCTAACATCTTGTAAGCAAATCCTTAATGGAGAAGCTGTTTCCGTTGGAATATAAAAGATACGGTCTCAAACTGTACACAGTAGTTCAATTACTCTGACCAATTTCGGGCTGAACATGAAGATTCATTTCTTTTCTAAAGTAATACTTCTGTGTCGAAATGTTGGCACATTTATCTACTGCTGTTCTGTAGATAAATAGAAGACTTCACTTTCAGTGCTATCAATCTCACAAGGACTGTATTTACTTTACAATTTTGTGAAAATAAAAATAATGGACTGAAACCTTTTTTTTTCTGGTAAAGCTTCAGTGAGAAAGGCATAATAAGTGTATGGGGTATTGAGTGTTCATCTGTAAAGTTACTCAGACTTTCTGGAATCCAAAACTACAAAAGAATTTCACGGCATCTTTAAGGTTTTTGGGTTTTTTTTCTGCACATACTTCAGACTAAGGTCTTCTCCAAATGACAAAGCATTTCATCAGTATACCTCTCATCTTCTCCTGACGAGTGACAGCCTTGTGCTAGGCAGAAGCCATTCAAAGTATCATAGAAATAAATTTAAGAATTCTCAAATGATACTTCAGTGATACTTCTAGAAGGAATTACAACCCAGCAGATAGACCATCACTGGGCCAGACAGAATTCTCTCCATTAAAAACTTGGATTTCATCCTGAATTATGTATGTTTTCCTTACAAGGGGGGGTATGATTCTGAATGAAACCCATAAGAATGTTAATACAGATTTCTAATAGAGACTCCAATATAGTTATGATTTCAACTTTTTTTCACAAAGCACAAAAAAGAAAAAAAGGGAAGGTCATCCACCCAAGATATCATTTGGCTGTCAAAAAAAAAAAAATCAGATAAACATTAAATAATATATGAACAATTATTACTTTATAAATAAGAAATAACACTCTTCTTAAATGGTTGTCTTAAAGCACACTAGGAAACGTAGTTTTTATTGGCTTCCCTACAAGATTGGTCTTTTGTGCTTACAAGGTAATAAATCCAGTAGTTTTTACAGTTCTGAACATTAATTGCACTATTTTCTTATTTTTGTGGCCTAATGTTGCACACTTTTGAAGTAATAGATGTTGATAGAGACACTGCTTTGTCAACACCAGATTTTGGCTCCTTCAGTATAGCAAATATAGACAGAATTTCTTCATTTTATATTGGACCCAACTACCCAAAAATTGAGTAACACTTAAAGCTTTTGTCTAAAAATGATTTACAAAGCACAAAAAGGTTACTCAAGCATGTTCTAAATATGTTACCTAAGTAACAACTATTAGTGATTGGTATACTATTGCAGAAGTGTGATTAGCTAAAATTCTTTTAAATGGATATTTGAGCTCTAGTTTACTAAGTTATCTACTAAGACTTCTACATTAAAAACTTTGTAAAGATTTATTAATATATCAGTGAAATATACTATAATGTTCAAAACTTCAAAACTATTCTGTGCAGTTGGGACTGTTGATTAATGTCACCAAAAAAAGTTCAGAGAATAGTTATTATGGATCTGAAAGTAGTTAAAGTGATCATCTTTTCTATGTTGTGAGGGGAAACAAAGGAAGGTCAATTCAAGACTGCCACTTCCCTTATCATAGGTCAATACATTTAAGTTAGAAAATGTGCTGCTGAAGTTGATCATAGACTTCCCTATCCAGATATCCAGAGAAAACACTGCATTGTTGCCCACTGTAATTATATTTATATGTATATATATATCAGCTAACTGACCAAATTTACCAAGCTATAATACATTAATTCTTTACCAACTAGTTAGACCTGCTCCTTCTCACATAAAAAAGGTAATTACAAGGACTAGAAATTGACTGTTATTTCTATTCATATAGCCAAGAGTTAATCTGCTTTTCTTTTTATTTTTACATTTTCAGAGGTGGGATGTAGACAACTTACTGTGCTCCCATTCTGGGTATTATCTGGTCCATTTTTGCAATAAATAAACAAACAAACATATAAAAAAATATCCTGACAATACCATGTGCTATAGATTATGAAGTTACTGAGAGCCTCAAGTTGATAAAAACAGCATAAGAACAGGCTACTCTGAATGTTGGGAACATAACCATGGGAGAGGTGATACTGGTCCAAGCTAAATGTTCAGTGCACAAATGGAATTTTCAGGAAAGCTAAAATAAGCATAGGTTTTTTGATGCATGCTTAGTTCCTGAAACACAGTGTTTTTGCTTTCCATTCTTACTCCAGATTACCTCCAGGTAGTATAACTATCAGGTAGTTGGGCCCACTATGGAGTTAAGCTAGATTTCTATGTATATTTTATGTACGTGCATCAGCATCAGGCACAAGTAATTGCATATGTTCAAGAAATAAAGCTGTCTTTAGTCTATGCAGGGAATGATGACTTGCCAAAGGCATCTTTTCTTTTCTTTTTTTTTTTTTTTTTCATTGTAAAACTTATCTGTATAGGCACAGACCCAATGTAGAAATAAATATGATAGCTGCCAGACCATGAAAAAAGCACTATTACAATTCTTACATTTCAACAGTTTTGTTTACTGTACAAACTCTGTTAAATAATTACAAATAGTTATGGTCAAGGATGGATGGACTGATGGATGGATGGATGGATGATAAGTCTATAGATGGACAGCTAGTGGATAATGGATAATACTGGTCCATAATGGAGCTTAGACAGCATTTTAATAAACTCACAGTATGCAAGACTTCTACATTTCTAGAGAAAGAGAAAGAAACAATCTGTTGGCATATTGTCACAAGTCTGTTGAGGTGGAACTGAATGGAATGATATAACCATTTTGCACTGGGCATACTATGACAGGTTATAGACAGTTGATAGAATGAAATTTTATATAAAGGAGTAACCTTGTTCTATTGTATCCTGCAATTAAAGCCATTAGGCAAAGGAAAAACCATTTTGCTTTTCACCTTTATGATTCTAGAACGTATCTTCATTGTGCTGAAAAAAATCTAACACGCTATAAATATTTCACCATGACAAAATATAATTGATGTCATGTACAGCTTTAAATTATTGCTCGCATAATATATGTTTTTAACAGAACTGTATTTATTATTGCAAAAATTCTGAAACTTGTTCCAAATTACCATAGAAATGCATCAGAGTGGAAGAAAAAGATCTGTCAATGACAGAACCAGTTATTTGAAAAACTTTAAATTCCAAGTCAATTTCACAATAATTTTAGCTCGTCTTTTTTTTTTTTTTTCATATGGATGAAGGTTCAAAAAGGAAGAAAGGAAGAGAAATACAATAAACTTATTAAACTATATAGAAGGATCAATAACCAGAATGTTTTATACTATAGCCATAAAAATTTAGAGGAATATAATATCAAGAAAACTGCAGTTAAAAAAAAAAAAAAGAGAGAAAGAAGTAGAAAAGAATTTCATCACAAATATCAATATGAAAAAGTCAAGCCACTGGAAATCTAATTAGACAGTGCTATCTTCAACATTCATAGATGTGCCTAGCAATGATACATTATCACTCAAGCTTAAGCACTGGATCATTAACCGTGTAGAAATGTTACATGCATTTGTGTATACAAGATTAAATGTTATACATTCTTGCAATGTTCCATATTCTATTCAATCATTTTTAGCCACTCTTTATCTTTCTGTCACTTTCAATGAACTGTAAATTTGATAGCATGTTTACAGATATTTTTCTTACACTGACTAAACTATCAAAAGCCTGAATGATGATTATATCATTCCCTTGGCCCCTTAGCAGTACAATGTGCAGTGTCCTCAAAATGCCTTTCTACGGAATACCTAATCAACATACTTTGCATAGTACTTTGGTCTCCCTTTGAAAAACTCCCTTGTATCTCTCACAGTCATTGCTCTTGAGTGTAATAAAATAAGACAGAAATTCTTCAGTGACCATTGTCACATGAAACAGTATTTCAGAGTAGGCCTGACTAAAAAATATCTGTCTTTTTAAAGAGAAAGAAGTGTTAAAAGAGATAAAATGACAAAATTCTTCCCCAAATCTAAATGCATTAATAAGTGAGCATTTCAGAAATGAATGAGTGCTTGCTACATCCAGAGCATGAGGACTGGTGACTTAATAGGTGCAACAGAACCAGCCAGACCAATTCATTGTCTGGAAAACAGACAGTGGAAGGTTTTAAACTACCTAAAGCTTTTTTCAAAATCAAATCTAAAGCTAGAAATTATACAATCAGAATTGTTTCCTATTCACAAACTTTTTAATTACTCTTTCTGTTTTAAAAATTCTGTTCATCTTCTTGAAACATTTTGAAAGATTTTTTTAATTCTGAAAAATAATTGTTAGTATTTATGAATAATTGACAAATTATTATGGTCATTAAACATTAAGGGCTAATATAGGACAAGCTCCAAGGAGGTGTAGTAACACATCTTCACTGAGTATCCTAGAGGTTTACATCCTATGGGGCAAACCAAGGATTTACAGAGAAAAACTGAAGAAAAAAAACACATTTCATTGATCACTTTAAACACCTGAACTCACCACATTAAGCTTAATGTAGACATGCAGGAAAAAAAAACCACAATATAATTGATTTGTGAAATCAAACTAATTTACAATCTACAATAAAAGGTGGAGCTAAAAAATATACTGTAGTTTCAAAACCTTTGTTTTGAATATATATAAAGTTCAAACCCATTGTTGTGTGCATATTTCAATAAGATCCAGTTCCCTATAGTTTCCAATAAACTTGCACTGATCTACACAATGTTCTTAAATTTGGCTCTCTCAACAGTAGAATTCCATCTGGGATGCAACTTAAGGTGTTTAACAGCAGAATGTCTGTTCCTGACTCAGTGTGAGGAGACACTATCTCAATTTCTTCTATTCCCACAATTGTCCAATATTCCTTGTCATTGTGACTGACTGCTCAGTACTAATCAGTTCTTTATGTTGAGGTGATACAGTGAAATCATTCTATTTGCCAAGATTATTCTTTCCCTAGTGAAATCCACACACTGTTATCACACTGTTCTGTCTGTAGACATATACAGAAATGCTTAGAATAGGTGAAAGAAGTAGTAACAATGTGTCATAAGCAAATAGGTCAAGAAAAGGAGGAAAAAGAAGATGGAGATAAAATTATCTTGCTCACAAAAACAAAAACAACAACAACAAAGATCCAAATGAAAAGTACAGTCCCTTGCACTTGTTCAGACTACAGAAGAGAAGGTTCCAGGGAGGCTTCATTGCAGCCTTCCACAATTTTAAGGGAGTTTAAAATCAGAAGGGAGATCATTTTTTTTATATGGGCAGATAGTGATGAATGGTTTTAAACTAAAAGAGGGAAGATTTAGGTTAGATAGCAGGCACTGAGACACTGGCACAGCATCCCAGAGAAGTTGTGGTGCCCCATCCCTGGAGGTACTTAAGGCCAGGTTGGATGGGGCCCTGGGGTGCCTGAGCTGGTGTGGGGGGCAGCCCAACCCATGGCATGGAGTTGAGACTGGCTTTGAGGTCCCTTCCAACAAAAGCCATTCTATAATTCTACAGTTTTAAGCTTGCTTGCCTCTTAAACAAAGAAAATATTTCAATGAGCATGAAGGAGAAAATACTTCCAGATTCTTTGACAGAACTTACTAAATTTTGGTCAGAAATTTAAAATCACAGAAAGGGGAAAAACGCAAATAGTTTCCCCAAAATATGTCCATTCTTTCCAGGACAGATCTTTTGTCCTTGAACAGTATGGGGGTCTTGAGCAGTTTCAGTGCCACTGCCAAGCTAGAGCCACATCAGTAGACGGGCAGAAATTCTGTATAATCCTGAAGAAGAGAGAAAATCCAGCTGCTGAGGAAGCAAGGCAAATAGCTACTGTCCGCTTGGACAGTGTGAGGCTGGAAGCACTTGGAGACAACATCAGGAGCACTTCTTTTTCGCTGCTAATAAGGCGCTCATACGCCTGGTGGCTCACAAATGAGTTTTGAAGAGGAGAGATGAAGGGATGAAATGAAGAGGCTTTAGTATGGACCTCGTGGCTTCAGGTGACAGGTGATTTAGGTGAGATTAATATCCATGGAAAATTAATTCAACAGAAAAGCCTGCTTGCACTGAATTTGTTCTGATGTAGATCTGATTTTTTGAAACCTTATTCAACGTAACAGAACTATTTTTGGCATCTGCAGTCTCAAGTTTATAAAGCAAGGAAAAATAAATGCTCAGGTTATTTTAATGTCCCAGTGGACCAAGTAATTCTTAAGGTTTTGAATGCTAAATTTTGAAAAAAAATATAAACAACTCAGGGAGTTCTAAGATCCCATTAAAAATTCCTTCCTTATCATAAAATTTAATTTTCATCTCCTTAGCCTCATGATGTAGTGCTGAAGTATTTGTGAATGTAACAGACATATCTTCAGTTTCATAGTAAATATTCAAAATTTTATTTATTAGACACTAATTTTATTTGATATGATTGCATTTCTCTATGAGAAGATACATTGTCTTTTCTCACCATGGAGAAATTATGAGGGGAAAAAAAAGGAAACAAAAAGAAACAGAGTCAGCTCTAATGAAGAAGCATTATTTGATATTTGGTGATCACAGATTACCTGATAGAAACTGGCTGGGGGTGGGAAATACAGCAATTTCCTGTTCATATCGCTGTGTAGGAAAACACTGCACAGATTGAGTAACAACACAGAATACCTAGCTCAGAGTAGAAGGATGTGTACCAAGCCAGAGTTGAGGGAAAGACAAGTGGCAGAGAGAAACTACTTTGTCACAACCACTCTTTCATTCCTCCTGCACCACTGTGTACAGGTAAAGCACTAAGAATTGAAGTTGAGCCTAGGAAATGGGGCATTAAAGGTGCTCTAATGTTGCCCAGCAATGTGGTTGATGGCTTATCCTGGAGACTTTCAAGGTGAGGACGGATAAGATTGTGGGCAACCTGATCTTAATGTAGTGTCCCTGTTCATTGCAGGGGAGTTGGACTAGATGGCCTTCAGAGGTTCCAACTCTAAGGATTTTATGATTCTATTCTGTGGTTCTAAGAAAGAAGGAGACAGACTCTTTAGCAGGGTCTGTGGTTATAGGACAAGGGGAAATGGTTTCAAACTGAAAGAGGAAACACTTAGATTGGATATAAAAAAGTTATTTACAATAAGGGTGGTGAAGCACTGTAACCAGTTCTCCAGAGTTGGATGCCCCATTCCTGGAGACATCCAAGGTCAGGCTGGATGGGGCTCCCTTGGATGGGGCAACGTTGTCTAGCTAAAGGTGTCCCCGTCTATTGCAGGGGAGTTAGACTAGTTGACCTTTAAGGGTCCCTTCCCACTCAAACAATTCTGTGATACTATAATTATGAAAATGGTCCTGGCCATCATCTAGAGATTGGTGTCCAACATAAAAGTGTTCAGTCATATGATGGACACAAGTCTCTATCTTGATAGGTTGATACCTGCACCCTGCCTGTGCAAAAGATGGCTGTGCTTCTTTGACTGAATCTGCATCTTCGAACAGTTTCCTCTGAATGAGAAGCCTTCGATGAACTATATCCTGACTGAAACACTGCATAGCCTGAAGGTGCCCCTGTCTGTCTTCATGCCAGACACTGATGATCTGTGCTAGGCAGCGCTGGCATCTGCCACTGGAGAATCACATGAGGAGAGAGAGAACACATCAAATGCCAGTGGCACGCCAAAAGGGAAAAGTGAAGTGGGGTCATACAAGTATGTCTCACACATGTATCAGTTTAAGCAATAACTTATAACTCAAATACTTAATGAATCCTGAGTAAAATTCCTCAAATTCTGCCAAAGTTTTGCTGCCTTCCCAGGTCTGTGTTGGAAACTAACAAACAGTATACACAACTAAAATGTATCAGACGTGCTCATACCGTCTATTTTTTTTTCCCACATTGTTACATAGTAGGTCTTGGAAATATTTCACACAATGTAATAAATTATATTTTCTGAAGAGTATCTCATTTCTCCATTGACTAGCTTTTCTTATGATTAAGTATATTTAAAATGCTTCCAAATCAAGTATTTTACAGTTAGAGATGTCTTAAAAGCTTAAAAGACAATAAAGCCTTAGAAATGATAGAAAAATCAATCCGAATCATTGAGAATGCATGGCTTTAGGACATAAACTTTAATGAATTTGGGAAAGGTGGGAAAGTTCTGCTTACAAGGCTAAGGCACAAAGGCAAGTTGCTATGTGAACTGAGAGCCTTCTGAACTCCAAAAGGAACTTGAATCAAAGTGAAGTTTTGAGTGTATGAATTTTCAGCATAAATACTAAAGAAGTTAGGACTCAAAAATAAATATGCTGTCTACGTTTATCCAAGTAAATAGGTGTATGGATTTCTCACTACATTCATAATTCATTGGGATTTTTAACGTTTTCAGCAGTTCATTTCACGTGTTTTTGCCATTTTGAAGGACCAGCCAAATGAAATCCTCTTAAGAAGAAACCTGCTGTTTAATAAAGAGACTAAAATTACTAAGTGAAACTATCATTTTTCCTGTATTAGCCATAATATCTTACAACAATTTTTCTCAATTTACTTGCAGGGATTTGAGGCTGGAAGATTTGCTAATTTTTTAAGCAGATCGTAAGTACAGGAAAGATTTTCCATATTCACAGATTTGACATACTGCCATGCTTGCAAAAGAGATGATAATATTTCTGACACGTACTCTTACTGTGCTGCACATTTCAGAAACTTTGTAGACTTAACATTTAATCCTTAGTATTTCCATGGACTACACTAGCCTCAGACCTAGACAGGGACTTAGTCACAATACCTCCAGTTTCTTCTGTCAAATACTGATGAGTATCTTTATCTTCAATCACACTGTATGTTTTCTGATATGTATAGTGTATATAAATGTTCTTTTTGTACTTTAAAAGTGAGTAAAATATACTAAGTCAGAATGCTCTGGTTTCTAGAAAACACAGATCTCTTTCTTCATAGGCTACAGTACATTTCAGTAATAAGAATATAATTCTGAATACCAATGAACTAGTTAAAAGCAAAAAGAAGAACGATTTGCAGCTTTATGGCCTTATTTCTCTGTAGCTATCACATCATTCCTTTCCAAAATGGGGAAAAAAAAAGGGGGGGGAGGGGAAAAAATGACAAGAACGAATGGTCCATCTAGTGTAAAATCTTTTTTAAAACAGTAACTAGTTGAAGTATTAACATGAGTAAATAATGTGGGGCAATTAAAAGCTGATCTCTTCCCAAATCATGGCACTTATTGGACATGCTCACTAGAAATTATACCTAGACATCACTTTTAAGAGCCAACCCCGGCCTAAGCAAGTTTTGTTTTGATTAATCCAGTGATCTTCACCATTCTTGTAAACAAGCTTTAATCTTAAGACTCTCTCTGGCTCTCAGCAGTGAGGCTATGGAGCATGCAACACATGCCATCAGTGAACACATCCCTAAAACCAAATTTGGTATGCAGTGACCTATAAAACAGTCCACATAACTCTTCTGCTGTCGGGAAACTACAAAAATAAGGTAACTTCATTCTGTCTGGACTATTTAAAACTGTGTAAGGATGAAGGCACTTGAGCCTTAATTTTGCCGGCACGCAACAAGTCCTTTTGTATTGAGCCATGGGAGAGGAAGTTGAGCCTTTTGTATTTTTAGTGCTACTATCATCATGGAATACTTGCACATTTTAAAATGCATTTCATCACATACATTTCTCACCGCAAATATTACTAATTAAGGACATCACATGGGTTTGAAACCATGCCTCAATTATTTAGTTCTAGATATAACCTTACTCTTAATGTTTCCTATTCCTTAGAAACAAGCATACTCATTTATTTGAGATTTTCAAAAAGGATTTTCAAAATAAGACTCCTAATTATATAGGATAAAACTCCAGCATTTGGGTCTGATTCTCATTTACACTTCAAGTGAATGATTTGCGCTGCTCAAGCAACGTGAGTCTTTGTATAAATGAGAATCATCCTCATATTTTTTATAATGATGTATTTACACATTACATTCACACATTTTAGATTTCTATACTGTACTAAGAGACTTTCTGTTCTTTGTTTTAAATCCAGTACATGAAGTAATACGTGCAAACGTGTACAATGTTTATGAAAAATTAAAGAACTGCAGCATTTTATGACAAATAACATCTTACAGTTGAAAAGCAGGTATGTGGCGTGATTTTTACTTTACTGACATGCATTTCCAGTGCCATATGCCACAGACTGTTGCAAGACATACTGTTTTCTTTCAGGACGTTACCTTGTTTTGACGGCAAACATGACTTGACAGATGCCTCATCAGAGACTTGCATGATATCTGACCTTTTTGTGATACGTCACTTCTAGAAAGACTGTGTAGGTGCTCTGTCATGGAACACATAATAGAGATACAAACCAGAAAATTACATGATTCAAAACCTTTCACCCTGTTGTGCTTTTCTTTTTGTTGTTTTGTTTTGTTTTTCAGCTTTTCCTGTGCTGTATTTCTTTGGGGGACATGTAATTTCTTGGTCTCTGTAAAATGAGACTCTAGATCTCAGGATCTATGTTTTAGAATCACATTACCCAAAGATTTAGACCTGTTCTACACCAAGGAACAATCTATTTGAATTGTTTACAGTTACCTTATGATTTAATTAAAGCAAAGCTGAGCTTGAGACTCAATTATAGAGATAGATAACTTTTAAGCACCTCCCAAAGTGACTTCCTCTTGGAACTGTTCTAGATTTTGCACACCTGTTGCAGTGCAAAATCATCATATCCCCCAAAACCAAAACATGTGAGGAATAGCAGTACTGTACTGCAATATAACCATGTATCTTTAACTGGATTCCAGCTTCAGTGGCAGAGAACAGAACAATTGAAGACACACTTAGACTACACCTCCACCACTCACATCCAGAAAGAAATTCTCTAGAGTACATTTCTGGCTCCCTTGTAATCAAGATTTATTGTTATGAAGAAATGCAGGGCTACAAGAATAAGCCTGCTCTCACTGTTAGCTGGGCATACATTGATCAAAATTCTGTTCATACCATATATAAATTCAAGTCACTGAAGAGAACATAATTATGTAGTTTTGTTTTACCACAGAAAATAGATAATTATGGATAATAATGGCTCAGTTATGTTGTGAGATAATTAGTACTCAAAGTATGAAACACTGCATGGAGGTTATGGGATAATCTGAAAGGAAGTCACACAATTTACTGTAGTGAACTCTACTTACTACTTGTTATACATATGCTTTGATCAGAGCTTAAAATATTCATAAAGATGTGGCACACTTTATTATTGCTTAGAAACAGGAATCAAGGAAAACATTCCATAGGTAATAGATCTTCTAGAATTCTGGGATCCCAAATTAGCTGAATGAATCTTCTTTTTCTTTCTAACACTATAGTAATGTTACATTGAGTTTGCCATTCCAATTATAAACACCCTCCTGATGATATATATATATATATAAAATTATTGACTCGATCTTGGCTTTCTAAAACTTTAAAGATGAAGAAACAAATACTGCCAGTATGTCTAAAGTATAGATGCTATCAACCTAAGAATTCTACTTTTTCTTCTGACTCTCTCTTATACTCCACTGTGAGGGATGGGGTTAGTAAAAGGCTGTATGTTGTTTAACTGTTTAATGGGTTAAACTACAACAACCCATTACCCTGGAGACCTCTCCCCTCGACAGATTTCACAGACTCCCCATTAGGCTCTGCATGCAATGAGCAGCCCCTGCACTCCAGCTCGGATCTGACCACTGAAAGACAGTAGAGTAAGACAGTAGGACTCACACCTTGGGTGCACATATGCAAACTGTGGTAGTGCTTTCTCACTAGTTGTGCCTTACTGGGTTCGAGAAGCAGCAAGAATGCTCCAGCACAAAGCTGAAGCTGTCAAAGTTCCTAAGAGTGCATATAGCCAGTGGAGCCCATAGCTTGGTGCAGCTATAACAAGGTCATTTGAAGACTAGCTATAGAAGGGGTGTCTAGAACTTTGAAGGTGTTGATAAATTTGTGTAAATGTCTAACAGTGCGGGCCTTTGGTTGTATTGCTGAAATCGACAATTAATGTATTGATCCCTGATGGCTGGTAAATTGTGTGTCATTAATAAGTCAATAAACTGCTGCAGCAATGACCAGATTAAAGGTATGTTAAGTGGCCATTTCTTCTGAGATCACACACACAGGCTAGCAAGAAATTAAACAGTACCTTCTGAAGCTCTCAGCATCTGAGGCACAACTGTTTATATCCTTTACTATTAGAGCACTCCTGGTATGACTCTGGCTCATGCCAGGCGGTATTCTCCAGCTGCTCTTGCATAGAAATTCAGAATTAACATGGGATGATACAGCTCAATAGACAGTTTTCATGAGCCAGACTCTCATGGGAGTTTGAGACAGGTAAATAGGAGTGATGCAGGCTGCTTCTCACCAGTTAGACTCAGGAATGGGACCATCATGTTTGCAACCATGTTTAATTTACTGGTATAAGCTGCACTATTAAGAGAAAAAATAAAGTCATAGTATTATGACAAAATTTTGGATCAGGACTTTTTTCTCTAAATCTTGGAGGCAATCAAGATCTAAATGTAATTTGCACCTCTTTGACAGGGAATTACAGATCTAAGTGCAGAGAACTGTGTCACATGGGGTGCCTCTTGGTTTCCCACACAGATGGAAAATCCTCAAGGATCTGGTGAAAGAACAGCCTGAAGAATATGGAGCCAATCCCAGAAGTGAACTTGTTATATTTAATTAGCCTCATGATTGTACTGAGTGAGTTAACAGTATTTTAATAAACTGCCATTGTACTCACACTGTTTTGAATAAAAGTATATTGCACCCTAAGTTATATTTGAGAAGAGGACCTCAAAAGAGTTGACTCATTAACAACACTGTCATCGAGTGAAGAACGGTGGCCTAAAATTATATAACCATGTAGTCTTCTGTCAGTTTGTTACACAAATGATAAACAAGGATTTGCATTTTCCTTTTTCAACCCAAATTTGAAGGCAAATTTAAGGCAAATTTTAATAGCTTATTGTAAGTACAATGGGTATTGAAAAACTGCTAAGGTCTCTCCAATAAGATGACAATATACTTCATATTCAATATCTTCATCTCTAGTGTACTCAGTTGTCTCATCTCAATTCCCTCCATGCATCAAAAGTAAAAGTTGATAAAAGAAGATCTGCACATTAACACAAATCTGAAAGCAAACTACGCAGAGAACACTGGGGCTAATAATAGACTCTAACACTATAACTCTGGAATTCACAAAAATAAATGGTTATTGCACCAGTGTAGAAAATGGCACTGTTAAGGAGTATTTATGCAGTTTCCTGCAACACACAAATATTCTTGAAATAAATTAACTTCGTAAAATGATCTATGTTGCTCATACATTACTACAGGATTGCAAAGGAAGTAATATTTTATGAGCCTGTATGGTATTAATAAATTATTACTTTCTATCCCTTCTTATTGCCTCCATTTTTTAATAAAGGAAGAGATAGAACTGTCTAAAACAGCCCCAAAACATCATCCAGGATAGACAAAGAACAGTTGAGTGACCTCTGTGCGATGGAGCAGCTTGTGCATTGCTGTGCCAGAAGTGTTTTGTAGACTGCATCAGCACCTCCACCACAGCATTTGCTTGAATAATACATGCAGATCTGCCATTTGTGTCCCACAAGAAATAAAAAGGTGGTGCTTGGGGATAGCACATCTGTAATAAGCTGTGACAAATACATCCTCCAGAGCCAGCTACAGCATCCAGACATTCACATATGGCAGTGGTATCTTAGTGAGAGCAAAATGTTCCTCATGACTGTGCATGATGACGAGTAGAGGTAAGCTTGTGTTTCTCTTTTGATTTGTTGTTCAGTCTCATCATGAGTCAATATTCACCTCTTTCCCAACGCTACTTATGAAGGCATGTGTTGCACATCCAAATTCAGCCATAACTACTTAGACTCTTAAAAAGTGTCTGTTTTGGACTGCGCTAAATATAGAAGAAACAGAAAGGCAACCTTCAGTAAGGTTCAAGTATGTCATGTTTGACATAATTGGGCTGCATTTGCCTGTCCCAATTCAACTACAACTGACCCTGATAAAATCTCCTCACCAGCAGCCCCAAAACAGGGACAGTGATCTTTCACAACAGTAGCACATCAACTCTTGTAGCTTCCTTCTAACTCAGCACTGTTAAAGTAATCCAGGCTGTCTTATACATTATAAATACCTACAAATACAAATAGTTCTCTCCACTTTGAATAAAATGAATTAATGAGTCAATGCCTAAAACTGACACAGAGACTGGAGACATGATGAGCAGAGGGGAATCTGAGCAGCTGCCACATGCACCACGCAGAAAGACACGTACCCACAGCTTCCTGGTCAGGCACTCACCATGTAAGCAGATTGCACAGGCAGAGGGATTGTAGGTACCAGCTTGGCAACGCCTTCCCAAGACACTCTACATCTGAATACCAGCACCATTTTTTCAGGGTAGGTTTGGATCTGAGAGACAGGATGTCTCAAGAGCAGAGGCAAGCAAAGTGCGCACTCAGACCAGCACAAAGGGTTACAAGTTCTATTCAACATACACACACACACACACACACGCACACACAGGCATGCATTTTAGATAATCCCAGTAAGCACCAAGCAGAAACTCCCTAAGTAAGTGCACTATTACTTAGCGACCCTTGAGAGACTGCAAACCACCAAAAAGAAGAGAGAAGGAAAACGTTGGTGGTGGATTCAATAGGCAGTGCCAGCAGGGTGTCCCCTGCTTCTAAGTGCACTTTCTCTCTTGCGCCCACCACAGCTTCTCTCCTGCTTTTATTCTCCCCAGGGTCTGCAAGGTTTGTTCCATTGCACGCTGCACCCATGTGGCCAGTGCATGATACAGAGCCCAAGTGGGACACCTGCTTGCAAAGCAAGTCTTTGCAGAAACAAGAGAAAATACCAAAGCCAGCTCTCTCTACAAAACACCGAATTTGTGGCTACAGCCGCAAATACCAGTTCCCTTAAAACTGTCAGAATACTTTGTTTCATTCCAGGATCATTTTTCAGTCAGGAAAACTGAAAATCAGTGTCAGTCTTGCTTTTCTCTCAAATGCAGCAGAAATAAGAAAATTCAGCAAACCCCATCAATTCTATTGGATTTCCTTCCTTATTTATATTTCCTGCTAAAAATATTTGAATTGACTTGGAGCTTTCTACTCACTTTCCAAAAATTGTAACCAATTATTGTTCATCATGCTCTACTCATTAAGAACTAAATCAGTCCTGAGGGAAAATTTATGGAAAAAAAAATAAAAAATCTTTTAGTGTGCATTTTACACCCAACAATATTCTTTCACTTTGAGAAGAAAAGTGGTAGGAAATCTTCCATTCTCTACAGGCCTCTATACAGCAACTCCAGTCAGCAATGCATAAGAGATAAGACTAAAAATAAATCAATAAATATAAACTTGACACATATAAAGAGACAGGGAATTTATGTGCCTCACAGAGAACAATTTCTTTTTCTCTGAGTGAGTTTGTCTACAGAGCACCTAGATGCACTGTCCAACTACAAGACAAGTAACACAAATAATGTGATATTTCAGGTATTGAAAAAAAAATCTTTAATGTAAGCATGAATACTTCTTTTTATGGGAAAGGCTAGCAGACGAAGATAAAGTCTGTACTTTTGCAGCCTGATGATAATTAAGACCATGCAGATTAGCTTAATGCTTGATAATTTGTTCCTCAAGATGCACATCAGCTTTTTTGGCACCTGCTGACTCTTTGGAGTAAAGGCAATGGCCTATCTTACATATCACATCATGTAAATGAGGAAAGAGCTTGTGTTTGACCCAGATGGAAGATGGCCAAATCCCCCAGCTGGAATCCTTTGTTGAGTCCTTTCCACCTCCCTATGGCCACAGTGAGTGCAGGCAACCAGAGCCAGAACTCATCAGCCAGCTTGGGGGCAGTGCTTCCCAGCAGCAGGAAGATTCCAGTGAAGATCACATTAAGAGTCTCTTGGGCTCTATTCTGCAAGTTTCTAAGAAGCATCTCTCATTAAATATCTTCGTCTTGAAAAGAAAGAAACAAACAACAGCAAAGAAAACTCCAAATCAGACTTTACGATAACACTCAGCTTTCACTGAGTTCTAATAGCAGACACATTGACTGCAAACATACTTTGTTTAATAGAAACAGTTTTTTTTTTTTCATCAGTTTTAATGTCTTCATATTGAGGAAACAAGATGGCCCAAGCCTTCAATATCAGTTACTGGATTACTCTGCTTGTGTCATTCAGAAAAAATGCATGGCAGATTTTGCTCCTATTATGTTTTACAATATACAGAACTATGAAATTCCTAAAAAGTAAATATAGTATAATGCCTTTTGTCACAAAATGTTACTCCATTTTAACAGAATTTCTTGCACAATGAATTGTGATGGGTTATGTTTGTTTTCATCATGCCATTAGTAAAAGTGATACCTCTTTAGCTCTAATTAGACCACTGTCATAGAGGCCATTTATAATTCAATAACCCCTTTATCTATTTTCTTCCCCTTCAGAGCTCTTCAATCAGGACTTATGCAGCAGGTTGCATTTGCTTTGAAAATCCATTAGCCTTCTGCTTCACTTGTGGGCTTTCTGAGGGACACAAATGGGTAGACACATAACTTTATTTATTTATTTGTTGTGCTTTTCCTTTTAGGCTAGATGTAAAATGATGGTGCCAGTGGTGGGGGGAAGGGGCTAATAATAATCTTTAGTGTCATGGTCTTACAGCTTAATTTGTCATCTTATTTTTCACATGCAAGATTCTGACAACATTGATCACCTAAATCTGTTAAACAATTTTTTCATGAGGCTGACACACTGCCCCAGTGCTTGCATCTATCAACATCGCTCTGATTTATAGGCTTAATAATGGGAAATCATTTGGTAGCCCGGCTCTATTTTGCCTGAACACTGACCTGTGACCTTAATTTGCTGCCTTTTGAGGCTCTTTGTTCTCTCATAACAGGTACAGCTCACTAATCAACAGAAGCAGCTTTAAAAACCTAAATAAATATTTAACTGAGATATAAGAGTATGAATGTTTAAATTAGTTCTTGTTGGAAAAGTATAAATAACTTAGACTGAACAGAACTATTCAAATCAAAGGCATGCTAGCAAAAAAAAAAAAAAAAGATGGAATTTGGCACACATTTAATATTTCATATCTTTCTTTGTTCCTATTTCAAAATATTAAAACAAGCTGTTATGAATTTGTTATGAATTTCTGAAATAAAAGAAATAATTCCCTCAATATGAGTCCTGAAAACAAAACCTAGAAAGAAAACACTCAGTTGCTTTGATAAGTATCAAAAATGAGACTAATTGGAATAAGGCTGTGTCATTAGCTCAAGGGCAGGCATTTTAAATTATGGTAAAAGTTTGGTACTTCAGCAGAATAGAAGCCTAACTAATAGCATATGCTTACCTCTTATTTAAACAAAAAAAATAACGCAGAATATTTTACTTTTTTCGTTAGCCCTCCATTCATTGATCAGCAGTACACAGAAAAAAACTTCAAACATTTTAAAGGAAACCCAATGCTCGAGAATTTTTTGTGAAACTTTATATAAGCATAAGGCATATTGAGGTACATCCCTAGCCAAACAATACATTGGCATTCACTATCACGTAATCATGGTTAAGAAACTGCTTCATCTTATATATAATGTGACTTTGCAGTTGGAAATCATACTCACTTTGTGAAAAGAAAATCGTCAGTTTTCTTCAACAATTCTGAAAAGAAATACTGGTTCTTGGAAGTCCTTGAAAAAGCAGTCTACTGAGAGCAGTTTGAGAAAGTAATTTACAGTGCAGTTAATAGGTAGAATAAACACTCCATACCCACTCCTTTGAGACTGTTTCCTCATTTCAAGACCTGTTTTTTCTCCTCTCTTATCCTCCATCTCTTATCCTGCCCCCTATCCTAATTTCAAAGTGGAGAAATAACATAAGATAAAAACCTGGGCTAACACAAGGGAGCCAACACTATTCGCTGCCCACACGAGTAGGACAAAGGAGAGATATTTCCCCCACACAGATTTGAAAGAGTTACCAGAGCAGATCCCGAACACTTGCTAAAGTCAATGAAAATTAGGTGTTTGTAGGAAGGCCATGTTGTCAGGAATGGAAAGACAGAAAAATAGTTTTGCATAGTAGAACCACATTTATCAATGAAGGAGAATAAGCCACAAGTTTCCTATGGAACCATGAAGATGAAGTGGCAGATTTAGCCCTCTGAAATATAGGTAACCTGTGAACAACGAATGCCAATAAACTGGAAAACCAAGAGTAAAATTTCAGTTTCCACTTTAATAAGGGATTAAATTCTTGCAAATTGCTGAGGAAGAAAGTATTTCATTCCTACACATGTTGTAGTTTCAACAATGCATCTCATTTCAGCAATGCTTCTCTAACTCTAACAATGTTAGATATTTTATTTCATGCAAAAAAACAATTCATTCAATTATTTCAATAGTTGGGGATTTATATGGCTTCAGTATGAAGACAAAGAGTACTTACATACACTTTAAAGGTTGAGAGTCTGGAAAACAATAGCTACTACTTTCAATATATTGAATATATTTCCAGTGCAAAATTTATTTGTCAGTGTTTCAATTTTTAATTAATTTACATCACACAAGTTCAGGAGGGAAATGATGGTTTACCAAGGCAAACATTGATCTTCTTGGATGTTGATTACTCTTTCACCCAACAGATCTGAATATACTTTTCTTCTTCACTGAAAGTTGGCGTATAGGTCAGTGTTTCAGTCTGGGAATAATGACATCCTCAAAATTCTTCTTACATTTTTATTTCTGTATTATAAAAGTATCATAGTCTCTTGTCAGTCAAATTAAGAGTACATTATTTAACATGTACTCTCTAGACAGCAAAATAAGTGAAAACATCTTGACTTGCTTCTTTTCGTGTATGTCAATTGTGTGCATAATATTTGAAGGTTAATAGTGTGACAGTTATTCACCAAACCATGCAAACAGTATCTTTCTAACAATGAACAATTTCCTTGTGAAATGGATTGGAAAGAATGCGATAGCATACAGAAGATTATATTAAAATGATGCCCCTTCAATCTGATGGACAGTGGAAATGCTCAAAGGCACCATTAAAATTAGAAACACCCATCTGTACATTGTCTTGTCAGCTATATACCTTTGCACACATACTCAAGTGCATAATACTCTGGTTTTAAACTTGATGGCACCATACCTGTAGGATATGCTTAGGTAAGAATACATAATAGGAAAAGTATTTGAATTCTTGCACCAGGGATGCTGCAGATATTCAAGTGCATTTTGTAAACAAACTGTCAAATACAGTACCTATAAGATTACTGTTCTTAATAAAAATGCTATTAACAAATGGAATCTCTAACACATGAAAAATATTGCTGCAAGATAGACATAATTGAGATCCTAACCTCTGCATGGTTTTTCTGTACTTAGTGGAGTCTGAAAGTTTTTAATATCAATTAGTAATTTGAAGAAGGACATTTTACTCCCCAAAGAATAATTCATGTGTTATGAATAAAATCCAAACATTTCTGAGGAAGTTCAAGAAGCATTAGAATAGTAACATTAAGAAAAACTTGTGCTTCTGGTTATTACAATGTATCTTCATCCAAGTTAGAACACTTCATACGTATAACTGAGAAATGACATAGAATCTACTTTGTCCTCCTACTGAATATGTAAATACATCATCCTAAGTACATCAAAATGAAATTATGCTTTCTAAATGCTGAGATGCACTCAGGGTAACGTTTTATCTAATTTCTACATTAAAACATCACTCCAACAGTTGGCTGTTGCATCCTCATATTAAATCTCTAAAGGCTATGTTCCTTGTATCTGGGAAAGCAAGGTGAAGGTCTAAAGGTCTAAACATGAATGCATAAATCAAACAGGATTTCAATATTTTTTGTCTTTTTTTAAATAAAATGAAGAAAAATTTTGGCTATTCACTAAAATGTCAAGACAAAGTATCAATGCTATTTATAAGTGCATCAGCTGGCAGACTTAAGAGAAATAGAAATACTGCTGCTGCTGAATACAACAGCTAGTGTATGTTCTGAACTGACATTCAGGGTGCTACAGTTCTAGCTCAGAACTGTGTAAAACATTATTAATTGTAGCCACCCAGAAGCCACCCAGTGATTTGAAAAGGACAACTCAGTGCTAACACTAAGACATCAAATAATATTTTAAAATGAAACACAATGGAAAAGAAACAAACAAACAAACAAACAAAAACAACAGCAAAAACAAACAAACAAACAACAACAAAAAAAAACAAAACAAGCACACCAGAAACACAAAGCTGTAACACAAATCTAGGAACTTTATGCAGTTTCCCAAATGAACACAGTCATTAGTAATACGTATGTTACAAAGCAATCTTAAGACTGAAATTAAGGCCAACTGTGACATTAGAAGTTCAAAGGAACAAAGACATATGGCCCAGGTCTCACAGTCCCATAAGCTCCACTGCCCTGAAGGTACCTACCATGGAGAGAGGACAGAAGTCATCACCCTTCTGTCATCACGTGCTGAAAGGAACCAGAGTGAAATCTACATCAGGCTCTCCAAGGGTTGCCTGTGCTCATGGGCTTTGCCAAAGATTATTAAAAATGCTTCCAAAGAGAAGGATAGATGTGCTTCGCAACATTAATGGAAGCCACTATATTCCAAGCACTTGGAATAGGGGGAGAAGTGAGGGGAGGATTAGCCAGGGAATGCCTTAGAATACATATATAAAGCATAAACTTAAACTGTATGTGAAAGAAAATCTGCTCAATAATTTAGGAAGGAGAGAACTGTGATCACAGCAACGCAGCTGATAATGCTGACAACATTTTGGATGTGTAAGAAGTGAGAAGATTTCAAGCAGCAAAGATGAAATGAAAACCTACTGTAAAAAAGGCTGAGATTTCAGCAGCAAAGATAAAAAAGAATAACAACTTGTGGACAGAAGAGAAAGAAAATGACAGGAGTTTGTGACTATAGAGAAAGCAAAGCAGAAAAACATACATTTTTAGCTGAACTAACTCGTGGACAATAGTCAAAACACTACTTAGCTTTAGTTTGTTATTGCTTTCAGGCACAGAAAAGACATTTTTACTGAAAATAAAATTTTATATATTTCAGAATGAAAAAAAAGCCATGAGGTATCTATAGCTAATAATGAGACTAGAAGGAAGAGAAAGTGAAAGGGAATAGATCTTTTGAGTACTGGTACCTTAAGGATGTATCACTCACAGATCACACTGATCCTAGAGCTATGCATATTGTGCTTTCTTTCCCTCACACTCCGCTAGTAAATCCTTACTTCTATTATGGAATAGCTCTCATTTAATCATGGTAACATAAGACTTCTCCAAATAATTATTTTAAGTAAGCTCAAAGATCAGAGCAAAGATGTTCTGATGTTCCTAAACTACTGTGCTTGGGGTGTTCAAGAATCACAAGATTTTATGCTATAAAACATAGAACAACCCAGGCAGAGAATAAGTGTATGGTCTGCCTTTGGCTTTGAACCAGTTCAGATGACCCAACTCCAGCAGGGTCTTTCCTGTTTCTTTCTTTTCCTGTTCCAGTACACCTGCCCGTATAAATCCCACTATCTTCTTCCAGGTAAAATTACTTCTTCCTTGAAGGTAATGACTAATCGGAAAAAGACCATGTAGGCCTTTTGTAACCCAAGAAGCTATGCAAAGTTTCTTAACTGAAAGTAAACTGAAAAGAAAGGATTTTCCCCCAAAAGAAAAGAAAAAAAAATAAAATAAAGCACAAGATTCATTGGCTAAAAGCATTCATTTTAATTTATTGGTTCACTCAGCCCTGATTACCTGCTGAAAAAATTCTGAAAGCTCCTTTAATGTTTTTCAGAATTCCTGTGTTGGGAATGATTTAAAGGTCCATTTAAAGGAACTCACAAAGCTAGATCAACATAGCGAGTTAATCTTAACAAACAGTAGGAGAAAATTTGCAGAGTGGTGCTGAGAGCACTCGCAGGACTAGCTTTAACTCAGCCCCCCAGCACAATCAGGTGTGCTGCAGAAGTGCATCTTCCTGTTCATTTTCATCTAAAGGATATCTAGCTTACTTGCCCCCCAAAAACTTCATAGTACAAATCAACAACTGCTAAGTCAGACACCAGAAAACAAAACAAAACAAAAACAACAAAAAACCTTCAGAAGTAAACTCCTGAACCAAACTGAGATCTTAGATGTAGCTACATCCATGAATGCAATCTCTAGAACTTTTCTAGCAGGAATTTCTGCTGTGCTACAGCAGGAGCTGATGTCCCAGAAAAAAAAAAAAAAAGAAGAAAAGAAAAAAGAAAAAAAAAAGTTTTTTATGAGTTTTTTATGTCCCAGTGCAGGACAGAACTGACTATGAATAAATCAGTGCTAAAAGAGAAAGACAACTTAAACTGCATGAACTCCATGGAGGTGCTTTAGGTCTTTAACCAGTAAAATAGGAAAGATAAATCCTTAAAAACAAAAAGTTGGAAAGAAAAAGAAGTCCAAGTACCATCACCAAATTTGCCCTTTAATACATTTCTATCATTGCAAACATAAGAAATAAAGATTAAACATTTTCCTCAGCAATCATAAGTGTCGGTGGAAATAAACCCTTAAATTCTAACTTAATCAGGACAAAAAAAAAGATGTTAAATCGTAATAAGAAACACTAGCTTTTGCACTAGAACTGATTAATGCATAGTTCACATATGATGCAAAACAATGCAAACATCTAGGGTTGGTATAAATCAGCACCACTGGTAAGTCTGTCCTCAGTGCTCAAATAATTTATTTTCTCCTCTCAAAATGAGGTGAGGTGAGAAACCCAGCCAATTCCTTGCATGCTCCATTTACATGATCACAAAGTTTCAACAGTTGTACTAGCTCAAAAATCTGACACAGAAATGTGCTTTAAATAAAAAAGCACACACACACAAACAAACAAAAAAAAAGCAACCAAAAAACACAAGTCTTGAGTAATATTCCCACGTAAATCTCATACTGAATGCAAACTGATTATAAAACAAAGGAGAATCTTAAAAGAGTTAAATTTATTTGATTTACTATGCAATGCCTGTAAAGAGGCAAGCTAATTTATGGGAACTGACACCTGAGATTAACTGGTGAGATGCTAGTTTAAGCTGGATGGGTAAACTAGATAAATGGCTGACCTCCAACTATGCCTTATCTGGTGTAAATAGACAAACTTTTGAGCACATTAGCCTTCAGATCTGAGGAAATAGATCAGAGAGGCAAAGTAACATTGTTATGCCTTCCAACATCTAGCAAGCCACATAATTACATACTGCAAGTAGCAGAATTCCTTCAATAAATCAGAAAAAGAAAGTAATAAGTTATAAGAGTAATAAGTAATAAGTTATAAGTTATAAGTTATCAGTTATAAGAGTGGTTAATATTACAGCAAGCCCCAAGGTACTAGGGACCTGTTGGAAAACTGACATATGCTTTACTAACTTATGTCCCCTTATACAGAAACTTATTTTTAAAAGAAATCTTAAATATTACATACTAAATCTACTTTTTCTTACTATCTCCTTTGCAAAAATTACATTTTCCATGAGTAATTTAAGTTTATGCAATCATTATGGCATAACTAAACTGAGACCTGAATTTTCCTGCACTGCTTGAAAGGAATTAGTGCTAGCTTACTCTGCCATCTCTTATCTGTTCACATGATTTGATGTGCCCTTGTGTTAACCTCAACAGTAAACAAAACACTGTATGTCAAATAATGTAATGTAGAACAACTTTCTGTTCCATCTTTGGCTTGGTTACTACTAGTTAGAAAACCATAAAATGTAAACACTTTCTTAGGAAAGGTAGATGTTAAGTTTAATTGGTAAAAGCAATTGCCTCTACTTAGAAACCTAGATTTATATATTACTGTTTAATGCATTCTATGAAATAGACTGCACATGTAATATCAGAAAAAATTAAGTTTCATACTAGCACATGATTATATTGACTTGACAGATATGATCATATCACTTCATTGTGTTCTGCTGAAGTTTAAAGGGTAGAAAAGTACTTCGTAAAGACAGACAAATGGAATGACCAAAATACTCTGTCAACACATCTATATACCTTACTTTACATTCACTTGGCAGCCACATTCCTCGTTTATTCTTCTTAAGCCTCATGGTCCTTCCACCAGACCTACACTGCTGTAACACAACGCAACTCTAAGCTTTCTTTCAGCTCTTACTGTTTAGATCACCTCATCACCAAGAGGATGAGCATTTCTACAAGGAACTACAAAGAACGGCCAAGAGTAGAGTACTGCAGCCTCATGGAACAGAAAATTACTCTTTGCCAGCTGAATAATGATCACGGTGAAGAAGCAGCTACAGCATGCTCAGTTTATTTTTGAGCACTGCTGCCTGGCATGTATTTCTACACTTCTTCACCAAAGCAGAATAAAAAAATACATTTAATTAAAAGAAAATTCTGACAGTCATTATGGATACATCTGAACTGACAAGAAGTCACATGTGTGGCTTACAATGCCTTTTTAAAGCCCACTGAGGGATCTGGAGCTTCCCATTTGGTACTGTCACACTCAAGGTCATATGAATCATTCAGATCTAATTTTACTTTTACACTGACAGTGTAGCGCTAGTAACATTGTGCTTGAGATCCTGCAGAAACCAGATGTCTTAGAGTTCTCAGGGATATTCTATTTCAGATCCTCAGATTATCTATCTAAATATAAACTACTTTTTCTACAAAATATTAAGCCATATGACACTATTCACAGCTTTGCATAAGTTTTCAATACGCTTCTCCTTAATTACTTATCTTTGATTTGATCTTCAACAGATGAAAAAAAATGAGCTTAACTTAAAAAAAATTTCCTATGGTGTTTTTTGCTGTTGTTGTTTTGGTTTTTTTGTTGGTTTTTTTTTCAATAAGTTATGAGAATAAACTGCAGTTCTGGCAGTAACCATTCAGTAACCATTCGGCTTTCTTAGTACAAATGGAAATGAAGAGCTCCATTGCACTTGTTTTTGAGAAAAGCTTACCTCAGGAATGTATGCATTTGTTCCCAAATAAATTAAAACTGGTGTGAGATACATGCAGATATTGAGAAGAATTTTTCCTTTTCAGTATATGGGCAAAAATTGTTAAAAAGAATGATTTCGTATCAGGGAAAATCAGATGGATTGCTTTATTAGAGAAATGGCTCACAATCCAACCTGTATCTGTAAAATTCCACTGCTGCCATTAACACTTGAGAGTCAAATGGATTTTTTTATTTGTTGCTTTTTCATTTGAGTCACAAGGACATAGACTTCAATGCTGATATATATTAAAAAACAAAACAAAACAAAAAAAAACCAAAAAACAAAACAAAAAACAAAACAAAACCTAAATGGAGTCAAAAGCTTCCCTACAGAAACCTTCAAATGACCAAAAAAGCCCAACCTACCAATCCTCAACAACAGCAATTTAGAACGGGGTATCAACAATATTTGCTGGTAAAACTAGAAAAAAAAAATATTGGGTTTAATTTTGCATGAAGCTAAGCAAATAATCATTCCCTAGACGCCAAAGAACAAACCAGAGCCTTATATAACTCTTCCCATCAGCAACCTTCCTTCATATATCAAGTGGGATACATCATCTGTAAATAAACTTATATATTAGCTGTGTAGATTGGGCTGATCAACAGATCTAGTGAGCCCTACTTTCACCTAGAAAAACTTAAGAGATATAATACCAAGCAGTTTGCTATGGTTGAATTCAGTAAGATGATACTGAATTACATCTTCATGAAAATCTGTGAAATCTATAGGAAAAATGTCAGAAACTAATAACTTGATGTTTGTAGCTGGAGCTATCTATGGCTACAAGGTTAGTGCCTTGTACCACAAATACATTTACAAAACATGTACAGTGATCATTCCAAGAATGGCTTTGTAAAATTCTTGTATTAATAAAGTCAGTCAAGCAACCTCATCCATAATGTGCATAACAAATAATAATGTCGGTGATCAATCAGCCTGCATAACCATCGGCATAGTGCACAATGTACTTCACATACATGCTATATTAACTGCACAGAAACACAAATAAATCTCAATGAGTTTACAAACAAAGGTGCACAGTGAAATTTTGAAACTGTCTTTCTCTGCTCCTCATGGGCAATACATATGGCTTTTAAAGACAGCAATTTAATAAGTGGCATTAGATTAACTTATTCTGTGTGTATCCACATACATCCAAAATTACTGTCACAGAACTACCAAATTACCATTGTTAGAGCTCTTGAACAGAAAGTGGGTCATTCTGTCCACCTCCTTGCTAGCAAAGGTCTACAATTTCTGCCATGTGTCACAGCCTAATTTCAGATGTCAGCCTTGTATCACCATCAGCAATTCCCTTCAGAGAGAACTCCACAAGATAATAAATCTGATTATCTAAAGATACTCATTAAGATTCAGACTATCTTAATTTCATGTCATCATTACTATTAACTACTCTCTATAACATTTTCTTTCTTTTCTGATGTTTGCACCCTTCAGATGGGAGTATTCTGTTATCAAACCTTGTCATGTCTTGACCAAAATGTCTCCTTAGGCTCTTTGAACTTTTGTCTTTAGAAGGAATCCCATTAGCTTTGTGATCACTCACACTGCTATGATCTTTGAGTTTGTCAATATCTTTTTGATAACAACCTTTGCTGATAAGACATTTGAACTTAGATGCCTCACAAAACCTTTCAATACAGGAAAAAGCCAGCAGTATGCAGCAGAATTGCTTCCTACAGTCCAAACAGTTAATAGCACTCATTAGAGGAGAGGGCTGCTGTGATATTTATTTAAGCAATAGATTAATGAGAGCAAGAAGGAGACACTGAGGGAATGAGGAAATCTTTGCATAAGAAAGAGCTTAGATTTCAGTCACTTGGAATTTTTTTCCAAAAAGTTAACTTAGCCAAAGTTTTCTTTTTTAAGTTCAATTTTAGCATTTAAGTGTGAAATTTGATACAGTGTTAGGTATTCTTAAACTTTTACTTTCATTAAAAGCATCGCCAGAATGTTCATATGTATATATTTTTTCTTTAATTTTAGCATTTCAATAAGTCTGACTTATCTTGATAAGGGAAACAACAACTGAGTTAAATAATGTAATAATGTAGAAACACTTAATATCTTTCAGTCTTACAGGTATATACCAGTCATATACAAAATACAATTTTTTGTTAGTTACTACTTATATTTGTGTGGTTGTTTTTTTTTCTATTTGTAATTATGATTTCAGATTCACAATAGAAACAACTTTTCTACTTTGACTCCTGACTTCTACAAAACTAATATGTTTTTAAGAAAAAAACAACAGAGTGATACCAGGACTCTTGATGTTGGATAGCTAGGCTTGGAAATTCTAATATAGAATAACATTTCTGTTCAGGTACAAGAGCAAGTTTGGAAACCAGCAGCTCAAAATATTAGCATACAAAGAGGTTGCCTAGAACCAGAAAGCAGACAGTAATGGCCTGTCTGCATTGTGCAAACAGCATTTGAATTTGTTTCCTAAGAATTTCATCTCTCATTTGATTTGCGATGGAAGCAGCATCTCCAAAAGACCACCACCTGTGTGATGAGACACAATTTGGCTCATGCTTTGGGGGGTACATGTCCTTCAGTTGAGTACACTCAAGGGCCTGAGGGAATTTTCTAAAAGAAAGAAATCATAAACAGAAATAACAAGTTCTAAATACATCTAGTAAATATATCTCTTCCTTATCTATTGTGGTCCTCCAGGACATCTTATTTCAGTTAGGCCTCATCTTTGTCCAGCAGGCTTAAAAAGATGCCTATTTTGCAACTGCTTATCTGGAATTCTTTGCCCTAATGACCACTCAGGACCATGGGTCCGTGCACTGCCTGATGAATTTCACATTCATCTTCTGCACTCTGTAGTGCTCTCAGATGTGCTTTTGGGCTCCTAGGATGGAGGAAAACTACTTTTCTCTGCATATAATTAACCTGATACAGCACAAATCAGCCAGGACCAGGGAAGCAAACAGTTTTCCTCCTTGCTCTGCAGCCACTCACCCTTAATGAAACACAGTCACCATACCCTTCACACAAAGAAACAGATGCCATCTGCTACACACATCATAAATCTTCCTTGGATTGCTAGCACCACTTAAGATAATTAATTAAAAAGCACTTGCGATGATTATTTAAAAATCATATTAACAGATTCCCATATAAAGTGGTCATAACATTTTGAAATTTGTCAATACATTTTATGTTATTTTATTCCAATCAGTTAACATTTGTTTTTTTAAGTACATTATAGGTGTTTCACTTGAACAAATTAAGAGTTTTTTAATTATTGGTAATCTATCTTCTCTCCATAGATGGGAACTGATAACTTATCATCAAACAGAATAATTTATTTTATTTCAAAGAGGATACAACTTAAATAACCTGTGAGAAATGTAGTTCCAGTCTAGCCATTCAGTACAATGGAAGGTACAAGCATACTTTAGAAACATAATGTAAGTCTATTCACAATTTATTACTCTCACCCAGATGAAGAATTCATGATGTACCAAGGAGTCCACTTTATGTACTGATAAATTCATGTTTCTTTTACAACGAATGACACATAAGCTGCAAAACTCATCCGGCCTATAAAAACACTACATCTCAATTAATGTTTCTCAGCACACTGAAGGAATAGAAACTCTGGACTTCAGCCATTTGAATATCTGCTGCTGATGAAATTATAAGGAAAAAATCTGTAAAACAGTGATGAATACAGTGGTTTTATTTCCAAAGGATATTATTAATGACACTATCACCACCTCATCTTCTCAGTGGTAGTCATCCATTAAGTCATACTCTCAAGTCCAAGTCATACCCTCATGGTATTTTGTTTCAAGTTGTGTCTGTCTTCTCTAGCCATATCTCAGATGAACCCAATGTTAAGCCAGATGAAAAAAAAGACAAAAAACATTACTTGCAGACTTTTGAACATCATAAGCACGTTGTACTAAATGTATATGAGTCATTCAAAAACACTACTTTTGTCATCTTCATTGCAACTTTTAAGATATTACATGTAATAGCATTCTTTCAAGATACTTGGTATAGCAGATCTATGAATTATTTTGTTCACTAAATTTCTTACTTTTTCTAAACTTTTTTTTTTTTTAATTTTCTTCTCTTTAACAGAAAATCTCATCTATACACTTCAATACCACGGGCTTCACATGACATATGTGGATGTATCACTTAAGTTAATGGACACTCCTAGTAAGTGATTACATTTGAGCTTCTTAAAAATATCACATTTTTCGTAATTACTACTGAAAAAGAATATAGATATCTGAATACATTTTTTTTCAAAATTGAGATTACAATATTTCTTTATTAAAAAAAAAGTCTGGAAGACTATATTTTATTTTACTTGTTCTTATAAATGCAAAACATATCCTTCTTAAGCATGGCATCTGACTTAAAACTAATTTCCCTTGGAACTAGTTGTATTTATGATAGAACATTAACACAACTGAATGCTAAGCCTTGAGATAATACATTACAGACTGCACTAAATGAAGAAAATCACTTTGCTGAGCCCTATGATCTCATTTAAGGCTGGCCTGCTTGATTGTTCTGCCTCATTGGAAATAGTGCTACAATTAACATCATTTGCACACACAATACTTTGTGAGGGGAAATGCTATTCAATGTTTTCTTTTGCACAGCATTACAGTGGCTTATGAATACAGCCTAAAGAAAATAATTTTCTTTTGTAGTTTCTAAAAGTCTTTAATTGCTATGCTGAAAACAAATACTATAAATTAAAAAGCACGAACAATTTGAAGTGAAATTTGTCCATCCTTGGACTGTCCTAAGATTGCTCTTAGGATTGACTCATTAAAAAGTTATGCATCGTTTACAGTTTCTTTCTTTTTACGAACCAAAGGGCAAACCAGCACTGTGCTCACTGTGTGAGCTTCTGATGTACATTAAAGAACCTCTTACCCCAGAGTAAGTAGTTTCATGTTGTGCCCTCAAGATCTCTGCAAGATAAAAAAAGTATGTTTTGCTGCAGAAACATAAGAAAGTGGACCTGCCCATAAAAGAAACAGCAAAGCTGCAAACTGCATCCTACCCATTTATGTTATTTCATATGAGTGCTGGCTGAACCCAGCAATATTCATCAATAACTGCATGTATCATGAGAGACTGTATACAAGCATTTTCATATTTTCATAAAAATGTAAGTTCTTCAAAAAATAGCATAATGTGTTACCATTCAGGATAAGTCAAACCATGTAGCTGTCCACAAGTTATTTCATTATATTTCAGTCAAAAATATGTATGTATATATATTTCAGTTAAAAACTATCTATCTATCTATCTATCTATCTATCTATCTATCTATCTATCCATCCATCCATCCATCCATCCATCCATCCATCTAGTTTATATGTTGTTGTCTGTTGTTTGTTTTAGGAACATTAAAATATTTGGTCTAAAATGGTTTACTATAAAAAAAAAAAAATAGATCTGGAGATCAACAAGATCCCAAATGAACAAATGTTAATGTGAATACAGGGAATGAATACAGAGAATGAAATTGTGCATGTGTAATTTTGAGCTATCATCTAAGTTTATAAATATATAAAAGTGATGGGTTTTTAAGGCCAAAAAAGTAATATGCACAAGTATAAGAGTGGCTATTGGTAGAAGAATCTTTGTAAGTGTACCTATAGTGTAAGCTATTTATTATGTGTTTGTAAGTTCCCAGAGGGTATGACCAGACAGTTAAGGGCACTGATAGGAAAATTCAAGAACATAAGCAGTTCCAAACCCATGCACACACTGTGTGAGGCACTCTGTATTCACTACAGAATATTTCTCTTGCTTGGAAAACAGGCATTTCTACTTAAAGCTCAAGTAGATCTCCTTATTTTGGCTTATTCAAACATGGGACTGTTGGGGATGTCCTAAGGCTATATGGAACAGTAATTCAGAAAACAGTGACCCAAAAATCTAAACAGTGTTTCTTTGAAATAGAGAAGAGCCAAGATTCACAATGCTAAAAAGCTTGCTGTGCAAGTCATTCAAATATTATATGCTTCAAAAAATGCTATTCCCAGATCAAGATTTTCTGTGCCAATCAAATCTGTGCATGTAAAAAGAAGTTCATTTCTAATTCTCCTTCTCCATTCTCTTCTCAATCCTCAGGCATAAGGAAGGAAATCTGTGAGTTTGAAAAAAAGATGCATGTCCCAGCCTTTGGTCAGTACATCTAACACTCTGACCTTTGAAAGAAATTGATTAAAAGCAAAACAAAACAATTAACATTACTTTGGTAATACATGGATGTCTAAATGCAGCTACCCCCTTTTTTTGCCCCCTGGAATCTTTGGATCTGTTGCCATGAGAACATATGAACTGCCAAGGAATCAACGTTTGAAAATCTACAAGCTGAAAAAATATTGGAAAACTGCTCTACATAAAATAAATTTTTAAAGCAAAAGGTTTGAGCATGTTTTAGAGTTGTTGACAATAAATGTAAGCTACTGTATCATAATTTAATGTATTGTTTTGTCAGATAGTAGTTTAGAGGGTTTTAATTGATTATGCACTTAAATAGCAAGCACTAGCCTAAGACAAACATATTTAATAGATGGAGAGAATCCAGATCTAACAAGTTATATATGGAAAAATATCCATCAGGATTTAAAGTAATTTTATTTGGACGATTACATTAATCTGTGGAAATGTTAATTTCTAATTTATCAGGCAGCAGGAAAGACATTGTGCTTTATTGAATTTCTGCTCCTCCTTCCAGTCCATTCAGTGGTTTAATTTCTCTGACTCATAACTGTAAATTCTTATTTATGGTATACCACAAAGTAGTTA
The DNA here is from genome assembly GCA_035772895.1 of Perdix hodgsoniae. NCBI lineage: Eukaryota > Metazoa > Chordata > Aves > Galliformes > Phasianidae > Perdix > Perdix hodgsoniae. The sequence continues at coordinate 1,098,820 of JAPSGF010000033.1, forward strand.
ATATTTAAAAAGCTTATTTTATTTTCTGCATCTTTTACACTATCTGGAAACCCAATTCTAGTCATATCAGAAGTCAAGCAATGACTTGGTTTATATGCTCTGTCATTAAAATAACAATGTACTGAGACGTGTGGTCTTTGTCCACTAGTGATTTGTAGGAGAAAGGAAAAGCTCAGTTCCAGTAAGGGCTCATGTGTACCTGTGGTCTCTCAAATTCATACCATTAGGATTACATAGAATGATGGATGCGTAGGGTCTACAGAAAATCATAGATGCAAATTCTGATTCTTAAAACTGTATATATGTCTTATCGTTCTTGATTAAAGATAGTCCTTAAGGTTCACATTAATAAAACAATGTTCAGTTTTTAAAGTATGGAATAGCATCTGCAGAAAGGTCACACCTAGATATCTGCCAACATTACTTAAAATAGTAGAAGTTACATATGTATGTAATATTATATCTTTTTTGTTTGTTTTGGATTTGTGTGGGAAAGGTTCAGTTTTAGATATTTGCAAACCATTTCAAGATCTTCTAACCAAAGATCTTTCATCTTGTAATTATTTTCCTTTCCATAAGGCTGGTCTTTTAGGGTTAACTGGGAACAAAGAAAGGATGTTACAATGACCCTACTCCTTCAAATAATTACTCTCTTTGAACTGGTGGACCCTCCTGAAGTTAGTGACCAGTCAGAAAACTGCAGACAGTAGCTTCTGCAGTAGAATATCTCAGATATCTTCGTCTTTCTTTGTCTTCTTTTCTACAGTTTGGAAACAACAGCTCTGCTGCAGGCCAGAAATAATCTTGTATCTGATTCTAAAAATTCTGATACATAATAATATGTACAAAATCCTAGCAGACCTTTCAGAGTTGGGAGATTAAAATAACAACAGGAGTAATTAAAAGCTCTCTTTTTGTGAAGATGATTAGGACAGATCCCAATACTTAAAGGAGATCTTAATGACAGTGTCATGGTTAACTTTCCCCATGTTAACATTTCTTTACTCAGAGCTTGTGTCATCTCTTTAAATTAGAAAGTTTGAATCTGGTTTTAAATATGGAGATAGTAAAGAAGATGTCTGTTGTGGAGAGGGATCTGAAGTTGAAGGTAGTATGTAAATACAAACTAATTTCATTTCTGAACAGAAGATGAAAACAGAAAAGGAGGCAATGGGAAAGGTTCAGGTTGCACAATGAAAGACCAGGAAGCAATAACAGAAGAAAAAAAACAAAAGGAGCCTGAAGAAGTCACAGCAGAAAAAATAATGTCAAAATGGCAGAAATGTGAGGCAGTAAGCAGGAAAAGATAGAGATACCCATTGACTGTAAAGGAAAAGGGGTAATATTCAGCACATGAAAGCTGAAAATATAATTCCTATATATATTCTAGGATTTTGCCCTCTACCTTCTGGAAAAACATGCCTCATTACTGGACCTCAAGGGCAAAAATTGCCTTATCAGTTCTTCTAGCACTCCCAAAGTTCCCCACAGCTCCTCAAATGCCTTATTTGCTCTTTCATAAAAATTCCAGGACCCTTTTGCGTTTTGAAAAAAGTATCACTTTAAAATACTTAGTTTGCTTACCATTTATAAAGTTATATAATTTATTATCTTCTGTCAACAATGTCCAAGTTAAAAAGCTTGCTTTGCATTAACTTCAAAGAAAAAGTGTTATTAAACTTATATATTTGAGTTTATGCTCTAAATTAGCTATTATTCCACATCTCAGCGACTGAAATTAATACTAGGGGAGTTTATCATTCAGGTAGCTCGGTCTCCTCTAAGACTGCTGTATATAATTATATTTACAAAATCTTGAAGTAGAATTTGTGATTTGGAAATGTTAGCAAATTTGCATCTGTTTCTCCTTATGGATAACCATCAGAGTTTGTATAAAGTCCAGGTCCAGAGAGCTTAAGCAGTGACATTAGAAACAAAGAAATTTACCTAAGCTTTATGTTTGTCTTTAGCCCGTGACTATTTCTTAGTTTGATTATGGATTTTGGAATACATTTTGAAAACAGTACTTATAAAACACACTAAGGAACTTAAGACTCTGGAAATAGAACAGTTTTATTCTAATTGCAGTACCATGAATACTGATCTATATTGGCCAGATCATTAAAAGTACAAAGTGTAACTAAGATGACTCCAGAAAAATGAGTGTTCTCAGAAATGCTTCTCTTTGTATATGATACAAATAACAGTACTTATTACTCATTTGCCTGAAGTGTCTCAAACGTTATAAAGGTTCACACACCCTTTTTCATAGATGCATTTCTGCTAGTTTCTATAATATCAAAAATATATTATGAGGATAATAAAGAAATACTTACAAACATCCAATTTTTGATTTTATTTTTATGTATTTTTATTTATTTTTATTTATTTTATGATCTTTCCATGATGTGTGTCATATTTTATTGTGGATATACTGTCTAGCACCAAAGGAATGCAGTTTTCTTCACACTGAAATTCCTGGGGAAGGTTAATGCAGACTCAGAGCACTGGGTACATTTCCCTGATGCGATATTCAGTGTGAAGTCTATGTAGGGAAAATCTGAAGTCTCCAGATTGAGGAAAGAATATGCTACAATATTCTCTATGCTCATCAGAAGTGTACAATTTTCCTAAGTTTTAATAATAGGCTTTCTATGCAGCTGGACACTACTATAGTTCAGTTGATCTCTGTAATGAATATGTGTGTCTGTATGTAAGTTATTATCTTTCCGGGCAGGGCAGCCTCTTGACTGACTCATTGTGGGTGTTTTAGAAAAAACATGCTGTATGTTATTATAGCACCTGCACTATCATGTCTTGGTAGCATCACTAAGCATTACAAATAGATAAAGAGCAGAATATTTAGTAGCTAGATTGCTTCAAGCTTATATTTTGTACATCTTTGTAGGACAGTGTATCTGTCACAGTGAATATTAGAATTACTTCAAATACTGACTTGATCTATAGCTTCAAGAGTCAGATTGAGGAGATAAGTTAAGCATTGTTTGGAAAACCACTTTAGTGTCATGTTCCACGCTGTGCAGAGCTATAGCATGTTTTCTTGCTGTGTGCTGACTTTCACTAATCACTGCCTTTACAATGCATTCAGTCTGACTTGGGTCTTTTTATTCAACAAGTATTATTGTTCCTCTCCAAAATTCTCCTTTCCTTTACTTCAGTGTCAGTTTATTTATGGATATACACAGTGACATAAAATATCAACAGTTCCTCCCCAACAGAAAATGTTATATGTCAATAGAGAAATAGGGAATATATGGGAAAGAAAACCTACAGTGACACCCTCAGTAGACAAAAATAATTAGAATACTGAAGTTATGAATGAATTTTAAAGTCTTTAATATGTATATTACACCTTTGCACCTTTACAGTCACTCAGTATATGAAATATGCTATGAAAATTCTCAGCAAGCTATTAATTCAAGATTAATTATAGATTATTGGCTTTAGTACGATTTTCAAGAATATTAACTCAATTTCATCAACAATGATTTTCTAGAAACATGGTGATTTCAGAGTTATGACTGAAACAAATGCAAAGATAATTCAATCTATACCCAGCTTTTCTCCAGGTCAGGCAGTTCAGGTATGTGAGAGCCTGAACAAAAGAACTTGTTTTTCTAGTTAATTGCCACTGGGTATACTGACATCTGGCATCTTGAAATATTGCCTTTCAGATAAGATTGAAAACAAAATGAAAAATGAACAATAAAGATTGTACAGAAGTCTAAAAATAAAATCAACAAATATCAAGTGAAAGTATAATCCTGTCTTCTAGACAGTCAAGCCCCAAGGAACACTCACTCTCATGTCTTAAAGTGTATCAAGACATGTAAACTACTATTGTGTAGATACTGTCAATTTTCCATATATATTGCCTTACAAAATGATAAAGAAAACCCTTCAGTAAAAATGTAAACCAAACGTACTCTATAATATAACAAGGGCTTGGTAATTTTCTAGCAATTACCATGCAACAGTGTTGAGTATGAGATTTAGTTTTATTCCATTGCTCCAGTGATAAAGGAGTACATGATAGTCAAAACACTTGTAGTCTTCATCTATATTTTAGTAACTGACTAATGCCCATGCTATTATGTGAAAAGAGGCTTGAATAAAAATTGCAAAAAAAAGAAAAAACAAGGTTTGAAGAAGTGTTGTATATGAAGTTTCTTATGAAATAATGTACTGTTAATATAATGTTCTGTTAATATTGTCCAGTAAAAACAAACAAGCAAACATGTGCACAGGAATTCTGAGTAGAGGCAGTTATGACATAAGATCTGCGCTGTTCAAGGTTAAAGTTTAAAACCCTTTATGTTACTTGGTGACCTTGAAACCTGGAATGGTGGAACTTTGAAAATATTCCTTGTTAATAAAAGAAAAATACATTACTACTACAGAAAGCCTGTCAATCTCCTTTTTTTTTTTTTTTGTTTGATTCTTATGGTCCTACTCAACTTGATAAAAAGATTTGGCATCTATTTTATAGATGAATCCTCAGAAGTTAACTTCAGTTTGGTTGACCACAACAGGGTTGTGTAATTTAAAAACACTTATTCTACACATACAATAGTTTAGAAAAAATGGATTCAGATTTTATTGAAGTACTATTTAAGAACCCTTGACTCTAGTGAGGACACTGCCAATTTCAACCTTGAAATATAATTGTGTTTAAAGATACTTGATAGTCTAAAAAAAATCTTGATTTAGGGAGGACAATGAAAAATTCAGAATAACTAAGGATAAATATCCTTCCCGATGCATCCTTTCACCCAGTGCCTCTGAGAGAAAGTTATTCCCCCTACCGTGTTCACGACTGCTGATGGAAATGATACCTAAACACATGTGCTGGTTACAGTGGAGAAGAGCTTTTCATTGGCCTGTGGTTTTCTTGGAATCAATCTGAAGACACTTTGTGCCAGCTTAAGAGATATATCTCTATGCAAAAAACTTAGGGAAATTGTTACAGGATGCATGGTTTCTCAAAAATTTATATGTATGAATATATATATGTATGTTGATGTGTATACATAAAATGCAGTGGATTTGGTTTTCATCACCAAAATGGTGACCGTCAAATTTTTAGCTGTAATGAGACTGTGCCTTATAACCAATTGTTTTTCTAGCAATAGATAACAACACTTTAGATATATCTTGGGATTTTCTTTTTTTTTTTTCCCCCCAATAATTCTTTGGCAAGTGTTTTTCTGTTAATCATCTTTTATGACGCATATCAACATTCCAGACTTTATGAAATCCTTGCTACTAGGACAATGAAAGAAAGAATGACTGTGCTTGAGTATCCACTATTTTACAAGACTGACCTAATTTAGACATTTTAATGAGCACACTGGACAAAATGCTTGAGTATTCAAACAAGAAAACTTTACCGCTCATTCTCTAAGGTTTCTCTAGTACCAGTATACAATATGCAGCAGTAACACTCTTGTTCTTATTATTCCTGTAATAGACCATATTTTTAAATGATGTAAAATCACAATATAAGTATTTATTTTAAAGTGACCATGGCAAAATATATCCAGTAATTATCTATCTTGTTAATGTAAAACTGTGCTTAGCAAGTAATCTCAAAACAAATTTCTCCCAAAAGAAATGTTTGTAAACGTATACATCATATCCTACTGAGTTTTACATCTCCATAGTATTATCCATATATTGAGAATATATCATCACAATTTATAATTAAGGCAATATTCTGACAAAATATGGCTTAGAGAAAGCAATGTACTTTAGGTATTCAAAGAATACAATTAATAATTCCCTGCCAAATATTACAAGGCATAGTTTTCTCTTGGTTTCCATTTATATTATTATAATAGCATTCTTGTAACTGAAAATAAAACCTGGAGGACTATGAAGATTAAAGCATTGAAATAATCAATGAGATCATTCTCTAAGAGTTTACATGATCATGATTATCAAAAAACTTTTATTTTTTATATGGAAGAAAGATACAACATTCCTAGAACACATAAAAATAACATAGTATTAATCTATTTTCTGTCTTCCATAGTTTTATGAAATCTTCTTTCAGCACAAACAAAAACACAGCTCTTAACTAGGACCATCATAGAATCATCACAGAATCTTTAAGACTGGAAAAGACCACTGGATCATCTAGTCCAACCATCAGTGCATCAACCATGCCCACTATCCATGTCCCTTGGTGCCACGTCTACATGGTTCTTGAATGCTTTCAGGAACAGCGACTCTATCACCTTTCTGGGCAGCCTGTTCCTATGACTCATTAGCTCACAGACTAATATCTTTGCATTTTACTAAGAGAGAAAAAAATATATATATATGAATACTCACGTAAATGAAGATATTTTTCTATTTGCTCTGTACCTCATAAAAATTAATTAAAGAGTTTAAAAAATCTGAAAGAAAATAAAAAAAAATAAAAATCTGTATTTCGAGTATCCCCAAGCATTAAAATAAACTGTAATCTCCTACAGTCCATTTAGGAATTTCCTTCTTAGTAAATAGCTATCTGTCTGCTTACATGTATAGCTTTCTAGTTACTTCCTAAATCTAGTCTTCCTTCTTCTTTAATGATAATGATACGATGATGGTCTGACTGAAGTATACCTCACTTTCTCTTTTTTTCTCTTCTCATCTCAAATTATCCTTTTTCAGTTCATGGCTTTCTCAGTCCATGAACTTTATCACTTCACTACCATTATTGTTACTTGAGACAGTGAGTAGTGCAACATTTTATTGACATGAAAGAATTTCATTTTAAATACTGGCAATCCCAACAGACAGAATAAAAAACTAAATCAGAGAAGAGAGTTAAACTAGAGAAGCTATTTAATCTAATCTCAGAATTCTTTTTATTCAGTATAAATTAATAATAGTTTGAAGGGAAGGAACAAATCACTGCTATTAATTTATGCCTGTGACTGCATGGTGTGTAAACATGAGAAAAACTAAGATGTATTTGGGCCACGAGATATATTTGAAAAGACCATTGCTCAGTCAGGTTCTCATTCCATCTGTTCATTACATAAAATAAGGGAGCTGGTAGTTTGGAATGGCTACTTTGTTTCACCTTCCATGAAACAAGATCTAAAATTTTACCTTGACTTTGCCAGAATACAGATTCTATCATTGCACTCCATAGGATAACTACTTCTTGACACTGTCATAAGCATTATTTACTGTTTTATTTACAGTTTCTGGATGAATGAGCTGCTTTCAAATAGCAAAATGGACCTAACAGGTTTTATAGCTTGACTATAGAAAAACTCTTTAGAAGAGTGGACCTAATTAGTGATGTATTTATAAATATATATGTACGCATATGTGTATTTATAAACACACGAGAACATACGTAATATTTCTACTAATTGAACAGATATTTTTTTTAGATACCATTCTATGTGTAATGCATTTTCAAAAAGCAGTTCCAGATGCAGCTAGTTATTTTAAAAGGCCACTGTCCAGCATCAAGTGATTTGCATGTTCTGTGGAATGTTTATGTATTTTCTGGAAACACAAAGTAGTTTGCATGTGCACACATGTGTTTACAGGCAGAATATATAAATACATATAATGCAACCTAAAATGTAAATATGCAAAACACTGTGATGCTGCTAAACATTTATCAGTCACATCTATAGTAACTATACAGTATCTGTATTTGTCTGCCAAACAACTTCTAGTTAAATACTGAGCTATATGACCGTAATGCAAAGCCTTCTGTAAATAGCTACAGTAAGTGGTCAATTTTGAAAGTATTTTCTTATGTATATTACTGAACCAACTTCTCTCTTTCCATTTTGTACTAATAACTGCGAACAAGAATCCCTTGTGTGTTAATACTACACTTTGGGCAGATAGGTATGGGAATGATGGACATATTAGAAAAACTGTAAAGCTGGAAAAAAACAAGGCAAGCACAAATTGAAGGATGACTGACATCAGGTGGTTGGACTGGATTCAGGAGCTGCCAGAGCTGTCCTTGGGACAGAACGAGTTCGACTTCTTTTCAGACTTTGTTAGCAAACAGCAACGCAGGGCCATCAGCTGTTGAGGGGCTTTGAGCTCCTCCTTGTGCCTTAGTGGTTTTGAGATTGTTTCTAAATTCCTGCTCCACATGCCATCCTCCTCTCCTCCCCTACCTCGCCCTGTCCTGGATTCCTGACCTCCCTAAAGGGACAATCATCAGACACTGGCTTGCAATGGATTGTCCAGTTGGACATCAGGTGGTGTGGACCTGCAGCTCTTAAACAGGGGAAAAAGCATTAGGGCCTGTGCTTGGGGAGCAAAAGACACTGCAGGGACTTTTTAGTTCCATAACACTTCATTATCTTCTCTGGTTCGTAGTCTTTATCTCCATAAGCTTTTACTCTAGCTTATTCTAAAAAACAGACACAACTTCTCACTAGTCTGATATGTGTGCCAATCACTCCTTGCTCTGAAATCACTCTCATTAAACATTTTAAAATGAGCTCCACCCTCCCAGTCCCTGTTGTTTGACACTATTCTTGGTAACTTTTCCCAGAAAGGAACATGAAAACTAAGAAGCTGCAAATTCCAGCATGGTCATGTGCTTCCTATATTACAAACCACACAGACCTTTTGTATAATGTGCCCAGTATAAATAAAAGAATCGTACCAATACAGAGGGAGTTACATCTTGTGCAGCATCTTCACCTTTAATTAACAACAATTGTGAGTGATCTCAAGGATATTTTGACCAGTTTTAAGAAAAATTTTCTCCCATGGCATCAAGTGGTGCCACTAAGACTTAAATTCAGAAGAAAAATCACTCTCTGATTGACTGAGAGCTCCTCACTCACAGGTCAGTGGGACCCAAACACCAAACAAAGCTCCACCCAAACACCATTTTACTGCCCACTTAGAGCATGCAGTGAACACATCCTGGAATAAATCCTGTATAAGTTGCTTTTCTAAGGAATATTAGTGATTGCTTTTAAATTTAAATTTATGTTCAGCACTGTGATGAAGTGACCACATCTCATGTAAGCTATATGTTAATTACCTGACTACCTGTTGCCTTTTTTAATTTGATGGAACTTCAGAAATCATTTCACATGAAATGATGCAGTTTACCACCAAATGTGAAGCCACTGACTTGGAGAATGCAGGAACATTTTTCACTTCAGAACCATACAGATCATTCAGCATTACAAAATTTAGTAGTAGATTAAGAACAATGCTTTCGACTCAAAAAAAATATCATGCATATCCATCATGTTTGTGAAGAACAAAAAAGCTCTCTCGGAATTTCCACAAGAACTTCACACACTGGTTTGTTTCAGATACACTGATGGGCACATTAACAGAGAAAGGCCATATCCTGACTTTCAGAGAATACAATTGCCATGGTTGTACCTTTTCAATTTATGGGCAGGTAAAAGATGGGATTAGCCTTATATTTAAATTCTGAATGCATTAGTTGAAGGGGTAGTACAATCCAACCCTAGAGAACCTTGGTCATATAGGGGAGGCTGAAAAAAGGATGCCATTAAAAGATTTTTGTAAATAATGAAATACCCATTAGGCTTCAAAATAAAGCACATAGTGACCGTGCTTGAAAAGAGGAAATGTGTGGGGAGAAGAGGACAAAAAGAATAGCTGCATTTTTAAGAATTTCTCTAGAAAGTGAGCTGATATTTGTACATGGCAGAAAATGAAACAAAGTGGGCAAAATGCCACTGTAACAGATGGCAGAAGTGCAGGCATGCAAGAGAACAAGTCTATGAATTGATGCATGAGCAAGTTTTCTGTCCAGGAATGTTGAAACAGCAGATTTTGGAGAATTGTTTCAACTCCTACACTTGGAGAACTATGTTATTACCATCCTAGATTCAAGTTTGCTAAATATAGACGCATATTGTGTTTCTTGAAAGACATTTTTTATTTTGATAGTGATTCCACACACTAATATTTAGTAAAATTAAATAAAATTCCTAATTTGTTACCTTATTATAATGTCATTTTTTATTTCAAGACACTTATGCTTACACCATTTGTTTGGTTTGTATTTGTATGCAGATGACTTCCATGCGAATCAATGATTTTGCACTGATTCCCACAGCATTTCAATCTGAGCATTATTTTAACATCAAATTTTGACTATTTGTCCTAGGCTATGAAATGATGTTGTACACTCCTGAAGTGCTGAAACTTTGTCTCTGACCCAGAATACCTGTGCTGAGATAGCTGCTCTGTCAATTCACTCTTTATCACAATATGAAGAAAATTATCTTCATAGCTGTGCATTGCCTTTAGCAATCCTTTCTACTTCAGCCATTTTGCTTTTCTGTTCTGCAGCCTTAAAATACTGATAGATGTGCTTTACAGTTCTGCTTTAAAAGTATGCATGGTCAAAAAGGCAAAGAAAAACACCTAAGGTTGCCTGAAAATAAATAATAATATGCTTTTTTGCCATATGAAGACTGGTTTAATTACTCACTCTCTTTGGTCACAAATGTCAAAGTTGATAAAAGAAACAATACTTTCTGCAAGACAGATGAGATCTGAGTGCTGAAAAATCATAGCTATATAGAGAAGGAAGAATTAATGATAAAGGTACTTGTATATATTCCTCTGAAGAACCCTTAACAACATCTCAAATACAGAGCATGTTTGCTCTGAACAGGCAGCATTTCTTGCAGACTTAACTTACTGAAGATATACTTCTACTACACATGAAGATTGGCATTATAGTTTTAACTCAGTAATAATCCGCTTGCTTGTTTGAACTACACAAATTACAAAAGATGAAGACAGACTTTATCACTGGGATAAACAGCATGCATATGAAAACAATGGTGATCCTTAGACAATGCAGGAAGATATATGAAGGTTAGAAGCCAGTGTTGAAAAAATAGAGTTCTCATTTTGAAAATCTGATGTGACTAATTTTTCCTAACTTATTAATATTTCATGGTGAACACATAAAAGAACGGTGCAAAAGAGATGATATATTTTTTTCTGAACAAAAGTGAAATTTTGGTAGCTGTCTGACAACATGAAAACTGTTGTTTATAGCCTTTACGTAGCCCTTGATACATCAGTGAAAAACATGAGGGAGATAAACATGACTTGTTCACTGCTCACCTGAACAAATTCTGCTCCTTTACAAAGCAAACAGCAGGGAAATGTGAAGAGTGATGGCTAGAAAGAGGGCATTGAACTTTCTGCCTCCTGGAACTCTTTTGGAAGTACTTTAAGAGTTACTCTAGAAGGTATCATGGGTCAGTATATCTTCATGCATATTGATGGTGATGTAGAAAGGTAGGAATATTTATCAAGCTAAGTAGAGTGAACATACTTGAAAAGCAGGTCAAATTAGTAAGCAGGATAAAGGAAAATCATCTAGAGTATGTAGAGACAGAGCTTTCAATTAGTAATGGCCCATTCGGTTAAAAAGAAAGGTACTTTGCATCACAGTGAATGATAACCACATTTGCAGAACAGAAACAAGGGTCAGCTGCAGCCCCCAGAGACTTTTTTATATCTTCTGTTCTAACTACCTCCACCTGAGGGGCTTTTCTGTAACCCATGCTGGCATTTGATCTTCAAAATTGCTGATGGGTAGCAATCTCTGTCTACTTATGATGAGCCCAGAGAATTTATATGCTCCTGAAACAGTTTCAATACCCGCTCCTGGCAATTTCAGGTTTTTTTTTTCTCTTTGAGCTTATTGAAGAGTCAACCACTGATATCCTTTAACTTCCTCTCTGGTAGAACTGCAGGCATGGTAGGTGAAACTATTGATCTCGAACTACCTCAAGATTTCCTTTTGCAAAAGTAACCTTCCTGTTCACTTTGCAACAGGTCGTTCAACACTGTGCTGTATCCACATTAATAATGAATGAATCCATTATGATCAATGACTTCACACAATGAATATCAAATAACTCCTCCATTACTGAGATCATTACAGGACACTAGAGGCAACTGTTCTGTTCACAGGGGTTTAGCTGCATGATCTCTTTTCTCTTAATAGGATTTGTGTGACTAAAACATCCCAAATCAGTGAATATTTAACCTGAGATTAGGAGATTTTACAGTTTATCCTATAAAATGTCTTATGAATCAATAGGGAAATATGTATCGTTGTTACTGGATATAATCTTTTTGCATACAGAGTGCCTATTTCTGCCACCAAAATAGTGTGCTCTGAAGATCTGTGAGGTAGATACTGGTTGCCGTAAGACTAACAAAGAGAACAAGACATTTAAAAAAAAACAAACAAAAAACAAACAAAAAAAACATTCCTTTGTTGCTTTAAAAAGCTGCTCTTTGATGATTTTTTTTTTTTAATTCATACCCACATTCTTAATAATGAATGCAACTGATTAAGCAATGAACATGGAACATTAATCATTTTATTTAACTGATATTTGTTAAAGGTCACTGTACTTTGAAACATGGAGTTTTCCCATGTTCTGACCATGTGCCCCTGATTAATGGTTAATTTCCCTGCACTTTCCCCATGCACTCTTGGATCTCTGTCCTGTTCTTAGTTGCTTCTGCTTTCTATGCAAGTTGCAAGCCTGTCAAAATGACATGATAAATGACTTCATACCTTTTGTTCAATGTTCAACAGTTACTAGTCTTTCAGTTTTCACCCTGCACTGCACTCCAAGAAGTCTACCTTAGGTTTACAGTTTCCCAAGGAAGACTTTGCAGTGACAGCAGAGAACTGATTGCTTTAGATTACATTGCCAGCTGAGCTTTGACAAATGTTACAGAAATAACAGATCTTGCCTGAGATAAATACATGAGTGGATAGTGCAGCTAGCTTACACGCATGCAATCCCAATTTCAAATCTAAGTTCAAGAATCAGCTCTAGTAATACTACAGCAGTGGAATATACTAAGGGTATAGGGATTTGATAAAGTATGATAAAAGGATCGATGATGCCAAAGCTGGGAAGAATCTAGTGTCTGTATTTGAAGACTAGTGTTGTGGGTTAAGTGTTCTGTCTGTGAACATATTCTCTTAAGTGGAATGGCCAGACCCTTTATCTATGCATCCGCTATTTTTTTTGTGAAATAATTTTTTTCTGTTGTGAAAAGATTTGAGAAATGGACTGAAACAAAAAGTTCCATATCTCAAAGTCATAATGATTTATATCTTATACACTAAGAATATTTTGCAATTCAGAACACCTAGTAGGAGAGCTGCTAACAGGCTGACTTAACAGAGTTATTAGTTCTCCCTCCTTGACTCTTGCTCATAGGAAAATACACTGACAAAAAAAAACGGATGTATCTTTGCATCTCCAGGTGACAACTCACTCATGCTCGAAAGAAATTTGACTTATTTTCCCCAGGCTTATGTGATCAATCTGTAAAGAGGAAAGTGGAAACACAAAGTCATTGTGATTCTTTTCAGTCAGGCAGGAAGCATACTGCAAATCCAGTAATTCAGCCCGTCAAAGTAATGTGCTTAGACACAAGGTGATGGTTAGCTACATGCAACAGAACTCTTAATGTAAATTAATTCATTTACTAAAGTAGAGATCATACCATTAGTAATAAATTCTCCATCAACTCTTCTATTGCCGTACATCTCCATTTGTTTAAGCTTATTGGTGATTTTGATTATTAAAGAATAAAAAATCAATCTAGGATTTTATAGAAAACTGATTTTCCTTTCTGCTTAAATACATTTATTTTTAAACCCTTTAAGTATTATCACTTATCGCTATAAAAACTGTTAGATAATAGGTGCCAGTAAGAACACAGAAAAAAATCTTCTCTTGTTAAACTTGAATATTTGATAATGTAGAACTTAAATCACCTACGTCGATGTGAAGACGGGTGATGAGTGATGTCCCCTCAGGGTCCATCTTGGGACCAGTGCTCTTCAACAACTTTATCAATGGTGGGATAGATCTCATCAAGTTGCTAATAACACCAAGCTGAGTGATGCACTTGGTATGACTTACTTTGGAGAATATGCCCTAGGAAAGTGGCTTCTAAGCGATAGCTTACTACACCTCAGCTACATAAGTTATAGAATCATAGAATCGCTCAGGTTGGAAAAGAACTTCAAGGTCATCAAGTCCAACCTCAACCTAACCATACTAACAACCTACTGCTAAATCATGTCCCGAGTACCACATCCAAATGGTTTTTAAACATATTCAGGGATGGTGACTCAACCACCTCCCTGATTGCCTATTCCAGTGCTTAACAACCCTTTCAGTAAAGAAGTGTTTCCTGATATCCAACCTAGTTCTCTCCTGGCACAACTTGAGGCCATTCCCCTCATTCTGCCACCTGTTATCAGTGAGAAGAGACCAACCCCACTCTTGCTGTAAGCACCTTTCAGGTATTTGAAGAGAACAATATGTTCTCTCCTCAACCTCCTTGTCTCCAGAATAAATAGCTCCAGTTCCTTCAGTTGCTTCTTGTAGGAGATATTCTCCAAGCCCTTCACAAGTCTTGCTGCCCTTCTTTGGACCTGCTCCAGTACCTCCGTGTTCTTTCTGAATTGAGGTGCCCAAAACTAACACAGTACTCGAGGCAGAGCCTCACCAGTGCTGAGTACATGGGGAGGATGACTTCCCTTGTCCAGCTCACCACACCATTCCTGATACAAACCAGGATGCCATTAGCCTTCTTGGCCACCTGGGCACACTGCTGGCTCATATTCAGCTGACTGTCCATCAGTACTTCAAGGTTCCTTTCTGTCAGGCAGCTTTCCAGCCACTCCTCCCCAAGCCTGTAGGGTTGCCTGGGGCTGTTGTGACCACAATGCAGGATCTGACACTTGGCTTTATCGAAACTCATATGGTTATCTAGCAATGTAGATGAGTTAAGGCCCCTACCTAATACAAGATATGAATAGACAATAATTTAGAAAAATTAACCACTGCTACTACTACACATGTAGGTCTTAACCTTGAGTAACTTGAAATGAACATGTCAATCTCACAAATACTCTACGTTTTAACCGTTCAACAAGGTAAAATAGTATTACATACAGAAGATGATTATTGGGTCTCTTCATTAAAAAATAAATTAACAAGAGTACTATCTGTGAATAATATAAAGATTTAGGCAACTTCACAAAACTATTCTTTCTGCAGTTGAATGCTTGGAAATACCAAATGCCTGCAGAGAAATTAGAAGTCAGAGGTGCTCAGAATTTTTTATGCCGTTATCTGTTTTCACCGATAAATAATGAAAATCAATGAGTAATCCAAAAACACAATGAAGATGCCAGTATTACTGTTGTGTGATATCCTAAAATAAGGCATTTACTACTGAGATTAGTAACTGGATTGCTTTCGAGAGGTTATCCAGTATAACTGATCACATTTAGAAGGCTGTGAGAAATCTCTAATGCTAACTGAACTTATGGGTTAAAAGCATCCAACTAAATAACCCTCCTAAACACTGAGAATGACCTCCAGAAACTGTGACGTTAACCCTGTAACAGGAAGTCTATTCTAAGCAGTGAAGAAGTAAAATATGGGAAAATCATAAATATACAATGGCTTTTTAAACTATACCTTGTTTTCCTAATAGACCTTAATAGGGTGCTTATGTTGTAATGTATATGGCTAATTTAATTTTGGACTTCATTTTCACCACCGGAAGTAAATTATATTTTTAGAAAAAAAGTTACATTCTGGAAGAATTTTTGTAAAAATATCATTCTCATTTCTAAAGAAAGATTTCATGCATCAACTCTTGCATGCTGTTTGTATGCAAGTTTCCTACATTTTGCATTGCTGAATAATTGAGAACATTAGCTCCCAAACCATGAAAAATTCATTTTAACATGATGTATTATTAATCAATTTAATTTAAAGTGATCTGAAAAGCTCCACTTTCAGTTATGGTGCTTGGAGATACGTTTAGACAGTGGTTTGGTTTGTGTTTTAGCACTTCGTGTAACTCTTTCCCATCTGATACACTTAAACTAGGTCATACTGCACAAACATGGTAATGGATAAAATGGATAAAAGAGAACCACTTGACATAATTTATTTGGATTTCAAAATCCTTTTGACAGAGTCCCACATAGAAAATCACTTCAAATTTAAGTAGTTGGGGAACAAGTTATTTGAAATGCCGAATAAATCCTCAGCAGACAGAAAATGTTGCATATTATTATTATACTATAGAAATGCACTACTTGTATGTGCCACAAAGTTTCAGCTAATTTTTTAGTTAATGTTTACTAGTAAATTACAACAAAATAAACAGCAAAAAATCAATTTTGAAAATAGCAATTACTATTCTAGTTAAAAAAATAAATTAATTATCTGGGAAATAAAAGGATTTATTTATATCAGTTAAATATTTGTTCTCCTAGTTTTCACTCGCTATGTTTTTACGGACATTTCTCTGCACTTTAATGCAAACTGAAACGTGAGATCTGAGTGATACGGCAATTTCTATGACTCAGACTTCTCATTATTTTATGAAATGTACGGGTACTGAAATCTATACTTACTATGTCAGATGTTGTAGTTATGTCATCTGGTCACAAATAGAAATCCTTAAAATACAGGCTAATAATCAAGAACTGATGATGAATGATAGAAATATTTACAGATACTGCAATGCTATGTGACTTTATCAGGATCAAACATTATTACAAATATCATGTAAATCTCAAATGTATAAAAAAGGTCAGTAACAATACAGGAGCAGTAATGCAGATTTGTATGTTAAAGCCTGAAACTCCTGTTCCTCTTAAAAGAGTTTAACTTGTCTGGAAAAGAAGAGATCTCCATCTCCATACCTACATATCTCTATATCTTTGTATACAAGAAAGAGGTCTGTTAAATATGAAGTTGGAAAAACTTGCATAAAACTCTGTGCGGTGAAAACCAGACAGCATACTGCAAGACCTCATCAGTCAGTGAATTCTCACTGGAAGAAATCACGATCTCTGCTACACCTAACTCAAATGGACAATGGCTGAGGGGAGGCAGCAGGAATAGCCCAGGGCATGCATGAACTCTGCTGCAAAGAATAAATGCAAAGGCTGAGATAATTTTGCTTGGACAGAGTTAAAGTACATAGGCATAATAGAAAGACTTTAAATAATAAATGCTAATGAAAGAATATGAACTGCTAGTGTCCTGAATTTGTGGCTTTCAGAATTATATTTCTTTTTAAAGTAAACTTTAATGTTGAATATTCAAAACCACAAAGACTAAACCAATCCACGTAAATTACAGTCAAATGATATAACCTCCTGCGCCTCAAGAATCCAGGCAAGATTTAAAAACACAGTGTTAAAATGTTTATAGAAATAGATTAGGAAAATTTTCATCAGAAGGCTGATATTTTGTCAGAATAACTGCATGAATGAAGCTGCTAAACATTTTCAACCTGAAGTGTTGGCATACTTGCTCAAAGTTCAGACAGGTTTGGAAAAGGGGGAAGGCCAGTGATGAGCTGTACCAGTTGTGCTAATACGAAAGTAATATGGCTGATGCGACTTCACTGTGAACTGAAAGCACTGGCAAGTGATCAGGAAGGGGAAAATTACCTTGAGGAAGTTTTGTTGCAAAAAACAACAAAGCTGTGTGTCAGAAAACTGTTCCTCAAAGCACTCCTTCCTGCAGTAAGACTGATTCCTCCCAACTTCATGCTTTCTTAAAATAAACACGCTGGCATCAAACACACCCAACTTGTCACGTCTTTCCTTCTAACAGAAATAACTTTGCAGACCCCAAGTGTTCACTCGCTGCTTGTATTAAAGAGAACATATGGATATAAAATACGTCCTATAGATGGAAATCTGAGCTAGGCTAAGTGATTTGTCAAAGGGAAATATCAGAGAACTTTGGTTATTCACAGGACATGCTCCTGAGACTTGCCCCATTTCCACGAAGGAAGAGACATGACACTGTGAGGAACAGTCATTATTCTCATAGGCTCATGCTCCTATTTTCTCTCTCTGGATTTTCCCACTTCATCCAAATGTAAAGCTATAGAATTGGAAAAGCTACAAAACAGATCTTGAGTGAAAATTCTTTTGCCTTTCCTTACACCTTTTCAAAAGGTGTAGATGCACTAGAATCTAGGGAAAATTATCAATTTAAATATCTGAAAGCGATATCTGAAACAGTCTTTAGTGGACTTGTCTCAAAGCTTAGCAGCTGTGATGATTCAGAGGGTATGTAGCAGCTCCCTCATCTTAGATTTGTGTCATCATTCATATATCTCTTTTCTTGACACAGAGACAAAACACATCAGTCTATTGCTTTAATGAAAATAACAGGCATTAGCCTTTCAGTAAAGTGTCAGAGTTTTGTGGTTATAAAACACAATATGATTCACATATACTTTTCACAACAAATATATATATTTATAACACTGTGCTCCCCAGAAAAGGAAAATAGTTGAAGGGCGGCCCTATGCAAGGCAAATTTAAATTAATCTCATTGTGTGTTTTACAATATTTGCCTTCTGTGTCAAGAAATACCTTAAAGATCCCTTTAAGATAAAATTCTGCATTGTGTGAAAATAAAATGAACTCAGTGTTGAATGATTTCCACAGACACCTTAGCCCATGTCAGAGAAAGTATTAGGTGAACATACATAATGGTTCTATTGGAAGAAAGGTATACCACTTTTCTAGATTAAATGTAATTCAAAACTTGTGCTGTTCCAGCTCACAATATTTCTATCTGTAGGAAGATGTTTCTTCTTATTTTGTAATCATTTGGTAGTAGTACAACCACACAATATAATATTTAACATTTAAAAAGTATTTTATATCAGTAATTAAAAGTTACCAATTATTCAAATACTGCAAATGGCCCACTGATACAAATTCATTGCCCAGAAAAAAATAATGATGTTTAATGATGCACATTAGTTATTGCTGCTCAGGATTTCAGTAACTTATACATTGCCAAATTATACAAAAAGACACTGGAACATCTCAATTATAGTACTGTAATTCCTACCACAGTACATTAAAAGTACAAATGCAGATGCATGCTTTTCCAGAGAAATAAAGCATATTTTAAAAAAATTAATCTATGAATTTAATGCTGGGAGAGAAGACAAATTATTTTCTGGTAATCACCAAGAATCAGTTAGATTATATCCTTATAAATATTTTTTATCCTCACTTTTCCACATGGTGAAATAAGGATAATTTCTAGTTTATTATTGTATTCTATTTGCTAGAAGACACGCACATTGGAGAACACTTGCTGTTCATAATTACCTGTAGATGACCTTGCATGATTCTGTATCTGAAAAAGTGTGCTAACACAGTAGGCTGGGATTTATTTTTAGCAATGCTTTAGCATAGTTATGATCTACTGGCAATTCTAGTATCATGAGAAAGTACTCAAGAGTTGAAGGAAGTACTGAAACAAAGTTCTACAATCTGCTATTTCCCTTCTGAAGATATTTCTTTTCAGTCCTTGGTAGGATCCCTCCAAACTGAAAAACGCCTCTATTAAAGCTAAGCTGCTTAGCAAGGAGTCTCTACCTTACCTGTCAGTCTGTCTGTCTAAAAGGCTGCAGTACAGCTTCTCTCATAACAGGAAACAAATCTAGGAAAGACTTCTCACATAGATTTCAATCTCCTTTTCGTTTGATATAAAACCATCTAAGGTAGTATCTGCTCCGCAAGGCTTTCAGCTCTCCTCTATGTGTACCCTGGGAATAGCAATGGCACAGAAACTGGAGAGACAAGACAGGTTCTTATACTGGTCAAACATCTTTAAAGCTCACAGATTTTTCAGCAAATGTCAGAATTGGGCAACAAACAAAATAAATGCTTATATTTAAAAATTTATGCCATATTTTTAAAGCCCTATTTACTCCCCTTATCCCCTGAAGAATTGTGCCTAAGCTGTACCCTAAAAATATTGTACAATAAAATAGGGAGTAGACTACAGCATCTTTACACAAAGAACTATATAGTCTAGCAATGTCTTTTGGGAAAGCAACCAAAAATTAATGCCCTGAAGAAGAGATCAAGACCATAACTATTCCAACTCCCTTCACCAAATGCACTCTCTTGGTGTACAGTGACTTGGGGGTCTAACAAAGCAACACCGGAGAAAAGAAAATGAGAGCTACATTTCATCACCTCCACCATGACAGTCACAGTATACTGTGACTTCTGGCCCCCAAGCTTTTCTTAATACATTTTCATATCTTTAGCCAAGAAAAATAAAAGGTAGGTGACTTGCTTACAGTGTTCTCAGTATTCCAATTTTTGCATCAGGTTTACCAAATAAGTGTTGTTTCATTTCTCTATAAAGAAACTTTGTGCCATTTAAAGGAGAACTTAGCTTTCCTCCTAAATTCCATTAGTATTAGTTGTAGCATTGCTTTTTATATTTTCCACTTTTAGTGAGAAATGTGAAAGCTTTGGACTTATTCTTCAAAAAAATCACCCTTCCTCTCTACCACCCAAAGTGTACGTTTTCACATATCACCTAACATACATCATGTGTGTATGGCAAATCAGTGTGAGAATAAGAGCTTTTCAGGAATGTGCAAGATTTGTTCACTGGTAGCTGTTTGTTTTATTTTTATCTATAAGAGCTTGAACATCAAATATTGTTTCCCTCTAAGTATTCTGATGCACATTATATCTTTCTACTATCAAGTAGAATTAACTCTCCATCTGACATTGTTTCACACAGCATCCCAGTCTCCAAATTGAACAGATACGCATTTGACAGCTGAATCGCTTGGTGAATAAGGAAATGATTGGATGATCACACTCCAAGAGTTGTGGTCAGTGACTCAATGTTAAAGTGCATACCAATCATGAATGACATTCCTCAAGATTCAGTATTGGGAATGGTGTTACTCAACATCTTTACTGGTGATATGGACAGTGGGATTGAGTTCACCCTTAGCAATTTTGCAGATAACACCAATCTGTGTGGTGCAGTAAATATCTTAGAGGGAAGGGATGCCAAGGATTGAGAGATACAAACCTCATGTAGTTTGTTAAGGCCAAGTGCAAACCTCAAAGGTGGGCTGGAGGACTTGGGGTGGATGGAAAACTTGACACGAGTCATGAGCATACCCCATCTGCAGTGCTGCATTCAGCTATGGGACCTCCAACACAGAATAGCCCTGTTAGAGTGGATCCAGAGGAGAGTCATGAGGATGATCAGAAGGCTGCAGCACCTCTCCTATGAAGAAAGACTGAGAGACTTGGGGTTGTTCAGCCTGGAGAAGAGAAAGCTACGAGGAGACATTACATCAGTCTGTCAGTACTTACAGGGGGCCTACAGAAAAGCTGGGAGGGAAGCTTTACCAGGGAATGCAGTGAAGAGACAAAAGGGTAAGTGTTTTAAATGAAAACAGTAGATTTATATTAGATATAGGAAAGAAATTCTTCACTATGAAGTAAGTGAGGCACTGAAGCTCAGAGAAGTTGTGGATACCCTATCCCTGGAAGTGTTCAAGGCCAGGCTGAATGGAATCCCAGGCTTCCAGCTGTACAAGACTGATGAGACAGCTTCAAAAATAATATCACTAGCACTTTTCAAAAGAAGCAAATCTCTTTCAAGTTCTGAGAAACTCACAATTCTCACTAATAACACTTCTTAAGAATGCACAAGAATGAATGTATTAATTCTTGCCATTGTTTTCCTACCAAAAGCAAGGTGATTTAGGACACCATCTGAGCTATTTTGGATTCAGCAGATGTTTCTGTTGGAATTCAAATTAGGAAGGGAGATAATATTATTTCCTATAAAAAATTGTATTAAGAAATTTCCTCCTTTCTTTCCTTGTACAGAGGAAAACAAACTACATCTAATATCTTAGAACAATAGAAATGTGACAGAGGTCTCCCCAGAATGGAAAAAGAAGAAAAACAGAGTATCTTCTGTTTAGTTGTACCTTGACAGGCTGTGAACTGCTAAAATAACTGCCCAGGAAGGCTAAACATTTCTATATCAAACTAAACCATTGTCTAAAACACACAAAAGCTTTTGCATAATGGATTTAAGGGCAGAAATGGCTTAAAAATACCTTCAGTGGAAGAGAAAATAAAACTTGTGCATTTCAGAGCATAGGTAACGAATAGGATCACATCTCAGTTTTTCACAATAAAGACTATTCAGCTGAATGCAGAGCAAAATGTATAGTTAGACGTACTGCAGAGCACACTGTGGAACATAGCACTGCTTGGTGATTCAGCAGCTTAAGACAACTACCCAAGATATGCTAATCCAAGTAAGAACAGTGTTTTGTTTTTCAAAGTTACTGCTTCATTTGCTTTCTGCTCTCCCCTACATAGCAACATTCAGAATAGAGTCTAGAAAACTTGAAGCTCAAAGCCTTCTGTTACAATAGCTCTCAGATTTCTATCTACTTCCTTGTTCCTTTCCTATAGCAAAGATAAAATGAAGTACAATCATTTTTTCAATTTTGAACAGGGTTGTTTACTGTAAGATGAAATAAAAAATGAATGACAAGACTGGCCAAATTCAGCTTTGCAAGAGGCAGATACAAATCTAATTGAAATCACTGGACTATCCATATTTTGAATCTATGGAGCAGGAAATGTAATAAACTAACCACAGGAATCTTAATTTATTAGAGAGAGCTCACCACTTTCATGTGAAGGTTATATATAGAAATTCTGATTGTCCACAGTACGTTTTTGCCTACAGAAGACATCTAACTATTTCAATATTTAAGGTTTAACCTGATGGAATAAACTCAGGTTTAGGGATAATTTGAAAGTCTGCATCTTCCCAGGTTTGAGTCATATTTTATGGATACAACTATGAGAGAGTAATATTTTTCCAACTGAGTCCATTTTTAATGCATTTTTATCTTCAGCCTTGCACACAGGCAGTGACAAAGCTTTGTGCATAAATGATATGATCCCTCAGCATGTCTAAAGAATGAATGCACAGATGTAGTTTTAGTTGTGGAAGGACTGTGAAAGATGTGGTGTGCATGTATTGTTTTATATTCTGTCTTGCTTCTGACTTGAAACTACAGTTTCAAACTAGTTCCCCAGATGATTTTACTGATATAGCAGACATTAGATTACAAAGGAGAAATAGCTCCAAAGGAAATATCACACACTATTTCTTGTATCTTCTTGCAACTGGACAATTATCTGCTCAACGCAAACATGCAGACCACTACTTTGTCTGCTACATTATAGATACAGTAAAAGAAAAAATGTATATTTCTGAGAGATATTGCAAGAGTAGTTATTGAGGTAAGTAGCTATTGAGCTGTGTGACAACAAAAACACCTATTACTATCACGACCATCTGGCATGCATATAAGAAAAATAATAAAATCAGATTCTAACTCTTCCCAGTTCTCCCAAATTGCAAATATGGCTACATATGACCACCAGAGGCACAACACAACGAGCAAAGCTCCATGCATATTGCTATTGAGCAATTAATTTATCTCTATCTCCTCAGGCTACAAGAATGCCTAGTGAGACTTTATATATTTTCACTTATTATGGTAAACGCAACCATAGTTCCAGGACTTTGACCTCAAAGTGATATCCGTAGGTAATTTTCTACCTTCAAGTCTTCTCTAGAGAATGAGGTTCATCTATGTAAAAGTTGAATTATACGTTTGGATAAAATCTATTTTCTTAAAAAAGGAGAAGAAAAAAGTAGAAAACGGTCTTTTTCTTCCAGGTGATCTAAGGGTGAGGCTTTAAAACCAAAGTTCTCCCTCCTGAGAATCTCAGCTGAAAATACACTGTGTCAAAACACAAATGCCAGTTCTGAGCTGCTGGGGCCCTGACACATCTGTTACAGAGATCTCTCCACAAAGCCAAAAAGCTCGATAGAATTTGCTTTTGAATCTAGCTCAGCACTGCAGGTTGCTGAGTTTATTTGGGTACCATGCTTGGGAGGGCATGGCTATTTACTTCACAGTTCCTGCAGGAGAGGTAAAAGAGGAACAGTATCAGGGACAGAGATATAAAGCACTTCCACACAGCTGACATTCTCAGCAGAACTATCTTTCAGACTCAAACAGAAATGAAAGAGAATGAGTTTTACTGAAGTATTTAATACTTCTGGAAGGACACTTCATATCATCTGAGAGTCAATATTTTCCAAAAACATTTAATCAAGGTTGATAGAAAATCCCATAGTTGGGTATCATGTCAAATTTCATCTTCTTATCCGTATACCTAATATACCTAAATATCCTAATACCTAAAGTTGAAGGTATAATATATTTCAATGCTCTAAAACTATGGCAGTTCCCTAGTTGTTTGCAGTTTGTCATCAAATCTTTTTAAACTAATCCTATTCACTCATTTTCTAAATGAGCTGGTCAGGAAACAGAAGAGATACTCCAAGAAATAGTGTTTCCCAATGCTGTGTGAGAATACTTTTGCCTGCCCAGCAATATCCAATCTGCTAATTTAAATGTGTAAAATTAATATGAAAAAAAAACCAAAAACCTGAAGATGTGCAAACAAAACATACACCTGACTGTTTCCTTTCACATTAGATGTTGAAGAAATTAAGCATACTATGAAATCAGTCTATATTATTTATTAATTGATTAACTGCTAGCCTCTGTAAGTTAATATCCTTTCCATACACGTGCTAAAGGAAATTTCTGAGACTTGACAGTGATCTTATTAAATATCAAAAAACTCAGCTGAAGACATTGAAACAGATCACACTTGTGTAGATCCCAATTCAGTCCTTCAAAACCTATATCTTTTACATGCCTGCAGAGAATCTGGGGTATAATTTTATTTAGAACAGTTTAGTCATCCAGTCACATAATTTCTCTCACTATTAGTTCTCTGACTATAACAGCATTAAACAGCTTTTTACCACATAATTTTCTTTTATTGCCTTGATAAAAATAAAGATAGTCATGATATACTCTTGCTGTCTGAAAATATAGAGCATTAAAAGAAAAATAAATGCCTCATAAACACAGCACAGTGAAGCAGAAGTTTGGGGTCGTGACTAGCAAATGACATTAGCAAGGATACCTTAAAAATTGGTATTTTTACTGCTGAGCAATACATCGCACTCTTCTAAACTCATCACTTATGAGTTTTAAAATATTACAAAGGAATTAAACTGAAT
Source organism: Perdix hodgsoniae (assembly GCA_035772895.1). NCBI lineage: Eukaryota > Metazoa > Chordata > Aves > Galliformes > Phasianidae > Perdix > Perdix hodgsoniae. Next base: position 1,123,920 of record JAPSGF010000033.1, read on the forward strand.
TAGGTTAGATCAATAGCCTCTTAATAAGAATTCTCTGTAGTTTTAAAGTTCTAAGCTTTACATATTATAGTAGTTCATGTTAAATGTAGATTTGACATTTTGCCAGTGAAAGTTTCATTAAATCACCAGTAGGAGAATCACGATTATCTCATGTTACCTCAGTGCAGTGATATAATACATCTGGTGCTTTTAAAGTTAAGAGACAGACAAATTGGAGAAAAGTTTCTACCACAATAAAAGCAAACTACAAGTATTTATGGCTTCTTTAAAATGGAATTTCTCAAACACAAACTATTTGCTTCCACTTTTCTCTTTATTAATACATTATTGCTTGTGTTTGTACTGCCAGTGAAGTGAAATTTGAAAGGCAGCATGGTGAGCTTTTCCCAAAGCCACAATTGAACTGTTAGTGAAAGCTCATTTCATAATCTGAAGTCCCTCATCTACTGCATGTTTCTGCAACTAGAGTTACAGTTCAGCATTCTGGAAAACAACTCGTATTTGAGCTCAAAAATTTTCAGATATAGTAAAGTTCTTTTTTACTGCTAACATTCTTGCTTTCTCCTGAGCAAGGTCCTGTTGTATTAATTCTGAGAACAGCCCAAACAGTCAGGAAAGCATCTGAGGACATGGAAGTTTCAACTGGGTATCTTTCCTCTGGTGCTATCATCTCATACAACACTAGGCCAATCATTCTGTCTCTCTGCCTCAGGTTATTCAAGTATTATACATACTGACAACATAGAAAAATTGTGAGTATAAACACAGCAAGAGCGTTTGAGACACATTAAATATAGGTAAAGCTAGCTACAGCTTCTATGAGAATGTTTTTAAATTAAATAAGATAAATAGTAAATAATAAATATTAAATAAGATAAATAGCTTGCTGAGCAACATGCTGCATATCCCTTCTAAAAGTTAAGCAAATTGCTATATTCTTCCCCTAGTTTCTATTAACAGAGATAACAAACCAGTAATATCTGCATACTACTTTGGGAGTAGTTGTAAAGTAATGTATGAGTAATAATTATCACAAAATGCACTTCATGAAAGTATTCACAAAAATAAACATTATATGAATTTGTAGATATTAAAAGAAAATGAAGTTTAAACTTTAAAATATCTGCTTCCACAGAGAAAAACAAGAAAAAAATATTTTAGATTTATATACAGTCAGTACCCTACATTTCTTCAGAATTTCAGGATATTCTAAAATGTAAATCTTAAAATCCTGAATACTTGAGATATTATTATATTATTATAACACAGATTTTTTTTGCAATAATTTTTGATAAACCATTTTTAATCACAAATCTATCTGCAAACAGAAAAGACCAGAATGAACATAAATTGCTAGTGAAATATGTAATCAACTGCTTAGGAGTAGGTCCATGCGGCTACAATAAACATGGACTTTCCATTCTACAAGAGATTTGATCAGTCCAGGTTTGCTTTCATCTCAGCCTCTGGGGATACTATACCACATATATATACTACATATATTCTTGACAGAAGGCATTTTTTCAAAGTTAATCAGGATTTTATTTTTTTTTTATTTTATTTTTTCAAAACACTAACATATTTTCACAACCCAAGGAGGTCTATTTCCACTGCGCAGGAAAGTATTCCCAGTTGCACAGTTGTGCCATCACTAAACTCCAATTGGCCAACAAAGAACCAGGTGAAACCTGACTTTCTGCTACATGAGAATTAATTGCAGTGATACTCTAAATGGAAATATTCCACTGTTTTCAAACACCTAATATCACTTCAAAGTATCAGATTCACTTAGTAATAAAGAATGTTGGCCTGTAAAAACAAAAAGAGTCTAGTGACTCAAACACAAGTTTTATTTTGAAAAAGCTTTATTCTTGACCTTTCACTGTCAACTATTTTTAGACTAGTAACAGAAGCTCCAAGATACTAATGCGTTAGAAACTTTAAAAAAATGTTCCATAAACATAAATGTTGATAGAATATTGTTTATTCCTAATATCTCTCTCAGATTTTTATACTTTTGACTTGAGAATGACTAAAAAGAGTTAAAAAAAAAAGTAAAAAATTCAAGAAGTACCAGCAACGTTTTCATGTTTCTTATGTGCAGTTGATTTATACACAGATATGTCTCTTATATTTTTAATGAGAAAAAAAAAAGAGCGGAAAACTGAAATGCTTGTGCATGTGTAATTGTTAAGTGACATGCTTCCAAACTTATTAATACACATAAGCTCAGCCACTCTTCCAAAAAGTAAGATTTGAACAGGTGTCTAAATAGGATTAACTAATAAGCCAGCCAAGTTTATTATTCACTCCTGCTATGCAAAAAGCCATGAGTTTGTAAGCAATGTAGCTAAAAAAAAACTGACACAGCACAAAAGCAGACATCCTCAGGAGACTGTTATCCAAATAATCTTACACTTGAAAAAGACTGTGCAATAATGTAGCTTGAAGGGGTAACATCAATTTTCTAACAAGTAATTAAGATTTGCATTATTAATACCATGGATATTCTTGCAAATTATGTCTAAATATACACTGGGAAAAAAAAAAAAAAACAAAAAAAACAAAAAAAACACACCAACAAAACACAAAACAATACCAAAAACATCATTTAAATGAATACGTTGTCATTTTTAAGTCTTCCTAATATAACTACGAGTAAGAGCAATACTGACAATCTCAGACAGCAGAATTTAATCATTAGTGCTTATAAGCTGATCAGATTTCTGAATGCAGCTTTAGACTACTATGTAGAATTGTAGAGCTAAATTTCTATGTTATGCTCAAAGCAATATCTCTTCCAAATAAAGTGAAATCTAGTCCATTAAAAACTAAAGTATGCAGAAATCTCTTCTGGAACATAATCAACTTGATCGTGTTATTTGGATAAGCAAGCTATGAATGGTACGTGACATTCTTAGTCAAGAATGAATGCAAGCAAGTAGAGCTTACCCACCTTTGATTCACACAGTCTAGCATTTATACATTTGACCTAGTTAAGCTAAACACCAAATTGCTGAGGTCAGAAGAAATCTTTTAAATCTGCCAGTTCACCACCTTTTTAGTGGTATTAAAAGGAGTTGAAATGCAAGGAAATCTAAACTCATTTTTGGTGAAAGATATACTTATGTGTGCTTGGAAAGTGTAGATTTTTTTCCCAACAGGTTTATTTTCTCTCATTAAATTTTCAAAGAATGTGCGTGTACACACACACAGGAAACAGTCAGCGTGCTGTCTGCTGGAAAGTGAAAAGAATGCAATCTAAGTGAGCAGAATTTCCAAAGCATCTCCTATGCTTCACTCCCCAAAAGTAAACCAAAAAAAAAAAAAAAAAGGAAGCAAAGCAGGGCAAGTTAATTATGTTAGCATAGCAAGGAATTTCAAAATTTATGCAACTTTTTGTACTTGATTGATAGAATAAATCCCTGTGAGAGCCTACTTATAGATATAAATTTCTGCTTTACATCTGTATAATGATCAAGACCTGTTTAATTTCTTACCAAGCTTACCAGAAGATTTACAACACGATTCCCATGGATACCTGTATACATTATATCTTTGTGTATAGAGATGTCCATGGGTAATTTGTTTCTTTGGTAGTCAAATGGAATATGGTAGTCTATTTTAGCAATTTTTTAGACTTAAGAGCAAAATAAGTGAAGTAGGTGTCCAGTAAGTTGCAATACTTAGCCTTGATGTGCATCATTGGAGGCTAGAGCAGAAAATGAGTGAGACAGTTTCATGCTCTCCTCTCTTCTCAGCGAGCTCAGACTCACGTCCCCAGCTCTGTAAGGTACTGTTCTAACTCCCAGGCCGAGGTCAATACTGAAAATCACTGCATACCCTCTCTAAAATGGTGTTGCAACTTGGAATAGTATCCAGGATATCCTGGGCCATAAGGAGAGAGGATAAGCATTTTCTAGTGGCCAGTTCTACTGACCAGGCTTCTTTCAGAAAGGCAAGTTCTTCTCTTCACAGGAAGTGCACAAACCAAGCAGTTGACATTTCCAAGCAACATTTAAGCATGCTATAAAATATTTTCTGTTAACAAAGTTTCACAAAACTCAAGCCTTAAATCCTTATGAGACAAAGAGCATTTTGAAATAGAAGACATTCTCCTCTAGCCTTTAAACCCATGCAAAGTTGAAGTAGATTTTGCATGCACTGTCTTATTCTCCTGACAGTCTAAGAAAATCTATTTTAATACAAATACACAGTGACAGAGATGAAAGGAAAAAGAGATTAATGACCAGACTTCTCTCAGAAAGAGTGCTCTAATATTTCTATTTGTACATGTCTTCACAGCCTTCAAAAAAGAAAGTACTTAAAAAATAATTTATTATCCTGGTAAACAACTACAATACAAAGAAAAACAAAGTGATATTGGCTTATATTTTATCTACAGTAATATAAAATGAAGATTCAAAAGCAACTACATTGGGTGCATGGCACAGATAGTAAGAAACATCACAGTAAAGAAAACCTTAATAAATGAGTACGTATTGCCTGTGATACAATCTCCCTTCAGTTATATTAATATCCACTTCTAAGCATAACATTTTTTCCCATTTTATCACTTAGATAGATAGTTAGAAGAAAATGTCATTGAAACGCTACACCATTTGATACGTGCTAAGTTAATCATTGTGTTAGCTGGCTGAATGCAACTTGGAAAAATACTCTGGAAATACCATGCTTGAAAAACACAAGTCTTTGCTTTCCACCATAACAGAAATTTTTATTTAAAACTTAGTATATATTTGCATATTTTTTGTCACAACACCTACATCAAGTCTTACTGCTGTTACTATCTACAGAAGACATCAGAATGCCAACATTGCTAATCAGAAGTCTAACACAACTGTGACTGCTTATTTGGGAATTACAGTTTCAGCAACTGCTATTATTCTGGGTTTAATGGTTAAAAATAAAAGTTGGGCATCACAAAGAGAGACTAAACAATTTCTTCATCAGAAGGCAAAGAACATAGCACAGTTGCAGGTCTGAAGAAATACTTTAATCTTAGATACAACAATCTCAGTGTAATAAATTATCATGACACAATATATAAAGGAGGTATTCGCCATCTGTATGCCACTGAAGGTCACATCTCAGCCTCCCACCAGCCTTCCAAACTTCAGTAAATCATCTCAGAGCAAGAAATAGAAAAACGGATTGCTCTTTTGCATTTATCCTGGTGTCCCCCTCCTTCTACCAAGCAGACAAAAAAAACTAGGGATCCTGCAGAGGTGTACTTCCAGGCTGTAAAGCATCAAGCACTTTAAATGCTGTTATGCATAGGGGAAATGAAAGAAAACCTCTCTCCACAAGCGTGAGCTGAAAATGTAAGATGGTATTTGGGTGGCAAAACATAGGCATCTAGAGACATTTGGAAATGTTGCTTAATGCAGACACCATGTGACTGCATGCTCAGTCTGAGAGCAGCACCATTCCTACAATGGGAAACCATTATACACCTAGCAGGGCATTACATGCCTTAGTTCAGTCTTATGTCCATTTATGGAAGAACATTCTTTGCAAAAGCACTCTCCAGTTCTGATCACACAGGAAACTTTGAAATCCATAATTCTTCTATACACTGAGATTTATGGATTCAAGAGAGATGGTGGTACCTTGCAATTTTTGCCACAACTCACTCCCAACAAATCTCAGAATACCTCAGGGAAAACAGTTATCCATTTTTGCATTGTGAAGGTTTACAAGCTTTGCACAAACATCCTTACTTCTTCTGCATCTTCCAAACCTCTTCTAAGATTTTCAAAGTGATCTGTGTGATGTATTTAAAATTGGAATGAATGTTCCTAATATTTCAGAAGCCTATTTCTATCACAAAAGTGATGAAAGATATCCACGCCAGAAATTGTGTGGTCTCTTTTGTTTTAAAACATTTGTATGATTTAACTCAATGTCTTTATTTCAGGCAGTAAGTACAAACTTATGCTTCCTACCTTAAAGTTACAAATAAATATTGGTCTGCCAAATTGACTGCATGTATTTTTAATTCCAATGTCTGCACACCTTTGATAACTTTATTATGATTGGGCGAAACTAATGCATTTAGAATTTTCTTCTTCATCAATTATATATCATACACTTCATATCTGCTTGCGTTTTCAGTCCTTTCAGTCTAGAATTATGTTCTGCCAACCTGAATCCCCATGAGAATTTGCCCATATGCTTTTCCTGGGCTCCCTGTAAACCACTAAGCAGATACTATTTCTCTGAGCAGAAATAAAGCAATATGAATAGATCAGGTAGTCTTCTGGAAAACAGAACAGTTATCTGGTAAATCAGTGTTTTTTATTATTATTATTATTTTATGTTATTTTATTGTGTTGTTTTCTGGATTATTTGATTTTTAACTCTGCATTATCTTTATAGTCTTACAGATTTAATAGTCTTTATCAGGAGAATTCAAACCACTTTTGACTTTGACTACAGTTCCCTTGAATGCAGCTGAATGTAAGCACACACTAAGTAGAGAAAGCAAAGACATGTTTTTGATTTATGAAAGATCTTATCCTAATGTTCTTACAAACAAATCAGTATTACTCTGTATCTTAAAACTGAAGACGTAATATTCAGCCTGGCCAGGCTCTGAACGTTTTTGGATCTGCCAGACCTTCTATGATCAATACCTACATAGAATCATAGAATCGCTTGAGTAGGCAAGGACTCTTGAAGGCCATCTAGTCCATCTCCCCTGCAATGGACAGGGACACCCACATCTCCATCAGGTTGTTCAGAGCCTCGTCCAACATGACCTGACTTTTGCTGTCTCCAAGAACAGGGCATCCACCACCTCTCTGAACAACTTGTTTCAGTGCCTCACTACCCTTACTGTAAAAACTTCCCCATATCCGATCGAAATCTCACATTCTCTAGTAAAAATGTATACGTTACGTGCAGCCTGAGGGCCGAGTATTTTCATTTACGGCATACAGTATCTCTTTTATTTTAGTAACATGTCCATAAATTCAGCAACTTGCTTTCCTGGTGATCTCTCTCTTGAAACATGCTTTCAGTAGACAAGGCTAATTCAGGTTAAAACCCAATTAATCCTCTTAAATTCCCATCCTTCATTTCCTCAAGCAACTACTCAGATGCCACAGTGAACATACAAGTAGACAACCTAAATAATATTAACTCAGCAAAATCCTGGACTCAGTAAAACACAAAATTAAAAGCAAACTACAAAACTAAGCTTATAGTATTATGTAAAACCCAATTAGGGACTATACAAAAGAATTCATACTTAAGAATTTTGTATTTTAAATGATAGCATTTGTTTTATGTGGTTTTGGATGCTTGAAATCACAAACGAAATATTTTACCAGTATTTTCATATCTTATCTCCAGAGAATTGAGGTCTTCCTTGATTATGATAAACTACAAAACATAAGGAAGTGTGAAGCACAGAAAAAAAAAATATATATACCTTTTCATCATGAAAAATGTGTCAAAAACTGAAGGAACGAATGGTGCCAAACTACTAAACTCAATACCAGACAGTTAAGCACTGATTCACAAAACATCAGCAATACATAATTATTCTGTTGAACATTAAATGAGAATGACTGAGATGAAAAGTCCTTGAAGGAAGTTGGTCCTCAAAACTCTGCTTTAACATCTTTCAGAGTACGTACTGGAGTTTAATTTTACTGTAATAGTAACTGAAAATTTTCAGTGTTTTTTAAGATAATGTTAACTTTTTTTTGTTTGTTTTTAATGAGGATTAATTATGAGAGTGGGACGTGCTACCACTGGTAGAAAACCACAAAGATTTGCTGCAGAATTTGGTAATCTGATGCATTTAACGTGGACTATTCACCTCTTCTTGGAGGAAAGCATTTTTCCAACAACACGATCACAAGAGTCTGGAAACTTGCCCATAGCCACAAGATTAGTGAAGAAATATTTGTCCAGTGAACATCTCTTGCTCTCTGTGGTTCAATAAAAGCACTGGAAGATCACCTCAATATGTGCATCAGCCAATTCCACAGTGCAAGAAAACAGACTGGTCTCCATAACCTATCTCTGCTCATGTCTACAAAAATAATTTTGTTAGTAAAAATGACAGACCTTAAAACTGTGAGAGATTATTATATGCTCTGGATGCACACGTAAACTATAAATCTCAAATCCAAAAGAATCATTTGTTGTGAATAATCTTAGTTGAATCCATACTTGCAGGGGTTAGAGGAACCCATGCGATTATTGACTATAGATTTTGAAATTAAAATGGGTCCCAAATGGATACAACCAAGTCTCATGTAGCTTTAGCAAGTCATTTATGATTGATTCATCACAATTATTTTAGATTTTTGGCTGTTATGGAAACAGAGACCTGTGAAACTTTGATTTTGATTATCCTGTGCCTGTGAAACTTTGATTTTTATTATCCTGTGCCTCAATTCTTCCTTGTTAAAATGGTACTTAAGCTACATTTCTATCAGTGCATTGTGAACACCAGTAGAAGCTGATCTGCAGATCAATATCAATTATGCTAAGGCCCTCATGTTTACATAATGAGTTTTTATTTATTTATTTGTTCTTTTTTTTTTTATATACCCATAGTGGCTTTAGTCAAGTCAATTAGATGATCACCAGTGGTTGAAGAAGAAGATCACTTGTGCATGTGCAACACATTTTTGACTAGTTTCATCCAAAAGGAATCAATTTTGTCTGTATTTACATTATTGACTCCTGTGGTGTAAAGATGGAGGGCCATGGGTTCAATTTTTTTGCATGGTGCTTTGGTTATGGGTCACAATGCCTCAACCAGAGGTGAAGCGTGCACCAATGGCCAAACTTAGGTTCACAGTGTGCATGACTGGAGCATTAGTTCCAGGAATGAAAAACTAGTGAGAAGGACCTCTGCAGCAGCACCTCACCAGAAAGAAAATCCCCAAAAGTGTTGCAGGGCTCTGCTTTGTGGCATCAAGGACAGACACAACGTCAACTTCCATTGATACTCCTACAAAATGGCATGTAGTCACCAAAAAATAAAAAATTAAAAATGTATCAAAAGTCTCCCCTCCATAACATACTCACAGTTCCAAGTAAAATACTAACACGTTGTCATCCTCAGATTTTGTCCCGCTATATTTGTCTTTATTCAGGCCTTAATATAAAAAGTTTCTGAAGCAAGACACTTCTGTACAATGAATCCTCATGCTAAATGTATGACGTTATTGCTATTACTCACTTCTTGACTTACTGCTCTTGATGTTTCTTCAAGCAAATGATGAAAACAATGTCCTGAGAGGTTGGAGATGAACAGCTCCAGAAGACAGGAGAGGGTTTTTTTTTAAATGAATTTGTGAAGTGAAACTCAGGTTGGTTCAACATGAAACAATTCATACAGCTTTGATCTCAAGGAGGAACAGTCATCATTATGTGCATAAGGTATGCATAAAGTATATGAAAATTACAGATGTTGAGCCCTTAAATACATGATAAGGAAATTTCTCCCAAACAAAAATCTGTATGTGAAAACTATTTAAAAGTAGACAGTTTTATTTACATTTTTAGCCATCCAAATAAAAATGAGCTCATTTACTGACTGAAAAGTCAGTTTCAACCACAGTGAACAGTAGCTGCAATTGCTGAGATGCTGAGAAATATACTCATACATGCCTGAAAAAGAATTTAAGGGCCTGAATTTTCTCAAAAATGAGAAAGGTTCAACTAAAACTTGAAGGGCGGTGAACTTAAAATTAAATAAGCAAAGATGAAGACATATATATACAGAAAGTACTCACATCTCACCTTGAAGGCTTATTTACTGATCAAGGCTGCTCCGAACAGACACATTTGTTGAGCACAGGTATTTTCAGGTCTCACCCTATGAACTGTTCTATGTTAATGCTGTACTTACTAGGCATGGAGCACTGAATAAGTGATAAGAGGCTCTCAGCAGGTCAGTAAGTTTATAAAATTAAAGTCTGTAGTAGACTTTTCTACTAGAAAAGTAAGTTGAAATGAGGCAAGAGACAGAATATAATAGCCTAAAAACTAAAAATAAATCAAGTTGCATTTTAAAGTTATACGATTCTGCACTATACTGATAAGCCTTCAAAAATTAGCAAGAATCAAATACAGGCAGCAATGTTATTCAACTCCCTGTAGGCTAATATTTACTACTGGAGATACACAGAAATACTACTTATTCTTCTGTAGTGGAAAATGCCAAATAAATAAGTTAAAGCAAAATTTTACCATTTTTTCAAAATGGTAAAAATATATCCGAAAATTGCAATATAGTTTAATTAGGATGTCAGGGGGAATTCTTTACAGAGAAAGTGGTGAGGTGCTGGAAGAGGCTGCCCAGACAGGTTGTGGATGCCCCTTCCCTGGAGGAGTTCATGGCCAGGTTAGATGGGGCCCTCGACAGCCTGGTCTAGCACCAGATCTGGCAGTTTGTGGCCCTGCCTGTAGCAGTGGAGTTGGAACTTGATGATTCTTGGGTTCCTTTCCAAACTAAGCCATTCTATGATTCTATGATCTGTGTACTCCGTCTTCTGCAGAATATTTAAATGTTGTTTCTGTTTCCTATTTTGTTGAAAGACTGTTATGAATTATGTGTGCCTAATGTGTAGTCTTACATCTAACATTTCATCCATTTGAATTTAGAATTAAATAAATACTTCCTGTTTGGAATTTTCACAAGATTGCACTCAAAAGCCATCTGATAGTCCATTAACTTCAATATGCAACTCATTTACAAAATACCAAAAGATGAAAAAGAAGGGTAGACATCATAAACAGCACTACAAACCATACTCTCTAAACCACTTTGCAATCCTGTGTCATGCGATGGTGTCTGTGTGGCTCTCATAATCAGCCACATACTATTCCTCATCATAATGTCTCAACTAAAATTAAAACAATATGTACGCTTCTGTGAAAATGAGAGAAAATCTCTGAACAAGGCAATATATGTTTTCTTTTTTATAGTTGAGACTCTGAATTCATTTAAATAAGAAGTAACATAGGTATATAAAGTTGTCCACATGGGAAACTTAGTTTATATACATATACATAAACTGCATGCTTCTTTTGTCTTCCATGAATTGTTTTGGCTCCTCTCTCATTTGCTGAGTACCATTTGTGCCAGTTTTACTGTTCCAAATCTGCTTTTTTTTCCTAACTATAACATAAATAAAATCAGAAACAAGTTTGAAGTAAGAAGTACTCAGACAAAGCAGATTGCTGCTCATCAGTTGGTAGATTTTAAGCCTTATGCAGCCAACGATTATCAGTGGAGTAACAGTACATTTTGACATCTTCAGAAATGTGTGCACATGTGTAACCACCCACAAAGATGATATACTAGTAAATTACATACATACCAAGCTTCATCATTTAAGGTTTTATATACATTTGTTCATTATATTGGGATATTTTGAAAAAGCAATAAACAGAGAAACTGACTCAAATCCCACTAAAATCAATTGTAACTCTGTTTTGGGCCAAATTGTCCCTGGATATGGTTTGGAACAGCAAATTTTAGTGTAAAAATAAAATTAAAAGAACTCCAAAGATTCTAGGAAACCTACACGTTGATAAGAAAGATTATGAGAAAAATAACTTCTTTTGTATTTCCTTCAGTCCATTACCTCTCTTAGAACTAAATTTTTCAAGATAATGTTCAATAGTCTTTTGATACATTTGCTTTTTTACACTCTATGTATATGTTCAGATATGTAAGATATCTGTTCAGATATGTACAGATATCTGTAAACTTCAGATCTGAAAGTGATGCTCATCTGAAATAAAAGCACAGTTGTCACAGTATCAGTACTTCCAGTAAAACGAAAAAAAAGCTGCAAGCAAGGAAACTTAAGTATTTAAAATCTCTCATGTGGCTGTTTGATTAATAACATGAAGTTAACTGAGAAACTCTGAACAGATCCTCTTGCATATATTACTCATCCATTTTAAATAGTTTGCTCAAATAAAAAAAAAAAAAAAGCAACATAGCAATATGCCTGGAAGACTTTCTCTTTGACAGTAAAGCTTTTGAGTAGTGATAAACATTTGCCTGTTGTTTTGCAAGAAATGAAGAAATAGCAACTCAGTATTTACAACTGTGTGGTTTACCTCATGTCCAAAGCACATCAGAAGTAGCTTTGTCCCTTTCTCATGTTATGCATTTTGATTGTTCCATCCCATGTTTGCTACAACAAACATGAAAACTGTTACTGAGAGTTCAGAAAGACTTTCCATATTAATTCCTAATTTGAAAATTTCAACACTCCAAATATCCCTATAATATTTTTATTCAAGGGAGAATTCCCTTGTTTTCAATGCTACCCCAACAAAGATTCAAGATACTGCATTTTAGGAATTAAAATTGTTCTCAAGGCAGAATAGGTACAGCTGAATTTAAATTAAATTAAATAACTGCAAAAACAGCAGTTACATATTCCTTTCTTCTTCTTCTTCTTGGCAAAAAGTATGTTATATGTAATCACAAATATACGAACACAATTTATTTGGGGTTCTTATCAATTGCTTTTCCTCATCCTTTTTCAGCTTTGCCTGCTTTGGGGATTTATAAATTCATAGAGATAACCAATCACCTTTCTTATTGTTGGTCACATTGTAGAAAGTAGATTGAAATATTGCAAAGAATAATAAACAAATATTTCCATTGCCTTAAAAGTGTTAGAATTTGGAATTATGTCCCCAAAAATTTCACAAGAATCATAAGACAATATATTTCCAGGCTATAACAGTCATCTCCTTAATCAGAATGTATACATCTTCCTCTAAAAATGTTTTCCCATGCTGCTGAGTATCCACGAGGTCCAAAATACAAATAATAAATACAAGTCTGGAAATGAAAACTCCCTGCTCCCCATGTTAGGTTTAGTCCATGACTAAGTAAATGCACAGCTACAAGCTACCCTGTCAAGATACCTGCCCATGGTGGAACAAACCATCGTGAATAAATATGAACCAGTAACACTGGTTTTATGAGCTAGCCTGCACCAGCAATGGCAGATTTCAAATTAACTAAGTCTGTGAAAAAGTAAGTAGGTCAAAAAGCTTCACCGGCATTAGTTTTTAGCATTAGATCCTTGGTATGGCTTCATCTGCCAATGTCTTGAAGTAATACCTCTACTACATGACAGCAATTTCATCAGAAAGAAAAATAAATGGAGCTTACAAACTGTGAAACGAACAATGATGAACAAGCCTGTCAGACTATAACTACAACACACCCATCATACCCAGCATGTTAAAAGCACAATAACAAGCATATTTTATTAGGTAAGAAAGAAGGAGAAGCAAAATTATACCGATTTTTTTTCCCACTATTCAAGCCCATGATTTTCCCTCATCATGATTTACTTTTTAAGTTGTTACCTTTTCTTTTCTAAAACAACCCTTTTATCATATCTTATTTTGTACATTCATGCATTATCCTGTGCATTTGCTAAGTCAGCTTTACAAACTTACTTCTAAATTTTGGAGTGGGTGCAGGAAGTCAGTAGCTACATGTTTTTATTTTTTTTTCTCTTCCTGAAAACTAACCACATTTGACCTATGGGCAGACAGAAATTCTTTTGGACAAATAGAAATGGGGAGAACTTTTATCTCTTGTCAGGAATAATGGTAGCAGTCTGAATGCCTCCATAAAATCATTTATTAGTGTCAATTGGCTGTATCTCATTTTATTCTGCAGATGAGAATTTGTGTGCAGGGAGCAGATGAAGAAGACAATGAATACTACTCACAATTTCCTTATTTTTTAGAGAAAACTAAGGAAGAAAAAACATCTAAGAGACTTTATCTTGTCTATAATTAACGTGTGCCTACATGTGAAATCAGCATGAATTTTCATCTTTTCTGCAGAGCGTATAAACCACTTCATAAGAAGTGACTTAGACGATTCCACTATTTTCATATCATGCCCTTAAAATAACACCTTTTTGTTTCATTGCATTTTCTCTTTCTTCATCTAACAGCAGCTGTGTACAGCCAAATAATGCCTGACACAGTTGAAACGCTGGGGGTGGATTGTTGAGGTTTTTTTTGAACATCTAAATTCTTGTTTTTCTGACAAGCCTGCTAATCCCAAGTGCTGTTTTTAGATATCAAAATTATACGTTAAAGAACAGATTTAGGATTTCCTTTCAAACTCCTGTAAAGAGAAAATTGCATACCAGAAGAGAAAGAAAGAAAGAAAAAAAAAAAAAAAAAAGATAATTTTCATATTGCTTAGTGGTACTTTGTACAGTATAGGAATTTCAAATAGAGGAGTAACAGAAAAGCCTTCTGGTATTAATGCTGCCTGCTGTTTAGGCCAAACAGCGTGCAGGCTATGTACCCATGTTATTTTTCAGGCATGTGCATAGCTTTGTTAATAAATATGAAATTTATTAACGAAGTGTATTCTGTTCTAGTGGCTTTTGTTCCAGTCTAGGTATTCGTTAAAAGTAAAACTGCCATTTGGTATCAAGATAAAGTAGTACCTTTCTGATAAATGTGAGAGCTTAAGAAGTTTCCCATGTGATAGAACAAACAACTCTCTCAAAAAGGGGAGAGGAGAGGCAGGAATGCTACAGGTGTAATGACTCTCAAACCAGAATCTCTCTAAATACTGTTCAGAGAGAGGGAAACAGGTGCTTAAATTTTGATCACATGACGATAGGACTGTGACCAAAAGGGTCAGCAGTACACCCTAACTTTGAACCACTTCTTCTGTTCCCCAGTGCTTGGAAACGAACCGGCTGGGTGTTTTCCTTACAGGTTGTCCCTGCTCACCTTCTCCAGACAGCAGCAACTAGCTCTGAGCAGCATGAAGGCCTACAGCACATCCCCTCATGCTGCTTTGTGTTGCTTTCCTTTCTGTCATCTGCACCATAAGGAAAGTCACAAACAGCAAATGCCAGAGGCAGGAGAAGACCATTCATCTGGTAAGTGGAAACCCCAACCAACCCAACAAGTTCCCTGATTCAGGGATCAGATGAAATGTCACTCAAGCAAAGGAAGGCCTACAGTACCAACATCTCCTTAAAGTATTTCATCATCTTAAAGAGGAAGTCTTCATTTTCAATTCTGGAATTGTTTTCAAGCAAAAGTTTGAGACGACAGTGGATTACAAAGCATAAGCAGATGTAATGAAGTACTACAAGATACTTTTCCCATTTATCTAGTTTCTTTAACCAGCAGCATCATAAAGAAAATAAATGGTAAATTTACAACTAAAATAAAAGGTCTTGAGAGTAACAAAAACCACTATCAGCTCCTATTTTATAGTTTTTAAGAACTGTAAAGTGGATCTTGCCATAGAACATGAAGGGATAAACTTACAGCTACAAAATCTTGCAGAAACCAAGCTTGAAAAAAATAAAGGATGTATTGTCTGTCTTCCACCTTATCAGAAAGTCATTATTTTTTACTCCTTACTTCCTGAAGTTCAACATCCAAATCTAAATGTTCCCATAGACCTCCCATAGGTAGAGATTTATTTCATCTAGCTTTAGATTACAGTCATCAGAAGAAAGCAAGCATTTATTGGGTGCAACTCATTCATCTATTTTGTTCCATGCTCACTGCTTCCCAGTGACTCAGCAGATATGTAGGCAACTCTGCTGTAGATAATAACAGCAAAAAAAAAAGCACAGATGTAAAGTTAGGTGTTTGAAGTTATATTTAGATATTTAATTACATAGCTCAATTTTCTAAACTGCCCAAACCTGTCAAATCTTTCTCACTGCACGAACTGCAAAGATGACTTTAGTCTGATTTGGCCAACAGCTGTTTCATATTGGTTACTTCAAATAATCCTACTTTCAAATAATATTTTTTTTCTGATGTCACTTTCATTAGGTATCCACTCCAGTACAACTTAATTGAATCCCAAAAGCCAGCTCAGGTGTTTCACATGCTAAAAGCTAATCTTTATGTACAGGGTGTCATCTTAAGAATTTGTTCAGTTATTTCTGAAAAAATACACTGTTGCTCTTAGAATGAAGAGGATGGATTGCAATATGCAACAGGTTGAATTCATATTTTTTTTAGGAACAACTATAATATTTTGCTCTATTTAAGAAGAAAAAAAGGAAATATGATGTTGTAGTAGGCAAATCGAACGGCAACAATATGAGAATTAAGAAAAAAAGAAGGTGCCTTTTTTATTAACATTTCTAGATTACATCCAGCAGTTATAATCTTCTGAATGAATACAAATTTAAAAACACTAATTTGCTTGTGCCTAACATACTTGAAACAATGAAATGAGGAAAAAAAGGCAGTTAAAAAATCCCTTGCAGATGGAAATAAGCAATATATTTGGTCACAAATTAGGATTTCTCAATGAATTAACTTGGTGCACTGTAAGATTATTGTACTTGGCATAAGAAAAATCTTAAATTCTTAGAAATCTTTAAGGCTACATAATAGCTTAAAGATTAACCCAGTCAGGTATTAGATACATTTAATACTATCATTAGAAAATCATTTAGAGTAATATTAAAATTAAAAGAATTGTATACAAATACTGTACACACATGGTTTAGAAGTTATGACATCTGAAATAAATTGCAGAAACACAGGGTCAAAGATGCCCATGTAGAAGTTTTACTCAAAGCTATTGTCTTTGTATGTGTGTCCCCTTATTGGATTTAGGGAATCAGTTTAACCCTTGAACTTGAAAGTTCTTATCTCTGGAGTTGCTCTTGCAGACAACTCATAAAAAAATGTAACTACTTGCAACTTACAGTGAGTTACAAAGCTGCCTGCAAACCACATGCCTCTGTACCTAAAAAAATGAGGCTTGCTATGCAGAAGAAAACTGATCAATCAGGTACAAAATAAACAGATGTTCTTGAACTGCAAAATATAAAAATATGGAAAATAAGTAGTTTAGCAAACTGTCTAGTTGCTTTTAGAACCCCTGTGAAAGCACTCCCTGCTAACACACAAGTTATTCAAAATGCGCATGTAAGTTTTACAGATAGACATCAATTTCTCCCAGGCAAAATCATTTTTTTTAAGTGAAGTTTTTATTTTGAGAAATGGAGGGTGATGCAGAGTGGTTAAGAACCATCATAATTCTATGATTCCATAAACCGATATAGTGAAACGTAGGAGTAAGCACAAAAAATCTGAAATTCACAAATAGCTACACAAGTAAAGAGATAGAAGTCTTGGTGTGTCCTTCCATTCTTTTTCACACTTCCTATAGAGTAGAAGCTTATTGTTAGCTAGACTACTGTATTTTTTTATTATTATTATTTGAAATATTGTTCATTATCAGTTTATCAAAATTCAAATCATTCTATGGAAAATTTAATGTGTGTAATCACATCAATCAATTTAAAAACTCCATTTATGGAGTAAACAATTACTATGTTCCTAGAAGACACAATTAATTTTTATAAACTATTATTAAAGTAAAACAAATAAAAATCTACAAATAAAAGATGTTGATTTTCTAAAAAAAAAAAAAGTGTATTTTGAAAAGATTTAAACTGTGCAGTTGACTTTTTCAAGATGCTGTGGACAGGAAAAATTTGCCTCGTTCTTTAACTTATTATCATTATCAATATTAACTTATATTTGTCAAAGGAACAAATCTTATTTCACATAAGCCACAAAATTAATAATGGAACCAGACATTTAAAACAAGTCATAATCATAATTAATCATGCTGCAGTAGATGAATTAAATTGTTCCTACATACATGAAAGATTCTAAATAGGCAACTATTTGCTTTATTACTTCATATCATCCAAAATAAATTGTTATCCATATTTTATGGACTTCATATAACTGAAAGAATACTAAATGCTACCTCACCATCTTATGGTGTACAGATCAAAATTTCATTTTCCTTCTTTGTCAAATGCATGGCCTATTATTCTCCTTGGGATTTTAATCTACAGGAGAGGCACCCTTGCATTCAAAAACATATGTCCAGTATCTAACTATGAAAATATCCAAAATATGAAAAATCCATCCTTTTGAGGAAACAGAATTCTAGTTGGTGAGAAACAGGATAATAGAAGATGCTCAAGCAGAGGTCCTGGGCTAATGCTAAAGCAAAATGCAGAATGAAAGACCCAGGAGGAGTTCACAGAATCACAGAATGGCTTGGGCTGGAGAAGACCCTAACATGTGCAAGAGCACACTGCTCACATCCACCTTTTCATTCACTAGGTCCCTCTGACTCAGGTCCATCCACACCCAGGTCCCTCTCAGTTCTCAGTAAGGTCCTTGGAAAGTGTTTTTGCTTTTGCTTTCACTTTGCATTTTGGAGGTCGGAATGCTACAGGCTTCTTTATTGTCTGTTACAAGTAGTTGACACAGATTGTAAAGGTTGTAATGATGTTCATAATTTGACCTTTCACTGGAGGAACCTCCATCTCCAGTTAAGCAATTATATACATCTCCAATTAATTTCTGGGACACATTACTTAAAACTGACTATGATGTTCAGAGGGAAAAAGAAAGAAACAAAAAAATTACCTCTTTCTGTACAACTCCTGCATTTTTAGAGTTGGAAGAGAAGTAATGCATTTACTCACAGCCCCATACTGAAAGGGGGACAGAACTGTAAGTAGCAACATCTGCACTATTCACCCACTCTTATAAGCAAAGGAAGGTTGTGTCCCATGTGTACAGAGTCATCCTCTCTAATTCTAGCCTCTTCCTAGAGCTTCAAGTAAGGTAGCATTTATACACAATACCACTGAGATTTTGCAATTTTGTCATCTAACAGTCTTACCATAGAAACATATACTTGAAAAGGGCTGGTAACAGAGAGAACTGTAACCTTTTCTTACTCTATCTTTTTTTCTGATTAATACTTTCCTTTTATTCACAGCAAGTTCCATATTATTTTTAGCACCACAGTTTTTCATGGACATCTCATACTTTTAGCACCGCAGTTCTCAAAACCAAAGCTAAAACCAATAAATATAGCTTTTGATTCATCCTTTTTGATGCTAGCCTTCTAGTCATGCAGCAGCAAGATAGAGCACAGCAAGCAACATCCATTTGCAGAACCAGAGGATAACCGCATCGATTTACTAGTAAAAAACCCTGCTAGTATGGACTAAGTCAATCCCCCACAGGAAAAACTTATGCAGAGAGATCCAGAAATATCATAAATTTACAACCTAGTTTGAAATGATGAAATTTATAATTGACTTCACATTTATTTAGTGAAGTAACTTTTTAAGAAAAATGCTCAAATTGATTGTTTTTCCATTACTGAAACAACTGTGAAAACAAATTCACCCTTTTTAAACAACAATGCTATACAGGCTGAAAATAATCATGCAGATTGCAGTTTGTACTAAGCTAATAATATGAATATGTAGCTTTGATTTCTGTACTTACTCAGACCAATACGTGCTGTATTAAATTACATAGGAATCTAGAAAGCTTCCTATTGACTACTTCTTTATTTAACAAAGCAAGATTATATATGGAGCAGTCCAGAAAAAGCATGTTTTTACAGGATGAAAATAGTCTTTGCTCCATATCTGGTTGATGTCCTTGGACTGTAGTGTGCATGGTGGAACCAAGAAAGGTATATAATACATGCATAAGCTATTTCATGAAAAAGTGTGTTATCCCATAAGAAAACAACATAAAACATGCCTTGCCGTTTCAAGAAAAAATATATACTCTAAACAGTTTTTTTTCAGACTGATTAACTGAAGGTTGGTTTCTAGGTCTGAAATCTCATGCTTAAGTTGACATAACTCCTCAAGTTCAGTGATATGTAGGTAGCACAGAAAGAAAGAAGGAAAAAAAAAAAAAAGTCAGGCTCCCACCTTTTTAGAGAACTGAAAAAAGGGCAAAGCAAAGAGGCGTAACCCCTTCTCCTCATGAAACCTTCCCATTTCTTCTGCTACGTGTACTTCTGATATGTTTGCAAAGGGAAATACTGGAAACATCATAGAGAAATGGAATCCCAGTCCCTCCCTGCTGAACTATTCAGTTCTTCCCTTGACCAAGAACATCCTCCTGTCCCCCCGGGGAAACAGCTCTCTGCCAGTGCAACATTAGCCCAGCTGCAAAGGTGATACTCAGTGTCACTGAAAAATATAGCAGGATCCAGGCAAACCTAGTGTCTCTGTAGTGTCCTAAAGACTATCCATGACCAAAATCACTATTCTACTTGGAATCAAAGAACAGGAATGCTTAACTTAAAATAAGCTGATTTGTAAATTTTATCAGATTTCTGCATATTGCTCACAGTCAGTTAGGTGATTTAATTTGTAATAGACTTCCCTAATGCTATTTTTACACATATTGAGAATGTTGCTCTAAGATATCCCTTCCAAGCTGATATGTCAGTTTCCAGATGGTTTTCTATATTTTGTTTTGATTTTGATTCAAAGAAGTAAAAGGAAGCTGATGAATTAATCTTATTTTTTTATGTAGACTTTTATTATTGTTTAACTCATGACATTATTTTATTTAAATTTAGCATTCTTATATTATTCAAACTTTAGCTTAAAATAATCATCAACATTTGAATCACTAAGCACTGTCTATAAGTAACCTGGGAAAAGTTTCTATACGAGGCTGTTAGGATCAAGTTCTTTAATATAAACAATTTACACATAAAAAATACAACATTTGCTTTGCAGAAACTGCAACATAGGTAGATAATTTGGATCAATAAGCCTTAGTACAAGAACTTAGGTAACTTGGACCAATTCCAAATGGGTACATTGAATATACTTAATTTTTTACTCACCTATTGGGAGTAGCTGCACTTTTGAAAGCAAAGAAGTGATGCTAATCTTTACTAGGAATTATCCAAATATATATGGATTCAGATATGTATGGATCTAGTAGCACAAGTATGTAAAGATATTTAACAATTTGATTAACAAAATCTGTAAACACAGACTGAAGTGCCTGGTGTTTCATAAAATAATTACATGCAATTTGTAAGCAGTGGTAAACATTTACCAAAAAAATTACTCTTAAATGGTCCAAAGTGGTACTATCACATTTAATTTTTGCCTAAGGTAACAAACGAAAAAAGCTGGCTTTCAGGCAGGAAATCTTCTCCTTAAGTGAATACAGAAGTTTTGTATTTTAGTATAAGGTCACACACTTTCTAATAAAAGTACAATCCTATTCCTTTTTTCATTAGAAATGCATTCAGTTTGTCCTAGAGCTTGAATTTCCAATAATTATGTTTCCTGACTTGCTGTAAGAGGTAACTGCTGTGTAGAAATGTTCCCTTCCAGAGCAAAATATATTAAGACCTGTTATCTCTACAGGAACCATGCCAAAATAAGTGTTTCTGGAATCCTGCCATTTTGATGTTATGCCAAAAATAGTTCTAAATGTTATACAGTGTAAACTAATAAAAAAGCAAAAGTTTGTCTGTTAGGATATGTAGGCCAATGAAGGACATGGAGAAAAATTAAAAAATGGAAAACCAGTTGTGTACAGTTAGCAGACATTCAGCCGGATCCACTCACAGATTAGTGATCTCCTAGTTCAGAGTATTATTAATTAAATTATGTTTGGCCAAATTGCAAGGATCATTTCTGAATATGACTGATGCTCTCTGTCATGAGGAAGAAGACCATAGAACACTGCAGTCCACAAAATCCATGAGTCTCTCTCCTCCCTCACTGCAGAATTTCCTGTCCTCAGAAGCAGTTTGGCATTTGGTAGAACATTACTGATTTTTGCCATTCAAGATGTCTTTCAACTAATCCATTGGCTAAGCTGGCAACACCTGCGAGATCCAGCTTGATGTTTCTCTGGTGCAGTGGAAGGAGCAGAAGTGAAGAAAGATGGTGCCTACAAGCCTCTGTACAGTCTGTAACACAATCTGGTGTTTCTTTTGTGGCCAAAACACAGTAAGAAATGTATGACTCCAAAACAAATGGAGTAGTGCATAAAATAGCATATCTTCCCCTCTGCATTAAAGAAATTATGTCTTAATTTCACCTAGTTAATAATTCTGCCTTATTATGTACTTATTATTGTATCATAAGCTGAAACATTTAAAATTTTTTAACTTTTGGTTTTGACTGAGATAGAATAGCCTATTTTTAAAAGATAGACTGGTTGCAATTCTCAGTCCATTCATTTTTCTTTAACTCTTTTTCTAGGCTATGAATTGTATATTTCTTATTCTTCCATAATTATGTGAATAATGATTTCAGTAATGTACATTGTCACTGAAAACCTTTTGAGGATCTGGTCTTTTTTGTTTATTTGACAATCCAAATAACTTTTTTATTATTGCCATTGTTTGGTATCAATCCCTAGCACAGGCGATATCCTAGCCAGAGATTTTCAAAATGCTGCCTAAGGGATTTAAATGAGGATTATTTTTCTAAGACTTCATCTTCCTCTTTGAATAAGCACCCTGAGCCTCTACCCCATCTATTTTCTATTCCACATTAACAGATTAGATTTCAAATTCCTTTTGGAATGTCTCTTTGTATAGGACAAAAAGATACTACATCTCTATTTACAGTGTCAAAGTTTGGAAATTGTAGAAGTTAGACAGAAGTATTGCAATTGCTATCTTAGTGGTGAAGCCTATCCCTACAAAGTACTTCAGATCAGAGAGATTTTCACATGTTTATGTTTATGGAGAAAAGCACACAAACCTATGCTTAATATTAAGCATATACTCACAGTTAAGCATAAGTTTAAATAAGCAAGGGTGGTATCTTGGTTGGTTGCCTAGCCACAGAAAGATGAAGATGAGTGCAAAGTGGGATTTCTTAGGTGAACTTGATCATTTCTCAGATCAATGAGGATTATTCATGTATATACTTTTGAAATTTGTACTCATTTGCCATTTTGGGCTCTTAAGTATCTTAAGGGAAATGGACACTTTCCCGTAATTTCAGTCATTGAGAATATTCAGAATTAAAAGGTATTCCTTGTCTGATATAATTCTTTCAAACACTCTGCTAATGGATTTGGTTGTGAATATGGTCCTTGTCCAGAGAAGAACTCGACAGGCTGCAGCTCAGTTACCTTAGGAAAGCAATTTCCTGACCCATTTTTACTTGCACATTATAAACAGCCATTAGAAATTTAATTTTATTTCTTTAAATAGCTTTAATGTAGCAAATTGTTTTCTACTGATCTTGAATAACTCAGGACTGCCCAGTGCATCAAATACACATCACACGATTTTGAGAAAGAGATTGCATTTATGATGGGTAAATGTGAAGGTCAAGGAGAGGAGTCTGTATGCTGCTGAGGATCTGAGGCATTCCTGAACATACAAAAATGCCTATATTTCCTCAAATTAGAAAGAAAACATTTTTCTGAACAAGAAGATTTCTGATAGAAAAAAAAAAAGAAGAAAAAAAAAAAGTTGTGTCTTCAAGAAGTTGTCATTTTTGGTGGTTTCTCAGGTATGGTACTGTCTTTCATTCAGGAACAGAGAGGATATCTCTCCATTAAACATCTCAGGTTTATATTCATAGCATTCACTGATGTGTGTCACCTTTTTGTCACCACTGCCACTGCTAACTATGACATAATATGATTTACAACCTTCTATACTGTTAACTGTGTAACATGTATAGATTCATTTTACTTTAAGTCTGTGGGGAAAGTATGGTGCATCTGCTATGAATAGAACATATTTTCTACAGGGAAAAATGTAATTCATAAAAGACTTCACTTCAAAGTAACTGAATTTATTTTCTCATGCCCCTGATTCACTGTTCTTACACATCTCTTATATAATGTAAGGTTGTAGATTAATTATAGAAGCTAAACATTTCATCAGTTAAGTGAGGGAGGGAAAAACAAAACAGCACTACAGAGAAATGGGAACAGAGATGGAAGAAAGAGCTTTCTTCCACAGCCGGTATATTGGAAGAAAAGAGGAAAAAATTATGACCCATAGGAGAGAATAATCACAGCAGGTTGTAATGTATACTGTTATTAATATGACATTTACTGGCATTTCACTCATATTTTAATTTTTCACCATTTGCCCTTGCCCTCACTTGTAAGAATGACTGCTAGTCCTACTATTATGATTTTCTAGCTCTGGAATGTGCAATTATATTTTGACACACATCCCTGATCCTTTTAATTATTATTATTTTTTTTCTATTTGGATGAATTTCTAATATCTCCTAAAACTAATGGTTTATAACTGTACATAGTTGCCTGTTGATTGGATAGCCTAGGTGATCAATAATTTTAATAATCTTGGCTAAATTTGCATGTCACTATTTCATACAATTAAATATAGAATGAAAGAAATGAAATCCACAAATCTCAGTCAATTACTGAAGCCAATTATCTGTTTTCAAAGAGAATGGGCCAGATGCTCAACTAATTTAAATCAGCCCAGCTCACAGACATTTACATCAAGTTGAGAGTCTGCCCCACTATTTTGAATTCCCTTATCTCCCACATATAAAATATATTTTAAAAGCTCTTTGTGGGATGAAAACTTTGCATACATGACCACTAATTAGACCAAAGTTCCAGTAAATACTCAAGTACATTACAGTGTAGCAGGAAAGAAAATCTGCCTCTATTTTCATCATTTTCATATTGAAATATTGTAGATCATTATCAGCACTCATTTTAGGACCATTTATTACCAGGGTGCAAATTACATGTTTACCATAAATTACTGGTTATTCAAACACAATTTCCAAAATGTGCATTTGTGCAAGACAGAGTTATAAAGAAAATACTAAAACCTTCATGGGAATGTTTAAGAGTTCTCCTTAAAAGCCTAATTGCTCCCTTTGGAGACGTTATAATCTATCGAGTAAATACTTATTTATAGACTTTTTAATTGGTGGATTACGTTAACAGATATTAGGATATATTTTGAAAGCAAAACGTATTGACCTTGTGAAATTCAGTGCTTCCTTATATTTAGCATATTTACTGGCAGGAAATTCTATAATTCTAATTACTAGCAAAATTGATTTTTGCAACTTCTTAAAGACTTAGTTCACATATTTTTAAAGAAAATATTTGTAACCCACATCTTTTCCACAGTAAACCGTTAAGGGACAGTAACATTGCAGTCACATTTTCAGAAGTCTCTAAAAAATTAGAAGCTTAATTCTTTATTTTGTCCCACATACTTAAAATAATGTACAATGATAATAAAATAATTATATTATCAAACAAGCTAAACCTTATCAATCAAAACACTAAAAACTTTAGAATGCAAATGAGAGAAACAAAGAGTGTAGCATGCAGTGACTTTTTGCATTTTTGTTCCTCTTGTGCTTTTCCATGGTTTATTTTCTACTTTTTTCTTTCGTTTTCTTTTTTTGTTGTTGTTGTTGTGTTTTTTTTTCAGATGTTCCATCAATAATTTTCTTTATGGGAAGCCTCTTTAGTAATTAATTGTGTTTTAGTGAGGAACAACTGGGGTATTAGCAAAGAATACCCATTCTAGGAGTGATCTTTTTTTATTGTGCTGTAAGAGATGAAGGCAGTAGAATGCGGCAGATCATGCAATGTCTGCTTCACTCAGATCTCTATATGGTTACTGGGTAGCTCTCTCCAGACAAGAGTTGTGAGGTCAAATTTACTTTCACAGAGGTGCAAAGAAAAAACAACCTGTACCAATGACTGCTGTGAAGGGCAGAGCCCTCATCAGGGCTGTTCCAAAAGTAATACCTCCTATTTTATTATATTGGCCCCCTATGCCAGAGGTGGATGTTGGTGATATGGCAGTAGATGTTTCAACCTTCCCACCAATATTCCATTATATTTTGTTGTCATGTGAGAGATGGCAGCAGAGCTGCAGTCAGACACAATGGTATCCAAAATAGAAGTGCGTATGAAGCAAAGGTGTGTCACTGAATTCCTTTCCTTTGTGCAGAAAAAAATGGCACCCACAGAAATTCATCAACGCTTGTTGTACATTTAGGGACATCAAAGGGTGGATGTGAGCACAGCGAGGTGGTGGGTGGTGCATTCCAGCAGTAGTGAGAGCAACATGAAACACAACCCATGTTCCAGATGGCCACACAGATTTTGAGGAGTGCAACATGAAGCTCTTTTTCATCACGGATGAAAATGCATCACTAATGGGGGTGACTATGTGAAAAATAGTGTGTTGTAGCTGAGAATTTACTCAATTAAATAGTGTTATTGTTCTTTTTGTACCTGTTGTATTTTCTATAGAAACAAATACGAGGCATTACTTCTGGAGCAATCTACAGAACCAGTGAAAAACATCACAGAGCAATCAGGATAGTAAGCTCCGTAAAAGCTGGTAAAAAGCTTGCAGATGGGACTTTTTGCTGTGCTTCAACAAAGATAAATTTATACAAGATATGGTCAAATAGAAAACAGCAGTTAAAAATTCAAGTCCTGATCCCCAGATTCATCTTTCCTCTGTGGTAGTTAAGCACAAGCAGTAGAAGATACTGAACTGGATCAAAAGGCAAATGGGTTTCTTTCTCCCTGGGACAGTGAACATTATGCACTGCTGTCGAAAGTCCTGAATTGATAGTAAGAAGACCTGTCTTTGTAGTAAAAAAAAGCCTGTGATCATACCATTTCCATGAAATTTCTGAGAGGAAAACTTGTGTTCGCTGTTACTGCAAAAAGAAAAATGACTAGTTATGTCACAACACAGCCACTAACAGCAGTCTGGAAAATCATCTGTGCTAGGCAATGGAGGTAGTGGCTGTACTTTGCTTCCTGTAACTGAGAAGTAGTAGGTAAGGAAGAAGCAGGATGGTCACATGCAATAACTAACACACTGTTCACTCATGCACTAATCTGCACAGCCTTGAGCCCTGTGCTTGTTTCCAGTTCTGAATTACTGAGTTCCAAATCATGGTAATTCCCAGTGTCCACTTTTTCCTTCTTTTCCATTTACACTTCTCATTTTATGTACAAGTCAAAGATCATCAGAACAATTCAGGGCCTGCATCTTACCTCTGTCTTAGATCTTTACTGCTTTCTGAAAGCCATCCGGAGGTTATTTTATTACCCCACAACACAGAGATGGAAGCCTCACACCACCAGATTGCATAGCTATGAGCAACGAGGGCCAGGAATTGCAGCTAACACAAAACTTATGACTGCTATTCAACATACACACACTCATACACACACAGGCATACATTTTAGATAATCCCAGTAAGCACCAAGCAGAAACTCCCTAGCACCAAGCAAGTGCACTATTGACCCTTGAGAGATGGCAAACCGGAGAGAGAAGAAACACGCTGGTGGTGGATTTGATAGGCAGTGCCAGCAGGGCGTCTCCTGCTTCTAAGTGCACTTTTCCTCTCATGCCCATTGCAGCCTTTCTCCTGCTTTTATTCTCCCCAGGGTCTGCAAGGTTTGTTCCATTGCACGCTGTACCCACGTGGCCAGTGCGTGATACAGAGCCCAAGTGGGACACCTGCTTGCAAAGCAAGTCTTTGCAGAAACAAGAGAAACTACCAAAGCCAGCTCTCTACAAAACACAGAATTTGCATGCATCTACAGTGACAAATATCAGTTCCCTTAAAACTGTCAGAATACTTTGTTCCATCCCAGGATCATTCTTCAGTCAGGGGCCTTAAGGTACCCGACACAGGTATGTAAGACAGATCTTAGAAAAAGTGAAGATTAAATTTGCATCTATTGGTGCATAATATTTATTCATTAACTTTAGGAAACAGCAAATGTTAAACTGCTTTGCCTTATGAGGTACAGATGCCACAGATCATCACAGATGCCATAGAAGCATTTGAGCTTGTTTTTTTCCTTAAGGGTAAGGTATAAAACCTTTCAAATTGTGATAGGCATTCTTGAGATAGAGAGCATTAACGGAAACAAAGAAATAGGATCAATTCACAGCTGAAAAGACTACATGTACAAAATGGCAATGAACAAAACACGGACATGGATCATACCACTGAGGGAAAGCTGCCTCACATTATACACTTGCCTTTCATTGTTTAATGCTGCTGCAACTGTACAGTCTCAACTCATCGTTACAGCAACTCTATTTCTATGATATTTTGTTTTTTTCCTTCTTTCTGGAAATAATGAAAATATCATCTACGTGTTTTTTTCCAAATGCCCACACAGCATTTATCAATTCACCACTGTATGGCATACTAAACAAAACAAACAAAAATAAAATAAAATAAAATAAAAGACACTCCGAACTAGAGATACTTTTCTTTCATCAAAATCAGACTGCTTGGGAAACTCAATTTACCCCATCCAGTGTACTAGAGGACCAAGGAAGTTGGAGAAATGAAGTGCATAGTTTGCTCAAGGTTGGTGTATTCTGCACTTTCAAGAAAGTGAAAATCTCCTGTGAATAGTGCATACATTTTTTATTGTTTTCTGACGAACTACTGCTATATTCTTGTACGACATCAGCAAAAATCCCACCAACTGATGTGCTTCTCCTGACACATCACAGTTTTTGCATGAACGTTGTCTACTTGTCCCTCAGTGCTTGCTTTTGATAAAAAAAAAAAAATCAAAAATCCTAAAGTTTGCAAAAGCAGAAAAATAAAAAGGTAAACAAACGGGTGTGCTAGACTGCAAAAGGCAAAATACTTTTTAAAGTAGTATTAAAAGTATCACTGCACATGCTTAACTGTATCATTTTCAATATATATTGTTGAAAGATTCTGGGCACTCGCTCATTCAGTTGCCCCATTTAAAGTGCTAGAACTGCTTCAAAATGATGAATTCTTTTGAAGGCTAGCATAAACAACCTTTGATTCATATACACTGAAACTTGTTATAAGTAACGAATGATCTAGATGGAGCACATTTAGCACTGTCTTGCAAAGAACATTTATTACAAACATACCACAGCAGATGAAGCAGCGGCAGATAGCATATCATCCATCAGAGCAGACCACCAAAACAAATTGTGCCTCATAAACTACTTTAGTATGTCATGGAGCTTCCAAATATACATCACTGATCTATTTGTTACCAAGCCCAGGCTGCTTTTTCAGTGACAAGTCAATGACACTTGGTATTTTCATTTACGTGCAACATCACAATGAATCTAAGGACTTTATTCACCCAAAATTAGGTTCATGCAAGAGATGACCCTTAGTGCTCCTCAGGCTTACACAACTCAGCACCCATGGATATTGATAATGATGCCTGCCTACAAAGACCCAATTGCCAATGTACTCTGTCTGTATGCTTTAGCTGCATCTTGCTAACTATTTCAAGTACTCATGTGGCAGTTCCCTCCATATCCATGCAAAATTTATGGCCCATACTGATAAGAGAAGGCAGCAGCACAGAGGCAGTTTTAAAGGGCATATGTTACATGTTGGCGAACAGATTTTTCCAAGTCATTTTGAAGAAGTGATTGAGGAAGGTGCTTCTACTTCTCTTTCAGTGTAAGTAAAAAAAATAGTTCTGCAACAGGACAGCAAAAAATTAACTCTTTATATATTTGGTGCAACAGCTCAAAGCTTCTGAATTTCACTTTCAAGTCTGTACTAAGGCATAGCTTGTATTCAAAAAAGTTTCTCTTGCAGCCTGATGGTTAAATAAACTGTACAAATCACCAAAAAGAATTCTTCATTCTCTGACTGCTGTTCTTCTTGCAGTACAAAGGATGCAGAAATCACAAATTTGGTTAAAGAAATATTCCTGAAAGCTGCATGTACAGTGAGGTCAATAACATGCATGGATTTCAAACAGTTTTTAAGAAACCCGCATCAGAACAAAATTGGTCTGGGTGTAGAACAGAGAAACTGAGAGTCTTACTGTCAAATAGTTGTGCAAAAACTCATACTACATTCCGTAGTCAAGCATATGTCTTTGTTTCTCAAACAGATTTTAAAAGTATATGGTTTGCTTAAAGTTTTATACAAAGAATATTAAGAATTTTCCGACTGCATGCCATAAATTCATATTTACCCAAGGAATCTGTGATAATAGACTGCATGATACGATTCTTTTCAGCTGCTTCTCAGGCAGCTTTTTTCCATTCTGTCCTATCACTAATGACCAAGGAGCAGAGCTCAGCATCTCCCACTGCTAACCCCCCTTCACCCCCCCTCCCATCCACTCAGGCAGCTGCAGGGAGCAATAATGTCACCTCTTGATCTCCTCTTTTCCAGAGTGGACAGACCAAGCATCCTCAGCCTCTCCTCCCAGACATACCTCCAGCTCTGTTATCAGCCTGGTTGCCCTTAACCAAACCTTAACATCCATTTATTTGGTGGAGCCCAGAACTGTACACAACACTGAAGTGAGACTGTAGCAGCACTAAATATAGCAATAAAATCACCCATTTTGACCGGCTGGCTGTGCTCTGTTTACTTCACCACAAAATGCAGTTTGCTTTCTTGGTTGCCAGGTTGCTGCTGGTTCATGCTGAGCATTTTGTCACCTGCACCCCTGGTCCCTTCCTGCTGCACTGCCATCCAGCCACTCCTCTCCCAGTCTGACCTGTGCCTGGCATTGTTCCATCCCAGATACAGTATAACTAAATACTCTTCTGAAACTCTGCATAAAGCTACTGTATCTGGGAGACAAACACACAGAATTTAGGACATGTGACACAGCTGTAAGACATGCCTGAACAGTTAGTTCTGCTGAAGGCAAGGCACAGGCTGCAATAAGTCTGGGTCACTAATAGTGCTATTGCACAACAAAGAGATATTACAAACAGCTTTCAGCCCAGATTTTTCTTACACATTCTCATTTTACTTTTCAGACACAATTCTTCTCACATTTGTTACCAGCTGTTTCTTCTGAGCTTTTTAACTATCTGAAATGTTAAGGGAGTTTGGATTTTTACCAGATATTTTCAGTCCTGCTTGGAAGTCAGTGGTACCTTCTTGCTCATTTAGCTTTAAATATCAAATGTTACCATTTAAGCACTGTAACATGTCATTGATCTGCATGTTAAACACCCATTGAAATCGATGGCATGTTCAATGTAAAAATCAATGGTGGGGTATAATCTGAAATAAGTATTCTGTGCACAGAACTCTGCAATGCCACCTCGATTTCAGTTTTTCTTATGTGGCTACTTAAGAGAGAAAATTTATCAGTATAATATTAGTACAAAGAAGATAAGCAAACTGATAACATTAATGCAAAGTGAAGTGGCCTTAAGTGCAAATAATGTAATCAATTAGTCAAAATGCTTCTAACACTTTTGAAGGAAACGATAGGAATAAATATAAATGACAAGCCATTATGATTTTCTTAAGTATGCAGTAATAGGTCCGTATATTCTGGATTTATGTCAAAGTCACCACAGAGGTAATAACTAGCTGACATATACTATGATGACTAAGTAACTGTACCATCCAAAAAAACGTTCATCCACAAGACAATAAGCTGGTATGAAATTTTATGTTGGAAAGCTGAATGAACCACAGACAAAGAGGCAAATATTCTGTTCAGATTGAGTTTTAAAATAATTGCCTACTTTGTGGGCATTTACTGAAAGCATGCTCAGTGGACAGCCACAGCTAGTCTGTTTTAATAATAGGTTTCATTATCAACTGGGAATGGTACTGCAAACCACACAGCAGACAGAGGGACTGCACGCAGCCCTAGTTCAAAAGGAACATATATGTCATGACTTAATAGTGTTTGATTTCTCCCTGGTGTTTTTAAAGGCTAGAAATTTGACCTTCTTCCTCCCTTGGTGCTTGACTGTTGACATCTCAATGTTCTTCCTTGATTAACCAAACCTCATCCTCTGCTTTATTCCTTTAACTAGAGTTTTCAAAGAGTGCTACTGGTGCTTAGGGAAGGAAAAAAAGAAAAAGGCAGAAGAAGAAAAAAGAATTGGACAAGACAGCTACATAGAACATTTAGTGAGATGGGGGTCTAAAATCCCACACCATGCTTGGCAGCTGTGATAATGATGTATAATTTAATTGAAGCTATATTGTGATCCTCAATAGGACTTCAGACCTTTTCCCTTGTTTATGTATTATTCAAGCTAATGGCAACCCTGAAATAGAAAAAGCTTCTTATCTCTTAAAACTTTTATTGCAGTGAGTTTGAAATGCACAAAGCTGAGTGCTGTTCTGTTCACTTTAATGCAAAGTGAAAGGATGCTGTTTTCAGCCTGTTTTAGTGTCGCTCTCTTGGCAAAAAGACAGACGTGATTGGATGCCTTAGAAACAAGGAATGCAAGTGTATGCATGAGAAATTTAAAGTTTTGAGTTCTTTTGGAATCTGGAATATGTCATTTCTGTCTAGCATTATTTGCTTTTACTTTTCTCAATACAAGTTCACTGAAAAGAAATACAAATTCCTTTAGACGAGACAAAAATCTATAGCAATCAATACAAATGGCATATCCTTTGCATTTTGAACAAGTTAACTGACAGTTCCTGCTACGCTTTAAAACTGCTATAGAAGCCCATATCTACAGGGTTTCTGAAAACTAACAGGGTAATTTACTAAAGAATGGCATGCTGCCTGTTAGTAATTGTGTGGATTGGTGTAAATCTATCCTGCAAAGAAGGCAGAAAAAGGATCAATCTTTAGGATGATGTTCATTTTAAGAACGACTTGGGTGTTACAAGAATAAATAAGGAATGCTTATAAGTAGCTTTCTGCTTCTATCCATTGTTTGTACCACAGGGTAAAATGGAAAACCAAGATCTACATATACCCACATAACAAATAAAGATAGTAAAACAATAAATGCCAAATCACACTGTGGAAGATGGTGGTCAAAAAATATCAGTATTCTTCAAATCATTTTTCTTTCTAAATGCATAACAGAATTTCACTTTATGGTGACTGCCTACTGCTTTTTCAGTGATTGATGAATCATATAGATCATCTTGTGATCTTTCCCAATATGCAAAGACAATGTATGTGCCATGAAACATATCAGTCAATGCAGTATTTCTGCTGAAGAGATTATGAGCAGATACTTACTAGTTTAGAGCTTGTTAGTTGCTAGTTTAGAGCTAGCAACTGCCCTAGCCATAAATCAAAATCAAAAATGTGTACTGCTAAACTGATTTAGGGCCTCAAATGACATTATCTGTAAAATGAAATTACCATGTTCACTGTTTGGAAAGGAAATTCAAAAGACCAATACAAATCAAGTATATTTGCATGCATGTGCACACTATATTGTCCTGTGTTCTCAACACATCTTACATGAGCTGTACTTTTTTGGAGCATGTGCAAGAATTTTAATATAGCATTTGTTTGAAGTAGGCTTTAGCAACTTCGTCACTTATCTATAAACATCAGAGAATAATTCTCACAAATTAGGGCCACCATGATATTCACATTTTCTATGAAGATTGGTTGAGGGAGTAGGGCTTGTTTAGCCTGAAAAAGAAGAGGCTCCAGGGAGACCTCATTGCAGCCCTCCAGTACTTGAAGGGAGATTATAAGCAGGAGGGAAAGTGACTTTGTACATGATCTAACAGTGATAGAACAAGGGAGAATGGCTTTAAACTAAAAGAGGGTAGAGTTAGGTTAGATGTTAGGAGGACATTTTTTACACAGAGGGCAGTGAGGTGCTGCCACAGCTGCCCAGAGAAGCTGTGGGTGCTCCATCCCTGGAGTCACTCAAGGCTAGATTAGATGGGGCCCTAGGCAGCTGAGCTGGTGGGGGGCAAATCTGCCCATGGCAGAGATCTGGAGCTTGATGATCTTTAAGGTCCCCTCCAACATAAGTCATACTGTGATTCTATGAATACATAGAAGACAATACATGTTTTGTAATTTAAGTGTACAAAAAACTCTTGCATATACTCTAGTTTCTATGTTCCTTTCAAATTAACAAGCAATAGCATACTACCAAAGGGCATCAGAAAGGAAATCAGGCAAGATGTCGAACAATATTTTCGAAGAATAAAGATTAAGTAAAATATTTGCCAAGAACAACAACAACAAAAAACGTTTTTCCCTGTGGTTTCTAATGTTGCATCTCTATAGGAATAATTTAAGATAAAATTGGTTAACAAAATGTTTTTCTACTTAAATACAGTTAAAAGGCTATATAATCAGATTTAAATAAATTAAGAATTCTCTGATAAATATCTTCTGTAGATAACTGTAAAATGCCCTTTAAAAATAGGACAACAACTTACAAATAGAAGAGACCATACACTGAACATAAAAATGGATGAAGGAGAAGTTGAGACAGGATAAACAAAAATCAAATTTAACAAAGTTCCTAGGAGCTACAATGCTCTGAAGGAGTGAAATTCTGTTAGTTTGGATTTTGAAGACCAGTAGCCAGACCCATGCCTGGCTACTGTAGAAAGAGTAAAGCAATACTATGTTAAACATAGAATCTTTCTACCTCACAGAGATCCCTCTTAAAATTAAGGCCAATGTACACATTATCCAAAAATATTTTCCCCAGACAAGAGGTGTGCATTTGTCCTGATACACTGTGGAGTGTCTCTGCTGTCATACACTGTTTCAGGAGGATCCAGGAACAACTTAAGAAGTAAATGGCGTAATTCTATTACAATTTGCTTGTTCAACTTCTACAGCTCTCCTCTTGGAAGAAAGAAAATACATTTTTCCTTCAATACACACAGCTCAATAGCACCAAGAAATTGAGTTTGTTTTCTTTCCTTTTTCCTGATTTTCATCATTCAAAAGTTGAAGAACGTTCCAACTTACTTTCTACTTAAAAAAAAAAAAGAAAAAAAGAAAAGAAAAGAAAAGAAAAAGGAAGTAAATTTCTGCAAAGTGCAGTCATTCTGCACCTTTTTCCACAGTGACCAACAGCATCATTACTCATATTTCAAGACTGTCACTTTTGTCACTTTCTGAAAA
The DNA here is from genome assembly GCA_035772895.1 of Perdix hodgsoniae. Classification (NCBI taxonomy): domain Eukaryota; kingdom Metazoa; phylum Chordata; class Aves; order Galliformes; family Phasianidae; genus Perdix; species Perdix hodgsoniae. Next base: position 1,158,684 of record JAPSGF010000033.1, read on the forward strand.
AAAGAAACCAGAGAATCAAGCAGAGAAAATAAACATTGAAAACATAAAATCTGGACCATTGTCCAGATTTTCAAATAGAGCACTTTACCCTTCACCATTCTGTGCAACCTTATATTATTTTAAATTTATATATTTTTATTAATCATTATTATTAAATGATTTATTAATCTAAATTTTATTATACCTTTGAAATGACTTTACACATAAATTTATAATTGTTGAATGAAGAGATTCTTGATGGTGGAGAAGATAGTAATTCATTAAAACAAGTTCTAGGCTGGTATATCCATCCATATCAATTCCAAGGATAATCAAATGGTCAGATAACAACAGTTCATTTAGACTCACAGCAGGACAATGGGTCTAAAGTGAATTATGAAGAAAAATTCTTGAGCTTCACCAAAAACATCAGTGGTATGAAACCACTTGAACTAATAGAAACTATTATAAAGCAGTGAGAATTTCATCAGTGTCACATTTTTGCTTCTTTTTTCATCACCCTCAGGACTTCCACACACTCATCTTCAGATCAGTGTCTTTCCAGCTGCCTAGATCTGTTATCAGACAAGCATTACTTAGTGAGAACTGCCATGACTGATTACCAAATGGATGACTTTACAGCTAAGATTCAAAAGCAGACTGTCCTCTCATTTGAATTGACACAATTCCATAAATTTCAGTCTAATTACTTCAGACTATAGCAGGAAAGACAATACATATATTCCAGACACACCTATAATGCAGCAGTTTTTCTCAAGCAAGTGCAAGAAATAAGATATGATCATATAATTGCATAAGGCGCTTAACCAGGGGCATTACTCAAAGGACAAAATATTCTCGGTTGTATGCTAATTTTTTAATCAGAAGTGGTATTTTTGGTATATTAACTATTTTCTAGGAGAAACATTGAATGGAATGAATGAAAAAAAGGACTCTCCTTGCACTTTTTCAGGGTGTAAAAAAATCAGAATAATATCTGTGATTTCTCAAAGCACTAATTACAAAAAGTATGACAATGGAATGCAAATTTTCAACATGTCAGTAGGATCTAAAAATACGACTGAAGTCAGCTTTTTAGAATAGAATAATTTTTTTGAAATTTGGTTAGTGCCTCTCTGGATGTGTCTGACATGAGCTTTTATTCGTTAGTACTTTCTCTCTAGTACTTCAAGGACCCCTTTACTCCATGGGGGAAAATATCGAATAGCACATTTAAATTGCTTGGTAACTGGTTCTCAATTTTTCCCTAACAGCAGACTATTTCTATTTACTTTTTCTATAGTAAATATTCTGTGTTCTTCCATTTCTTCTTGTAACAATGCAGTGCGCAGGAAACAAACCATTTACTGCTTTACTCCTCCTCACAAAGCTAAGGACTGCTTTTGTCTGTTTTTCCACTGTTGGTACAGTGGACCTACAGGAAGGTTAAATTATGAACCAGAGGCAGAAATCTTAGGCAGTGAGGTGAACCTCTGTCATTCTCTCCTTAAAATTTCAAAACTGATGATACAAGCCTTAAAAGAACACTCAGAATCCAGCTGGCAGCAAGTTAAATAAAGCAGAACACAGTATTAATGCAAGCAGTATCATATGTCCTTATCCAGCATCCTATATGGGACAGATAGTATATATCAAGGGTTTCTTACACCTTTGTGCCTCTATAACCACAGCCATACTTGGAACTGCTGTGAAGGCTGTTATCAGTGAACTTTCATCATAAACCACACTAGCACAGAAACGTCACATATGCCTATGCCTGGGAGGAAATCAGAAAGCTGTAAAGACTGTTGGTATTCAGAGTACATAGGTACTGGGAGGAAAGAGGGTCTATACACTTAGTCATATCAGAAACTTGATTTTTATGGAGGTTGAGAAATCTCACTGCTGAAAGCTTCTGCTGAGTGATGAGCATCTCTGGAAGCAAAACTGACTTTTGTTTCTGTTTTTTTTCCATTATTTTGTTTGCGTTTCTTTATACAAAGAAACACAGTAATGAAATCCACAGGTTTTGAGGGAAAGTCATGGAAAGCAGAAAAATAGTCTTGATGCTCCTGAATTATTATAGTTTGCTTATCTGTGCAACATGTATGTATATGAGCCATGAATTTATTTTAATATTCAGCTAGTTTAAGAGAATAAATTTTCAAACTAGTAAAATGAAATAAGTTCTAGAATGGGAGTTAATGGGACACCATTTAGATGAGAACAAGATTTTATGATTCAGACAAAGAAAGACCAAAAAAAACTTTCTACTGAAGGTGCTCATTATTACTTTCATTTCTACTGAAGGTGCTCTAAAATCAAATAGATTTTAATTGTTAGCAGTTTCAGTATCATATACCAAGATTAAATCACCTGTAAAATCATCCCCCCACACTCCAATTTTGAATGTTCTAAACAAATAATTTTTTGTGAAGGTATCTATTAGTGGCTCTTGAAAGTAGTAATGCACTATAAATACTCTATAGATCATGCCTTGAAGTAAAAAATCAATAGTGTTTATCTCCTGAACATCACTGTTTTTCAAAATTGCCAGAAACAACTTTTTATCAGATGAACTGATGTGCATTGATGCCTGTTTATCATTTCGTATCTCTGATTCATGCTCTTTCAACAAGTACCAGGCAATTTACAAGAACACATTTTATTTGTGGATCTAATTAAGAGAGCTTGTGTTTAATAGCTTTCTAACATCAATGATGCATCATAGCAATTCCAAAATCTGTTCTAAGAAAAAACTAAATGCAAATAACTTGAGAAAAGGGATGTGTGTGCATATCTGCGGAGGTGACCAGGATTTAAATATTTCTTCTGTATTATAACTATTTGATCAACATACTTTTTAATATGATAGCAAACATTTCAAGCAAGGCTCTGAGTACGGGATGTGGACATAGGATTCAAAGGAAGGTGTCACCTTATTAAATCTTCTTCTTTTATGTTTTTTCTTTCTTCTGGATAATCCTGACCTGGAGGCTGAAGTTATACACCAGCTTGAACTAGCTTAAATCTTGCCATGTCTGCAACTTCTTCTCTTCTCTCTTGGCCATGGCCCTAGGCTTTCCTGTCACCTGAGATTGTGTGAATTAGGGAATCCCATTAGCTGGATAGACACTGTCCAATCTTGTTAGCTGGATCAGCTCCCTGGATAGGGGTGCCAGTAGTTGTCCACAAGCACTGACTCTAGTGCAGCAGGTGGTGGGAGCCTGCAGACAGAACTGGCAGAAGTTGAAGAAGACTGTGATTGACTTCTGCCAAAAGTTGACAGCCCTTTCTCAGTAATAGCTGTAGACACTCTTCTTACTTTCTGCCTACATTTACTCATTATCGTTTGGTTCTTTGCCAACAAAACTTTCTGTACTTAAATAGATGTTACATGTTCCTATCACTTGCTCCTTCATGGCTAGAATAACCCAGATATCTTCCATCCCAACCTTCCAGCTGAGAAGGAAAATCTCACAAATTTGGTTTTCCATTCCCCCATTTTACACTGTCTCCAGTTATATGTTTTTGCTCATGGGTTACCAGGCTTCTTTATTATATTTAAAATGTCTTCAACGATTTTAAAATTAGATGAGGAAGGGTGGAATTCTTCAAGAAAATGTGTACAGAAAGCTTTGCACAGCAGCAGACGCCCTTTGAATTCAGATTTCACTCTGAAGAAGATGTAAAAGAAGGTGCAGAAATTTTCTTGTTATTGTGGGATAGGAGCTAAATCTAGACTTAAAAGCAAATAGAAGACTGAATAAAAACCAGTTATTTCAAGATCCAAATAAATCTCAGTATCCAAATAAATACTCGTTTTCATTTTAAGTACATTAAAAGCAAAACTATTACTAACATATTCAATGCATGAAGTCACAAGCTTTGTGTAGACATGCATTTTATATACTCACAGTCAGACTAAAACTGCATACCCACACTTACAGTCCTCATGTTCTAAAATTAGGTTTTTAAATCCATATCTATGCACAAGTCACTACTTCAAATATATTGAGCTTCCTATGAAGTTAAAAATAATGTGAATTTTCAATACTATTTAAAATCAGGTTTCTCTTATAAAATGTAAGGAATTAATTTTAGGACCTGGAGTTTGAAACTTAGTTTCAGCATTTTATAAGCTTTTCCAATGTGCTAGTGCATAGCAGCATATTTGATGTTTCACAGTATAAGAAATACTTTTAATTAACCTTCCGGCATGAGAAAGTACTCAAAAAGGATCCATGCAGTTTATCCTTGAAATTCCATGAAATAATTTACTTAAATTAGACAAATGGTAAACTATATAACGTGTACCCTCAAAATTACATACATTACACAGTGAATCATCCCAGCACAGTTGCCAGTGTTGAAACTCACAAGCACCAGCTTAAAAAGCCCTGCCTCATCACAGCAGAGCAGATCTCTTGTGCCTCATGATAAGTCACACTGAAGGCCAAGATATCTGCAGCCACAGAATTATCTCCTCTCTATTTTGCACTTTGCATAAACCCCAGCCTTCATCGTCTCACAGTCATAATGCAGGTGAAAACAGCTTCCTTGTGTTGAAAAAAGCTTAATGAGTTTCCCCAAAGGGGAAGTAAATACTACTGTTGAGAGGCTGCCAAGAAGAGATCTAAACATCTATTACAATTCACTGTGCTCTTGATGTGTTGGACTCTGCGACCACACTGAGTCTCCTCGTTTCAAATGTAACCCATCTCAGGGCATTATCTTCACTAAACTCAGTGTGCATACACTGTAAATTCGTAGTGCTGTGTGGATAATATCTCTGTACCTGAGATGTCTGGTCATCTGGAGCTACCAGGCATGTACCAGCAGTCCAGTAACATACCTCCAAATCTAATACTCTCACCACTACTTTAATATTCCAGCATTTTACCTCCATATTTGGTTGGTCTGAGGGGTGGCTGCATTCTGTATGGAAGGAAAGGTCAGTTAATAGAAATTTTATTTTGTGAGCTGATCTCTGACTTATGCTTTCAAAAACATTTAAACTAGCACTGATGATTACATTCATTCTAAATAACATGTACTGATTGATCTGATTACTGAATCTCACCTACACACCTTTGAATTACCCCTACCAGTAAGACTGAGAAAGTGACACTTCTAGATTTCTGCCACTGGTATTCTTTGCCATAAAAATGATTAAATGCTGTTAGAGATGAAACTGGAACTGAAATATAAGACTGGATCACCTGCATAATAAACTTCATTTAGTCAAGAAGTTTTATTGCTTCACTTCCTCAGAGCTAAAAAGATCAGGTACTGTCTGTCCTCTTTCAGTTGTGTGGGGTGGTTCTCTCCGTTTGCAGTGCTGATGGCAGTGTCAGAGTACTGCTCTTGCATCAGGGCATTCTGTCCCACATAGAGTTCTTCTACACTCTTCCTCTGAGATGGACCCTTGAGGACCACCCCAAGTGGCCCACTCTGCAACCTTTTGGCTGGGATGGGATCTGGCCATCCAGAAGGGCCTGGTGACGCTACAGAGGCCACCAGCTAGAGAGTCAGGCCAGGAGCCAGATCTACTCATTAGCGCCTGATGCCCTGGGACAGCACGTCTATCCCCCCCGACTGAACGAATGAGGTCTTCCCAAGATGAATAAAAAGTTAAAGTCTTCCAGGAATTGAGATTTTCTTAAAGTTCTCCCTCTTCTTCTCTGAACTCTTTCTGTCACAGAGCTTTCAAGTGTAATTATAAAATGCACTGATGTTTACCAGAAGACAAGCATCGTACATGATTTTCTTTTCCCCGTGCATTTTGCTGTTTTACAGCTGAAGTAATATCCAACAACTATGCAGAATGGTGTCTCTGTACAGTGCTAGTTTACCCTTCTGAACTCTTCAACAAGGCTGATGTCCTAACAGTAATGGGCCCTTTGGCAAGAGCTTGGAAAATAGTGCTCCTCAGCCCCATTCACATTTGTGTGTGGTGTTTATCAGATGTGACACACACTCACAGATGTAGGGGACATTTGATATTGCCTGAAGATCAGTAAATGTGAATCACTGCCACAATTTTCCTTGCTCAGGAATTAATATCACCATGCTATTAGTAAGAAGGAAGTGCTGGGAAGGTTCCCAAACATAACACAAGTCGACAGTTATCTTCCAAACTCTCCCTGACACCACCAAATAGACAGCACATACACATATATGCCAATGGATACATACAAAAATTAATTTTCTTTTTCCCAATAGTATGTGATAGAGTGAAAACACTGGAAACAAATTCAGGAGGGGATAGGTATTAACAACACTTAAAATCTGCTTTCCGATTTAAGGTAAACTCAAAAGAGTACTTAATCTTCTTTTCCCAGTTTTTTGTTCTCCACATTATAAATCCTTCTTAAAAACTTGAATTGCATAGTGCTACTTTGACTCAAAGGTAAAAAGCAAATCCAGTTGATTTGTATTCCCAGGTTCTGCTTTTAGACTGCAGTTTATCTTGAACACTAGTTTATAAATCCAGTTTAGGGTACATTTAAGCACTGCATTCCAATGACTTATTCTGAAAGTTTTCTGGAGTACAGACTTAAAAATAACCAGAAAAGAAAATGCTATCTTTCAATTTCTCCAGGACCATGTAAGTATGCAACTAATTTCACTCTTTCACATCTGACACTGCAACTAAATCTGGAAGCAATTTCAACTTGTAATGCCATTTATTTTAATGGCAGATGTTTTTTAGAGTAAATTCCAAAGAAAAATACAGAAGTAAATAGAGTTGATCTTCTCATGAATAACAGAGAGAACTACACAGCAAGACCACAAAATAACTTTTCAGAACTTGTAACTTCAGTAATGAAGTTTTTAAAGTCACATTAGCAGAATTTTAAGATTCATCAACCTGGACTGATCATGGTTAGGGCCTCTGTAGCATGGAAGATCAGCACTTTCCAAAGATGTCTGTATTTCACAGCACTGTTAAAATAAGATGTGACACTGAAAAACTTGTGAGGATGCTCTGGATTAGCTACTGTAGTCCATCATGGAAAACAATTGGTACAGCTAAACTAATATTTCCAGACACTGGAAACTGCCTATTTGCAGGTGCACATATCTAACGTCATACTTTCGCTCTAAACAACATGGCTGCAAGTTGGTAAGCAGCTGCCCATATCTCCTGAACATCTTAAAAAATTTGCTTCCATTCTGGGATGAGCTATCCATTGTGCTCCAGTGGAGAAGCACGTATGCAGAAATTTTACCAAGCAGCATCACAGATTTCACACACAGGTCACAAAGAACTTGTGTTGACATAAAAGTAGAAGATGATTCTTGATGCTCAATAGAAAGAGAGGTATGAATCATGTTTTTGAGCTCAAAAATGCTCAGATGACATAACATCACAACATACAAACTCTGGCAGATCCCAAATCTAACATTATCATCTTCAAGCAACACAGCAATAACATCCACGTGCAAAAGTTTACATCACATAAGCCTAGTTTTTGGTTGACTTAAGAGCTGTGAGGGAACAAGACAAATTGATTGTTAGCAGCCCTGGAAGAGGTACCTTCTTTATTCTTTGTTTCAGGTGCAAAGAACACATTTAAGAAAAGCAAAGCCCCATAGTAATCTCTCATTTTCCTCAGTCAGATTCAGGGATTATCTTCAACTCATGACAAAAATTCTTCAGTTGAGTGCTTGGATTCTGTTAGAGAGTAAGTAAGAGACTGAAGCAGTAAACCCCTTATTTACAAAAGTTAATCGAAAATGGGAAAAAGGGAAAAAAGTTAACAGCATTTTAGAAATTGCAGGAACTTGACTGCAACATATATTCCTAACTCATGTGCCTCTAAGAAGAGGTCATGCTGCTGAGAGTAAATAACAGCTTGTAATTTGCAAGGAGGATACCCAGCAGCACTGCGAGATACACGTGATAATGTGATTTATAGAACCAGGAAATAATTTGCTGATGTACTGTGCTGTATTAGTAGTCCAGGTTAAGTATGCACTGCAACTTTTCCCTTGAAGGTACAGAAACTAGAAGATTTGTAATTTCTCTGAATGCAACAAAAGGAAATACAGAGGGGAGAGGGAGGAGATTCCTGCTGAGATGTTGTGATAAATTATTAAAACTTCTTTATAATGTTGATGCTACTCTTTAACCTCAGATCACAATACTGACAGCAGAGGAAGACAGAAAGTGCTATTAAAGCTGTGATAAACACACCACGCTGTGGCAATGCTTGTAAGAAAAAAAAATCCTGGGGTGCATCCAATCAGTAACATCAAGAAACAACCAGAGGAAAACATCTAGCTATCTACAAGCCACAGTCCCTCAGTCCAAATATTTATGAGATACCATTTACGCTCACTGAGTTATTTGATTATGAGACCTCGATAACCCGTGTTTTCCATAAACAAATGTCACACAAGGAAGCAAAACAAAGTGAACTTTATGAAAAGGCACGTTTAGTGAACTACTCACAGCACACATAGGGTAAATCTTCCCAACAGATTTTAGCAGAAGAGGAAAATGGATTGCTGCCTTCAAGAATCATAAGTTTTTTCTCAGCACATCATTTTTTCCGATAAAGTTAATGCAATTTATCTTTATTACCACATCAACACTGATACAGCCAGTCAGCCAATTAGTGCTGCTGGCAGTGCATTTCACAACATGCATGTATTAAAAAAAAAAAAAAAAAAAAAAAAAAAAAAGTCTGTCTATTCATTTTTACCACGTACACTAACAATTCTGTACTCAAAACAGGTTTCTTGCTTGCTTTCTTTTTTCCCTCCTCTTCTTTTAAAGCACTATAATCCCCTGTGATGGGGGGACATTTTGCCATACAACTACAATTATCAGTCTCAGAGTCTCCATAATGCAAATAACAATTCTCACATTAAAAAATACCAAAACAAAACAAAAACAACAAAACATCAGTTTCTAAATAACAGGCATTTCTTTATATAAAGGCCTTAAATGCTATTCTGTTAATAATAAAATGCAAAGTAGATTTCCTGCAAGGAATATACGCCCTACAGAGGCAGCCAAGAAAACTAACAAAAAAACAAATGAAACTCCATGCTCCTTTTTCAATACCCTCTTTCAAGTCCACACAATAATCTAAAATCTTAGTCATTCAGAACAACATAGGTATTCACCTTAGATAATACTTAAGGCAGCTTCTTAAAATCTTACCCAAACATCCATTATGAAACTTTTTCTTTCCACTTACCCCCCTTCCAGTGTTTGCCTTTGGTCCTGCTAAGCTTGCTCAGGGTTGGTCCAGAGAAGAGCAACATCAAAATGAAAAGAAGTTCAAGCATAGTGATTTTCCCCCGTCTCACTGATGATAACATTTCCACAAGTTCTTTTCAAAAAAAAATTATCTTACATCTTCTCCCCCACTTTCTGCATACTCTGCTGGCGTAAATAGGAGTGATTAATCATAGAAAAATCAGAGCAAGGAGCAGCCTTGCTATCCTTAGATGTTGAAGTAATATCTCACTGATGTAGCCCTGAGGAAAGCCACATTTCTCACTGATCCGATTTATCCCACACAACATGCAGCCAGCACCGCTGCTACTACAGCAGCTATAAAATAATTTCTGCTCTCACTTTGGCTTCTGTGGGAATATATTCCTCAGCTTGCAGCATGAGCTTGATTGAAAATGATAAAAACAGTAATGCTCGTGTCCAGCAGAAAAGAGAAAATATGTCAGGATTGTGAAAAAAGATGAGAAGCAGTTGTACTGACAGCTTTAAGCCTGACTGTCTGATCCTAATAGCCGTGCAACCAACCAAATTGCTCTTTTAAGAGTAATAAGGCTTCAGTGAAAGCTGGTGTCACTGCCACTTGGGTAGGTAGAGCAGGGCTCAAAAATCACCAAGGAACCTGCTCGAGATAACGACTGCCACAGTCCTGGCTCAGAGCAGCGAGGGCTGAGCAGAATACAGTATGCACAGGGAGCATTTAATCTCTATTGTGTGCAGGAGATTTCCTTCCTTACACTGTGCCACTGCTCAGGACTTTTTGGCTGCATTTTACTGATGCTTTTGCTCACACTTTAAACACGAGCACAAGCTTTAACACACTAATTATTTACAGCATTTCTGAACTAACTGTAGAACAGCAAACTGCACGCTTTCGCCTTTTTTTTCTTAAAGTAACAAACAAAATCCTTAGAACTAGAGCAGTCATCTTTTCAGTGCACACAGCAGCTGATTTTTTTATTTTCTCGCTGTCTGTCCTTAGGTTTCCAAAAATCCTGGTGTTAAGGGCGTGGGTTGGAAAGAGAGAGGGAGAGAGAAAGGGGACTTTCAGAAGTGCAGATATTTTTGGAATAATAGATTCCAGTCACAATTTTGCATTTCATATTTGTTGATACCTTCACAGCAGCAACACAGCTACCTCCATTTCCGTATGCCTGTTTGTATTTAAGGATACCAAAGCTGGATCAGTAGGTACAAGACTTTCTGCACAACATTTTGAATTTTCACAGAAGGTACTTAGAGACAGATTCATGACATTCAGACTTGGAGTAAACAGGCTTGAGATGTCCAGTGCTTAAGTATGCCCAGTAGCTTAAATTCATCTACAGCTTGGCATTTAGTTGTGTCCCTATAAGCATTTAGCACTCAAATCAATGAGCCACAAACCTTCTGCTGTAGATTTATATAAATAAAAAATCAATGTCCTTAGAATGACAAAGCAACTGTGGCCATGAATTCCCTGAAGTTATCATGTTTTTAACCAGGGACATGATGCCCTTTTCAGCACAACATTAGAAAGATGATATTAATAAATCTGAATCTTTGCTAACTTGTCTGAATAAAGAATGATATTTTGACTGGTGGAGACAATCATGAACATCTAATATGAATACACAGATTTCTTTTAAACAAGCAGCATGTAACATCACAAACAATGAAATACTATGGCTCTGCTGCTACATCAGCTATGATAGATCTTTTATTTTTTTTTTCTAAATTCTATTTATTTAAATCTAACATTCTACAATATATTTATGGGCCGGTTACAGGATGGAATATTTGCATTTAGACAAAGTGCACTCTGATGTACAGCAGTTTTTCATCTGTGCATTAATTTTTAAAGTTTTAAGACATCTTAGCAGATCCTGGGTCTGATATATCAGAGCTGATGCTTATGGCACTTAGTTGCCAAAAATTAGGTCACTATCTATCATGTAGAGTCACTACACTCCAGATTCTGATGTTAAAATTCTCCATCAAGCCATTCTTAATCACCGATCTCATAGCCATTTCTTCTATTTCTCTCCCAACTGTCACTGAAATGAGGTAGATCACAACATCACAACATCACAGAATCACATGGCCAGGTTTGGAAGGGACCTCAAGGATCATGAATCTCCAACTCCCCTGTCACATGCAGGGCCACCAACCCATTTAATACTAGACCCAATACAAAATGATATTTGTATTCATTTTGATTGCCTCTATAACTAGCACCATATTAGCATGTAGAAACATAAAAAGAAAAAAAATCACGACTTCACATTTCTGAGTTTCAAATGTTTTCTGTCCAGATAATCAAATGACCTTAAACTAAGAGCATGCAAATAAAATCCCTCAGGTACTCCTATGCAAATTCACTGATTTGGTTTTTGAATCAGAAAGGAAAAATCAACAAAGTCCAAAGTGTGTGATGATAACAATCATGCTTCAGAAGCCCAATGACAAGATCACTGCCCACCTGTAGCCCTATGTCATTCCCACCTCTCTGCAGATTCTATAATCCCCTGTAAAGGCTACCACTACCTATACAGAAGCAGGCTACTGTATTTCAGTGGTGACCTGTTTTCAGTGGTGACAGGCATCCTTAAAATTACCTCGATTCCTCTACTGCAAAAGAATTCAACTTAATACTGGAGATCTTGCATTTTCAGCCTTAAAGAAAACCTTGGCTATTGGAAGGTATTATGAGTTCCTGTCAACATTCTGCCAGCTCTGACATGTGCCTTTGGCAGCCTTAGCAGGATCAGGTATGGAGTCTGAGCAGCAGTTCAAGTGATGTGGCAGCAGAAGGGAAGGACCACCCGACACGAGAGCAATGAAGAAATGACCGCAGCTGCTGGTTATAGGCTTGTTTGGTTCAGTTTATTGCCTTAAGAGACCAGACATCCACTCTGCTGATGGTTTTCTGCCTTATTTTGCAAAAGGTAAGTTATTAAATCCTCTCTGTATATATTAAACATGAGCAGGCAGACCTTTAGGGACACACAGAAAAAGTGTCAGTTCTTATGAAATTTAGTGCATATTTTAATGTTCTTGTTTCTAGTTTCATAAGAATTTCAATTTCCAGAGCTGAAATGCCTCCAGAGAAAAGAACTAGTTTCATAAAAGATTATACAAACCTTATAGGTTGAAAGAGCATAAAGACAAATAAAAGGAACCCAACATTTATTTTTCCTTCAACTATCATGATTTTTAAGTCAACATCATGTTTTAGAGATATAGAAAACCTGATTCGCAATTCTATTTCATGCTTTGAATTTGAAATAATGGAAACAAAGAGAAAAATAAACTCTTTCTTCTATCTTCATGTCTGTTACTATTACAGGAAAAGCTTCTATGGGAACTGCAAGAGCCAAACCAATCTAATTTAGCCATACGTCATTGACATCAAGCCAGTCCTACCCAGGATTCCTGACACACAACAAGGCCTTCATGACAGCTTAAACCAATCACAAGTGTGAGACTGTGTAATACTTTTTAAGCTCAGAAGAACTCATACATTGAGAGAAACCAAATGTCCATCTAGTCTAGCATTGATTCTTCAGTGGTGGTCAAATTCAGATGTTTATGGGAAAAGTACAATGATTACAATAAAGCATTAATGGTGGTGCAGCTTTCTACTTTCTGCTCATGAAAGGCTTTGAGACTTCTTAACTACATTATCACAGCGATCAGGTTTGATTAGATAATGGCAGACCCGTACTTCTTGACTTTGTATAGTTCATTTTCCAAGTCACATATGCTTTTCTCCACTCCCCCAATTCCTGATGATGAGTTTTACGGATTTAGTAATTTGTGGCATGAAAACCATTTTCTTTTCCAAAAGTATACATGATAATATTATTGAGATATTTTTGTTTTTCCATTATGGAAGTGGAATAATTCTCAATGAAAATGGTTCATCGTTACCCATAACTGTCCTCCCTTCAGACAACTTATCCTACTGTAGTCTTATGCTAAAGGATGTTGCATACCTGTATTCATCCTTGCTGCTTTTATCTCAAGGATACCCAGTTCTGCTTTGGCCCTTATGTAATCAAGTCAAAAGAAAAGGCTGCAGTGTTCAAAATGAGTTATCAGTTACATATTCTCTCATTCTGTTCATGAATCCAAAAGGCAACAACTACCATTAAGCTTTAGTTATGTTTATAAATGTCTACAACATTAATAGATACAGATTCTTCTCATTAACAGAATTTTAAGAATTTTAAGTCAGTAGAAGCATATATCAACAACCTAAATAACAACCCATCACTAAGACACTTTGAAAAAATGTTGATTTAATCTACAGTTGTTGCATCTGGCTCTTTGATCACTCTTCTCTGCTATATTTTCTTTTACACGTCACTACTTGGCACAAAGCATCACAGGTACAAATACTTGGTTAAAACTTGCAGGCTTGAATAAATAGCAGCAATAAATTTACAGAAGCATAAATATCAGAGCCTTTGACCAACATTCTCTTTTAAGGACGATATCTTGGAGATGTTTGCTGCTCACAAAGTGCAAGAGAGATTCCTTGATTGCTTACTTGTTAATTAGCTTTTTGACACTTTCTATTTGCTATCCAGATTGTTATCTTCATATTCACTATGAGGAATAATATTGGAATTAAAAACGGCATTCAATAGCAGAACCATTTTGTTTGCTTGTTTGTTTATATTACTAAAAAATACACTAAAAAATGCCTGGGTATATAGCACTGTTCTGAAAGTAATGCCTCCTATTTTATTATGTTGGCCCAGGATATCAGAGGTGGATGGCAGTGGCATGGTACTAGAAGTTGAACTTTCCGATCAACATTCCATTACATTTTGTTGCCGTGTGACAGATGACAGCAAAGAGGCAGTCTGACAGAATAGCATCTGACATGGAAGAGTGTGTGAAGCAAAAGTGTGTCACTGAATTCCTCCGTGCAGTAAAAATTTCTCACACTGAAATTCATTGACTCTTGCTAAACACTTATGGGGACCAAAGAGTGGATATGCGTAGAGGTGAGGTGGTGCGTTTCAGCAGTGGTGACAACAATATCACATTCCAGATGGCCATGCACAGCTCTTACACCATGAAATGCAGAGCATATTGATCAGCTAATTACCACGAATTGGTGGATTATGACAGGGAACTCTATATGGAGCTGAATATTGGCTTCAGTGTATTGGAAACTATGCTGGCAATATTGGAATATCACAAAGTTTTGGCAGGTTGGTGCAACAAATGATCACATAAGATCAGGAAGAGCATCATATTCAAGTTAGTCAGGATTTCTTCAACCAATACATGGCTGAAAGGTGACAGTTTTCAGGAACACATCACTGCTGGTAATAAGATGTGGTGTCACCACTGTAAGCTGGAGTCAAAACTGGCATGAGAATTCTCCACTGAAGAAGTTCAAGACACAACCCTCAGTGGGTAAAGTGATGCGCATTGTGTGACATGCGATATGAAAAATGTGTGATATAAAAGGGGGGATCCTTCTGGATTTCCCGGAACTCAAACAAACCGTCAGCTCATACTGCTACAACACAATGTTGACTAAGCAGAAGGCTCAAACTTCCAGAGTAAGGCCAGAAAAAAAGACAACCTTTTTCTTGAAACACAATAACAGCAGGCCCCATACCAGTTTTAAGATAATGCAGCACATTGCCAGTCTTGGCTGTACTATCCTACCACATCCAGCAGGTAGACCACATTTGGCATCTTCTGACTTCCATCTATTCAGGCCAATGAAAAGTGGATTGCATGGGCAACATTTTCCTAGCAGTCATAACGCCTGTGAATCAGTGGGTCAGCTCCATTGATATAGATAGGATGTATTACTTTCAGAGCAATCTACATAGTATTGTCTAACATTTACACATACTAAGGAAGAATCACAGACTTCACTCACTCCATTTCAGAATGCTGGAAAATCTAAATAAAAATGTTAAGAGATAGTAGAAAAGATATAAATAAGTGTTTATAGCAACACCATTAAGACGTGGAAGAACAGGAAGTGAAATAGAGCTCTCCTCCAAGAAGTCACAAATACTGCATTTTGTCCTTTTCCATCTCCCTCAGATTCTACAAAGCTGCTTTTGGGAGTACAAAAATGTCCATGACTAAATCAACTTTGCAAAAGAAATATAATCAATGCTAAATACCACAAGATGGAAATATCACATTCTGAGCTGTAGGCATGAAGAATGTTTTTCCACTGTCTATCTCACCATATACAGAGGTGCAAGTTGCTGCAAGCAATAATTAATTCAGTTTTTAGTCATGAAAATTGTTTTGATTTTAAGTATTTTCAGCTTAGGGCTTACTAAATATCTATGAAAACCTCCTGGGGACTTCTATTAGCCACAGACACCAAAAGAAACAACATTTTTCTTTTTGTAGTACAGTACATTGCCATATAAATACACAGCATTCTTTAAAGAAAAATCTATCTGAAATTCCGTTCAGTTCATGAATGCACTTTCCAAGGATTAAGAATCCAGTACTAACCACTGTATAATCTGTACTTCCACTGCAGGTATTTTGAAAAATACACATACTCATGTCTCCTTCAAGAATATAATCAAATAGAATGAAGTTCTGACAATCATTCCATGTCAGTCCCTAAATATAAAGTTCATTTTAGTTCTCAGTGGTTATAAATTATATGAAACAGACTCCCACTTCATCATGATTAATCAGTAGCTTTTCTTTTTTTGGTCACATAAGACAAAGTCCAAGACTTTCTCTAATGGAGATGTTTTCTTGATTGCTTTTTTGATGTTGTTGTTGTTTGTTTCTGTATTTGATTGGTTGGTAGGTTGTTTTGTTTACGCTTATAAGTCTAAAGCCATATTGTTACTTTGAAGATTAAGCTATTTAAAGCGTAGAACTGCACGACAGTTATTTCACATTATTTGGTTAAGGATTTATCTAAGGGTTACATTTAATTGTAATAAGAATAATCTTTGTTCTCTTTGAAATTTTAGTCTCTAATCATACATTGTTTTGTTTCAAAAAGTGTATGTTTGCTTGATAGTGCTTGTAGGCAATCATCAGGTACATACAGTTGGAAAATACTGCGACAAAACCAACTTCTTATTTCTTAAACATTTTAAAGAAAATAATTAATCTTGCCCACTATATTAAGCATAAGAATTCTAAATTTCTTCAGCACCGATAATATTCCATAATATTACTTTGAAATGTAATTTCTAAATTGCATCTAATAATTTTACTAATTTCTGTGCACAACACAAACTACACAGTTTAACATTAATATATTTATATAATATATAATATATAATATAGTATAATATGTAATAATCTATATATAATCTCTAATATATATAATATAGTATAATATATAATATGTATATTTATACAATATATATGTAATCATATATAAAGAAGAAATATGTAATAAATGCTATGAAGTTAATGATAACATACGTTGTTAAATGGCATGCATGTATTATTTTGCCAAGAAATACCTTTTGTAAGAAAAATCCAACATGAAGTTATAAATCACACAAGAAGGTAAAAGCATTGATGAGACACAGTGAAAATTCATTTCTGTTTTCAAGCAGATGAGGGGAAAGAAAAAAAAAAAAGCAAAAGCAATTATTGCCTTACTTAAATGTTTTGGTATTGAAAAAATCTACTATAGTTGTTGTTTTATTATATGCTATTTTGCCTCACTGTACAGAAATAGAAAGTTCATGCAAAACACAAATATGAAATTACCTGTAACAACAATCAGCACCTGCTACTTAATAAAGAGGAGAGGAAGAAAGAAAATGGAATAATTGAAGGCAAAGCAACTTGTAGCTGGAGAAGACACCAGGATAGTTTTTCACAGACCTTAAATTGAGAAATAGTTCTACTTTGAAAATACTTGAACTATCATACCAAAACACCTTTTCTTCTGTAGGCCTATTTCTCTGTAATGGTTATGAGGAGAATATAGGAAAGATGAAAAGTATCAGTTTATTCGTATGGGAATCATAACCTGCCTACTCTGACTTAGATGCTTTGATTTGTCAATAAATGAATTTAATTATTGTTCACAGGAAAAAATAAGTCAGGTTCACATAATAGAACCTCAAATCCAGGACTCTCAAAGTGTTTCATGTTTCCCCAGTGTTAAATCCACTCTGGGATTAGATAGACTTATTTACCTTTAAATCATATTACATGCAACTTTGAAGACACAAAGTACTGAGCTGTTCCTCTCCCCACTTCCAATTAATTTTTGAAGCACTTTGGCACTGCAATACCTTGTAGCAACATTAGATAGAATCGACTAACACCAGTCAATCAAATATCTTCAGATGTAATCTGCAGAAATTAAGTATGGAAAAGACAAGGTAAAGCCCAGAGCGTTTTGTATCTCCACATAACAAAGATGATGGAAG
The DNA here is from genome assembly GCA_035772895.1 of Perdix hodgsoniae. Classification (NCBI taxonomy): domain Eukaryota; kingdom Metazoa; phylum Chordata; class Aves; order Galliformes; family Phasianidae; genus Perdix; species Perdix hodgsoniae. Next base: position 1,176,315 of record JAPSGF010000033.1, read on the forward strand.
AAGATAAGTTTTATTGGAAAGTGGAATTAGATAGGAATTGGAATTTAAGATCAGAAAGAAAGGAGGATCATGACACAACAGAGGTTATTCTGGAAATGCTGGTGATGAGAGATACGTGTGCTTTCTTTGAACAAGTATTGATCTAGTACGTTTTATGTTTCAGATGCCTCCAGTGTTGCTGAGGGTGTCACATATCAGGTGACCTGAAACAATGAAACCCTGACTAATTGCAGCTATTAAAGATATTAGCTAGTTTTTCCTTTTATGCGGTATTGAAGTTTCCCTGAGGACACATTCAAGACAAAAGATACAGCAGTGATTTGACACTTTGGTCTTTGGTTCCCAAAGTGATCAAGTGAAGAATCTCATTTATCAGCTCGGAGTCTAGATAAAATCAAAAGTACAAACAAATACCAGAAAAGACTGTAATGCATCAGCATAAAAGATTTGAAGAAAAGTCACAGTGCTCACATACCTGCAGTTTTAAACACTGGAGTAATTTTCTGCATAGGCCCAAATTTGCAGTTCATCGGCAAAAGACTAAAGACGGGTGGACTGGCTAGGCTGAATTCTTTGTTTGCCACATTCAGGTTTAGAACTAATGTTTTCATAGCAGAAAGGAAAGTGACACACCTGCTTCTATCCTTCATTAAATTTTTGGAACATAAAACCAGAACAGGATTGTTCTATCTAAGCTAATTGTTCTATCTATCTAACCCAGAAATGTCCTCTCAAGGCAGCAAGTTTAGTATAATCAGCATTTACTGTATTACAAACACAACACAAACTTTTGCTGAGCAAATATCTGCTGTTTTATTTAAAATGTATTTGTATTTAATTGCAATTAATGTTTTCAAACTAATGCCTAACTAATGGTGCAAGACCAGATGTTCATTAAGAATATGTCCAAGTTGTATATACATTTTTTTTTTACTTTGATTTTTGTTACAGAAAGAAATACTTGTCCCTATACTTTGAAAGAAGGCCACAAAGCCTTTTTTTTTACTGGTGCTCGTATGTTCTATAATACTTACATTACAGTATTGATATGCCACATCTGTCCAACTGTGTTGGGGACAGGCCTTAACTATGTGACTATCCACAGTAACTACGTATGTTGGATGCAATTTTGCTTTTATCAAAGAGAGAGACCAGCAGGGAGATTCTGCTCAGAAATCAATGTTAGCAGATAAAATGTGGACTCTGCTACCTTGAGACACCTTCTCTGGCAGAGCCATGGCAGGCAGTCTTGAATTCATTCAGTTGGGTTTGATCCCTTTAATAAGAAAGATATTTTTGTTACTTCTATCAGTACTGAAGGGCCAACATGAGCAAAACAAGATAGACCGCCACTGAAGTGTAGCTCACACATCAGGTGAGCTCACACTGTTTGATAATTACATTCCAGTGCCAGGGCAAAAGTCATTTTTATCCCAAGCAACCCCACTGGACTATAACAAAGGCCAGAGGGTACATACAATTAAAATTGCATAGGTATAAATGAGGGCATCATTTGACCTGCAGAAATCTTTATTAATGATGATGATTCACAAGGTAAAATAATTTAGCAAGGCTATAATCCTAGCTCCGGCCTGCTCTCTATGATGTTAGAAAATATAAATTATTATTCATGAACTGAGAAAAATGTATATGTAAGTACTTTTGAGGTGAGCTTACTCCCAACCCCATCCTTCCATGGCAGTTGTCACAGTACTCTACTTTGGACCAAGACTGCACTTGTATGGTTTTATAATAAAAGCATAATCTCTTCTTACCATGGCTTCTGCCATTACAGCTAACTGCCCTCCCCTCTCATTCGGTACATAAGAGTGATTCTTGTTCTAAACAATCAGCATTACTAAACAATCACATTAATTTTTGAAAGTGGCTTGCAGCTGAGTTGTACAAAACCAGTGCACCTTAGACAAAAAAAATCAAATAGAGGCAGAATGTTGGTTTTGCTGTTAGGAAGCTGAATACCTGGAGCAAAATTAAAGTTGGGTTATTCCTCTCTACCCACCTGTCCTGTGCTTCAGGCTCAGTAGAGGTGGCATTATAAGCATGGATGAATAAAACAATTTATAACAAGATTTTTGCCTACAGCATTATAAGGTTGTATTATAGGAACACAGTAGGAAGAAATGTAATCTTTCATTGGTTTCACTTCAGTGACTGTGGCCAGATGACAGTGGATAATCAGCGTGGGCCATAATTTTTCATGGCTCTATAATGCATAGCAACATCCTAAGAGAAACAGGCTCAGCAACACAGCACTGCCCAAGGAAGCAGAACAAGCCAGTCTCCAAGGTCCAGGTGTTCAAACAAGTGTGCATGCCTTTATGTACATATAAAAGCATGTCAAATGTACACTGAACACATCTCACTCAGAAGCTGAAAAAAATAACCGGGAACGTGCATACATGTAAATATTTTATTAAGGTACCTAAATTATATGAATAAATGCAGTGGTCTTCAGTACTTTTTCCTTGTACATTGCTTTTATTAAGGTCATCGCCTATACGTTTAACAGCTAATAATTTTGCTCTTTCCTTCAGCACGACAAATTCTGCCATTTGAAGAGATAGTTACTCTGACTTCAAGCAACACACAACAGATATACCTAAAGGGAAGAAAATACCTTAAAACTGAGAGATGCAGCTGCCTACAGAGAAAGTGACTGGAAGAATCATTCCTGCTTCTGAGAAACAGTTCTTCACTACAGAACCATTCCTGAATGCTAGAGGCCTCTAAATATTTCAAATATGACCCAAACTGTGTATCTTCCACATTATGTGCCAATCCCTAGTAGGGTTCTACTGCCATGTTCTTACATCCACACTGCAGTCGCCAACCAAAAACCAGAAATAATGTTCTACTATCATACTGTATGCTATGATACCATGCCAACATACATCTTCCCTTTTCTGCTATGCTATGAACAGTGGTACTAAGTTAGAAATGCTGAGCTCTTATAAGTTCTGCCAATGATGAAACTCCTTGAAATTTATGGTCAATCAGAATCATCATATTATAATTGGTTAAAAAAAAATTATTTGGTGCAGCTAAATAGTTGACTTGATGTCAAATTCAGGTAGAGGCAAGCTCTGCTTTTTCTCTTTGTGGCTGGATAGGTTGCATCAATTTATTCTCTTTCTTTACCCTTGTCCCTCCCACTCTTCTGGGAGCCACAAATCATTGTCCTCTCCAACAGACATGAAAACTACCTGAAATCTATGAAAGTAAATGGAATACTCTTGCTGACTTCCATGAAATTTAGATCACTCCCACAGTCTTCAGCTTAAAATTCAGTGTCATTTTCACTATTAATTGAACAATTAAAAGTCCATTCATCTGAGCTCGTACTGAAAGAAGCAGTTTTTCTTATCCAAAAAGAGTTAGTCTGATGAGATGTGGCCCCTATAAAGCTTCCCTATAACTCTGAAATCAATTGTTATATGCTCTCTCCCGGCTTTTCCCATATCTACCTTTAGCAATTTAAGTCTCATTCCCTCTCTGAAACAGGCAATAAATCACATCCATAGTGTTGAGTGAAAAATAAATCATAAACTTCGGAAAACAACCAAAAGTTTGTAAAGGAATTATAAGGGGCATTGTCTTTCATTTGTAAAGTGAGGGAAAACCACATGTTGTGAAAGGGCTGGTGCTCTCTGTGTGATCAAATGGCTCCTTAAATGGATCCCAGTAAGGATCTAGGAGCTTTTTAGAGTTTTAAAGTACTAGAAAACTCTCATTTACATAATTAGTTCCCACAATGAAACACAGCTTTTAACGTGCAATATCTTTTAAACTCAAGACCAACTGGCCAGATCTCCTCCCGCATCAAGCTATTCCTCAATACTCATGTTCCTTCAGAACATGAGACTGTTATCACAAAAGAATATCCAAATATTCAGAGAGAATGATTTTTCTTCATCCTGACATTACTTTAACAACTATTATAAATAAAATGTACACTTAGACTAGTAGTGTTACATTCCGTTGCTATGTTGATACAGTACATCTTTTAGGCCTGAGAGGAAACATCTAATCCCCAAGCTTCATGAAATAGACTGGCTGCTGCTATAGGTTTCTTCTAATTATTTTACCTTCTCACGTATCCTTGTATGTATTTTAAGATATTTGAAAATAAAACTTTTTATCATTCTGAAATTAACTCTTTCTTCCCAAAATGTAAAAAGGTAGAAGATTTACTAAAAGGGCATGTTTTTACAAATTGGTACTTTAGGAAGACACTTTGGAGGCTGGAACTTATCAGAAGCACATGTCAACCAAAGAAAACTTTTGCTTTCTAAGCTCATCTTTGTGTTTCCAAAGGAAAAAAGAAAACAACTCTTTTTTTTTTCTAAAATCTCTTATGAAAAAATGCATTCATTTAATAAAATTAAATGAGTTCTGATATAGAGAAATATATTACATTTACAGAGTAGACTGTTCTATTTATATCATTTTTATTTATTATACATATAGATTTCATCTTATGCTTTCATAATTTCTGAGTGAAAAATACATTTTTTTTTATAATAAATACTGAGTTTAAGCATCATCTTTCAAAAGATTTTTGTAACTGCTAATCTTACTTAGACATCATTTTAGAATGTCTGTAATGCTAAAAATGGATGTGGCAACTTTCCTAAGATTTAAAAAATTTAGAAGTTAATACAGTGCTCTGCTTAAAAATTCTACTTGCATTTTATCTGTCACTGTGTTTGCCCTAATTGTCCACTATTGTGATAGTGTCTGAGTTTAATACTATATGTCTGTATGTATGTTAGCACCCAGCAATTACCTCAGCAATAATTACATACTATTTCTGACCTCTTTGTGTAGATGGCAGAAGCTGTTTTTTTTAATTATTATTTTTATTTTATTTTATTTTATTTTATTATTTTATTTTATTTTATTTTAATTTTTATTTTCTGGTTTTGCGGTGTATTTCTTTTTTTTAATATATACATCATCTCTAAGTAATTCACAAAAGAGAGCTTAAGAAATGTAGGAAAGAAGTATTAACTTTCCAGTAATTCCTCATTTTCTTATACATAGAGAGGAGTCACATCAACATTGTGATTACATGCATTAAGTTTGAATTATAACAGCATTCCTTGACAACCTCTGTTCTTCTTGCTACTTATTGAAGCATTGTATTATTTCATAACTGATTCTGCAATATCCATGAATTACAATGGTATTTTTTAATGAAACTATTTAATAAATGCACTTCTATCAGCAGGCAGTGTTTAAATTTTTTTAATATTTCACTGGGTTTCTGCACTGAAAAACTTTTCTTCACTCTAATGCTTCCAAATAACAGACACAATGCTAACTACCTCAAGCAGCTGGCACAACACCAAGAAAACACAGGTAACACATTTCTCAGTATTGAACTCATTCAGTTGCTTACTTATTCATCTCTTATTTTATCAGCTTCTCAAATGAGAGGCATTTCAAGATTAGAAATATTTATAAATGAAGAGATCTAATTTCTCCCAGTAGTATATGTAAGACTTATTGAAGTAAATGTCAAAGAGAATTAAGTTTAAAATACTGATTCTAGGAAAACTGTAAAAACCCACATATTTGCATCTCTCTACATGCAAGCCGTGTGTAGTTCATTAACATTGTATGTCAGCAAGGTTGCAGGTCAATTTAGAAATCCGATTGCAAATCAAAAGAAAACTACTTTCAAATGACATCTGGCTTGACCTTCAAACCCTAATAATCTAGAGCAAATCAGATTGTTAAATTATAAACTAAAATTAAGTTTATGATTAATAGAGTTTAGAAAATGAATTGTAATGGATAACTGGGCTTTATTTGGCCCATGGAATGAATGGGCACATCACATCTTCTTGGGATTTCTTGACGTATTGTTTTTAATAAAATTTCAAAATTTCTAATCCACAGGTCATAACCAAAGCTGAAGTTCAGATGTTGTATCTGTTTGCTGAATGAAGAAGCAAGAAAAGACTTTTACCTCAAGTGCAGATGTGGAAGGCAATTCAGATTTCATTCTTCAACTTTGGAAAAGAAAGTTCTCTCAGATGTCTATTTCAGATGTATATATAGTGGGATCAGTGCAATGTCCACCTGATTTGTGAGACGCACACACTAGATGAGATTTTCATCTATTCTAGTAGATGCTTTTCACAATACACAAAGAACATCAAAAGTTCTATTTTCTGTGAGGAAAAGTATTACACTTATCAAGTATGAGGAAACAAGTAGGCAATTATAAGTGAGTCCCTAGGCTTCTCTCTTTCAAAGCAAGCACAAATGAAATGAGAAGAAACTGATCAATATGTGTGACAACTAGAATTTATAGTTAGAATGTGGTATTCTGCTAACTTATCAGCACTGGCAATAATGCTTTACAAAAAATTATTATCATACATCAAAGCATGGACAGTGCTGTAAAATGACAAGACTGAATTTTTTTAAACGATGATTCTTCTTTCCACAAGAGAGAAAAACAAAAACAAAACAAAACAAAACAAAAAAACCTTACATCTTATCACAGTGTAGATTACATACCAATCTGAGAAGATAAGGCACAAACTTTTATTCTGTACCTAAAAGACATCCAGATGCTGAGTCTGGATCACCAACATGTAAATAGAAGCTTATTAACATGTGGCTGTTCTAGAAAATTGAGTTAAGTAGGCTGTACTCTAATGCAAATTATAAGAAGACATTTCCTGTAGGCTTGTATTTAAGATAATGGTAGTAATACTTCAGTAAGTATAAAAGCCATGTCAGATTTTAGCTCTTAACTTGTACCATTGTTAGAACAGGTGTTTTACTCTCTATGTTAATTTATCTATCTATTTATGTGCATTTATCACCATAGCACATTTGCAACTTGCAACTTATTAAGGCTTTCTTCTTACAGTATGTGAGAGATGAACAGGCAGTACACAAACAAGAAGTGGAGACAAAAATTAAAATTTGAGACTTGGACAGTTTTGTGGCTGAGCCCACGATTTAGATGATTCTTAGAATGAAAGCTCCCACATTAATTACAATGGATTATATTCAAAGCCATACATGGCTTTCATTTGAGGACACAGATTAACAAGTACAAGACAAACACAAGTCAAACCTGTAAGGTGTATCATGAAAAATGTAAGATTTAATTTATATCCCTGTTGAAGTAACCTGCTTTAGGACACATGCTTTAGTTCCATGAAGAGCCTGAGATATAGTAATGTTGACACCTTATCTTTCACAGCAGAGTGTTATAATTTTAGGAATTCTTAGAAAAGCATACAGTACTGAAATAACACAGAAAATCTTTAAAAATCATTAATTCAAACCTTTGGTAACTTCATTTTACAGTACACATTAACAACATTTACTAAATAAGCTGTTGCTGCAGCACTCTTACAGGCCTATGGGTTCAGTCTGCTGATTAATAGACGTTAGGGCAAAAAGGTTCTTGTGGAGTAGAATATCTTTTGAAATACCAATCACACAAGAAAGGATATAACTGGTGTCTTATTCAACTATTTCCAAGAAAACAATAAAAAAATACTGGCTTTTATTGACAGTTTGGAGATTTTTCCCTTTTAGAGTTTGTGTAAATGCAAAAACAAAACAACAATACAGAAGTTTACCATTATATGTACAAGAAATGATCTCCCATGGTTGTAGACATACCAGGAGAGCAAAGCAAGTGAAGCCATATTTTCTACCTTCATATCCTCTTCAAAAACAAAAAACACAGATGATGCAGCATCAGAGCTCTTCTCTAGAAGCCCCCAAGACCTGGAAGAAGGGTCAACTCAATACATCAAGGGGGGGAAGGCACGGCATTTCTCTTGCACTACAATCAGGCCACTGCTGGACTCAGCTCTACAAGGGGCCTCTGGCAGCCTGGGAAAGGGGCAGCTCCTCATCCCATGGGCATCAGAGCTGTTTCAGGATATGTTTGGATCTGAGAGACAGGATGTGAGACAAGAGGCTAACAACACAAGCAAACTATGTTCTCCAGGCAGCACAGGGGGTTATGAATTCTATTCAACATACACACAGGCATCCATTTTAGATGATCCCAATAAGCAGCAGCAGAAACTCCATAACCAAGTGCACTATTACTTATCAACTGTTGAGAGACGCCAACCACAAAAAAAGGAGAGAGAAGGAACATGGGCCTTTAGGTCCCTGATACAACTACCCAAAGGTATACAAATTTTATAGCTTATGGGTCATCAATACACAGAGATCAGATAGGCCATGCCTTCTAGAAACTTCAGAAAATCCTCCTTTGTAGAAATAGCAGGCTATTTTATAAATAGCAGCTCTGCTGAGAAGGACCTGTGTATCCTGATGGACAACACGTTGGCCATGAGCCAGCAGTGTGCCCTTGTGGACGAGAAGGCCAATGATAACCTGGGGTGATACTCCCTATGTATTCTGCCTGATGAGACCACATTTAGACTACTGTGTCCAGTTCTGGGCTCCCCAGTTCAAAAAAGACAGGGATCTTTTAGAAGGAGTCAAGTGGAGGGCCATGAAGATGATAAAAGATCTGGAGTATCTCTTATATGAGGGAAGGCTGAGTAACCTGGGTCTGTTCAGCCTGGGGAAAAAAAGGCTGAAGGGGGATCTGATAAATGTTTACAGATATCCAAAGGCAGGCAGGAGACAAATAGATGAGGCAGACTCTTCTCGGTGGTTTGTAGTGATAGGATGAGGAGTAACAGCCTAAAACTTGAACATAGAAAGTTCCATATAAGCATACAGATCTTCTTTACAGTAAGGATGAGGGAGCACTAGAACAGGCTGCCCAGAGAGGTCTCCTTCTATGGAGATATTGAAGACTCATTTGGATGTCCACCTGTACAGCCTATTGTAGGGTACTTGCTTTAGCAGGGGGGCTGTATTCAACGATCTCTTGAGGTCCTTTCTAAATCCTGCAATTCTGTGATTCTATAATATTTTGCTTGAGAAGACTTTATCTGGAAATTAAGACAAATAAAAGGGCATGGTTCTATCCCTAGCCAAACCTCCCATTCCTCTATGAATTAAGCCTCAGGATTACTTGCAGTTCTTCATCTGTAAGACAGTGTTACCTCACTTCCTATTATGTTTAACAAGAATTATTTTAGTAAAGAGACCTTGGTGTAGAGCACCTAGAAAGGAAAAAACACAGTGTGGAAGTTCATTAAGGCTGGCTGTCTTCTTTGGATGAGACAGAGCGTGGGCAGTCAGTGCAGATTTGCACACAGCACAATACACGGTGTTAACACTACAGCCGTGTCTATATATACTGATGATGAGCAGAGTGCAATTGTAGAAAGTTGTATTATAGAGAATACTTCGGTGTTTCATAACATTCTATTGTCTGAAATTGGATATGATAGCAATTCAGTCAGGAGATTATGAAGGTGGCAAAAATAATCCCATCACTAAGTCAGCTCTGGCATGAATTACTGTACATATGTATGTGTTTCTCTACATCTCCTTCCAATTAAATCATTGTTTTCTGTCACATTCTCCAAAATAACACAGTGGAGAAGAACATGACTGTTGATAGGGTTCTAGAAAAACATGGCAAGGAATCACAACACAAACCATGGACTCCTTCCCATCCCTACTAAGTAGCAGTAGTAGTGCATGTCTTAAACACCAAAAGGTGCAGTTTCAAGTAGGTGGATATGAATGATCAGATAAATTGTTGTCATGTGCCAACTGTTCAATCAGAAGAATTTTAAAATCATATTTAAAGTAGAAGAATTTCAAAAGACACTTCTGTATTTGAATTATAAGTAATCAAATAATATTCCATATATTTATTATACACCCATTTGTTTCCTTGTTTCATTATTAGATTGTTTTGATGTATTCAAATATATTCTTGCCAAACAGAAATAAAATTTATTTTTTTAAGAAGTTTTAGCAAAATTTGTGCAGAGTAATCCCAAACAAATGCATCTAGATTTGTTTTTCATTTTCTTTTCCCCTTTCTCATGGAAGGAGTTAATTTTGTCTGAAGTAAAATTAGTTTAAATATCCTAAAATACAAGTAAGTGTTCCAATAATTTATAACACATTCACATATGTTAATATTTAGCTTCCTTATGTATGTGGAAGTGAACACATATTTAAGTGAACATTCCCTGAAAGCGCTTAAGAACTCTGGGCCTTAGCTGCCTAACTTGATGCTAAGCTTCTGTGTTAAAAGGCAAGAAAAGAAAGCAGGTTTTATGAGCTGTGATGGTTCAGGGGAATACCGCAATGCAATGAAGCTAACAGCTGTCTTACTCCATTCCTTCCTGCCGAGCAGTATCGAGGGCAATGAGCCGGAACAGGTTTGGATATGCTCCCAGTTGACCCACACCAGGGCTGCACTCATGGGCAGCAGCAAAAGAGAACAACCAAATGTGACAGCACTGGGGCCACTGGAGAAGGAGCTGAGGGCAAGATCTGGCTGCTGATCCACGCACTTGCTCACGACAGGAATGTCAGACAAAAATACGATAAGGGAATTTGAGCATGCTGAAAGGAAGCAAAGGATTTCACCAGGTTACACTCCAGAGGAATGCAGGAGTCTGTCCTGGTTGATATCACGTAGTACATCTCAAGAAAAACCTAAGCACAATCAAACCTTAAAAGAAAAACAAATGCAGCTAATAATTAATAAAACCTAATAGCAGGGTATTCATTCAGCATTGATTCTGTTATTAAAATGAAAATCTGTAATACAGAACAATTAAAAATATCCTACTAGTGTCCAAATACTTTAAAAACTCACCAGCATACTTATAGCATAGGGGTTATTTTTTACTTCTGCTGTTGTATTTTGTTGGTGATTTATTTTTTAACCTAGAATATTTTTTAATAATATGTCTGGTTACCTATTCCTATGCAGGAAATTATTTCATAGCACATATTTGCTATGAAGGAGAATCTGCAGCCCTTGATTTGTTTGCAGTATATTTTAAATAACAGTATGAATTATGATTATCATTATGCTTTCAACAGTAATCACAGTTTAGCCAATCAGATTAGAAATATATTGTGAAAAGTAGAAGAAAATCAGAAATAGCAAGACTCCACCCCAAAACACAGGCAGTTCTAGATATTTGCAGAAGAAGTCTAAATTAGGACCCTGGAGGTCCAAATTTCCTTCTGTAATCAATGGTGAGAGGAGGACCCTGCTGGGGCACTGCTCAGCTTTCCAGCAGGCTGCACTGCTCTGTGCCAGCCTTTCTCAGTCACCAGCAGCTTCTGAGCTATTTTTTAGCAGAGTGGGATGCTTTTTGTCTTCTCTCTGCTTGTGCCGTTCCCTGCTGTCCTCAGATTTAAGCTAGTTCTCATCTAGTTCTGTTTTCAGACTAAAACTCTTTGCTCAGCACTGTTCCTCTGACATCAGACCATGCCAGTCTAGGCTCCATCAGAAGAGGGGTGGCCAGTAGGGGCAGGGAGGTGATTGTCCCTCTCTACTCTGCCCTTGTGAGGCCCCATCTGGAGTAATGTGTCCAGGTCTGGAGCCCCCAGTACATGAAAAACAGAGAGCTGTTGGAGAGGGTCCAGAGGAGGGCCACAGAGATGATCAGAGGGCTGGAGCCTAGTATTAAATGTGGAGGTTGGTGGCCCTGCCTGTGGCAGGGGGCTTGGAGATTCATCATCCTTGAGGCCCCTTCCAACCCTGACCATTCTGTGATTCTGTGATTCCGGGAGAGAGCAAGGTGCCCCTCAGGGACTGGCATGAGTCTGGGCAGTGAGATGTTATGCCACAGTGCAGAGCCCTACAAGACAATACGGCTGTTGATCAGAGGGATGAATGAATGATGTGAGCATATGTCTAATGCTAATTAATTATCTTATAGGCTAAAGGGGACACTGAAATACTAATACTAAATGAGATCGGAAAGATTCTTCCTGTGAATTTAATTAGGGCAGTACCTCTCTGATTTCAAACAGCGCAACATAACTGCAGAGGACCCCTCCTGTCCTCACAAAGGTCATATGTCATAATTTAATCTGCCACAGTAAAATAATTAATATAAACATTAATGATGCCTTTCTTAACAGTAGGCTAAGCACAAATTCAACTTTATTATAGCAACATCGAGTTCACACTACTTTGCTTACAAAAAAAATAAATTACTTGTCCGTGCTGATTTTGTTCAGATGCTCGTTAGTTTCAATTCCAGGTAGGGTGGATTATTAAGTGCTCTTTATTTTCTTTGAACCGGTGAATACTTTTATTCAGCAGAATAAGAAGATTCAGTTATGCATGAATTATCTCAATTTTCAATTATATTACATACTGCAATTAAAATATAATTAGTTTTTATTTTTTCTTTACATTAAAACTCCTTTGGAATCTGTTCATTTTAACTAAATTTCCTGACTTTTTGTTGCAGAAATTTTATATTTTCAAGTGAACTTTTATGAACAAATTGTCTTTAACTCTCCACAGGTGTGATTAATTGAGGATAACCAAACTAAAGGTACTATGGGGTAAGAATCTCTTCCAGAATAACAGTGCTTGAACTTTGTGAAAAACAGTTCACTTTCAGCATTTGTATCTCTTGTGGTGAAGTTGTTCCCATTTATTAAGCTGCCCCTTTTAGAAGGATCACTGTCAGACAGAAAATCATATTAATTTCAAGAATTCTAATTAGCATTGTCAATCAAAATGGTAAAATAATAGGCACATTCACACAGTAACATGATGGCGCATGAAGAAGTGAAGTTCTTGCTGCCTAAGGTAATGCTGTAGCCTGAAAAAGAATAATTGACAACTACTTCCAAGTACTATAGCGAATTAAGTTTGTTTATAGCATAATTAGAAAGCAAAAAAGAAGATACACATGTGCCGGATTTCAAATTGGCCATTTTCTACCTGCAGTGCTTAGAATGTTCAAATGTCTCCTGTAATGCATTGTACTTTATTATTTTCAAGCACTATATCAAGTTGCATCATGTCATATCCCATTATATTAAATGATACAACAATTCTATTGCATTCACCCTGAGGTATTACAATGCTAGCAATGTAAATGGAAGAAAATAAAACCTAGTAGAAGAGTTAATGAAATGAAATTGGAAAAAATAAATCTATTAATCAGCTTTCAAAGTGGAGGCTATGCAACTGACATAGTTTCTTGGTGTTTATTCTTTGATCACATTCTCACATTCTTTCCTAAGTGTAAGAAGGACTCAGAAAAGCCTTCCAGAACTAGACACACACCTTGAAAAAGCCAATGAGAATTTCAGGACTAAATGCAAGATAGTTTTTTGAAAAATCTAAGATTGCTATGCTAATTACTCATTTGAATAAGCCTTCTACAAAGTAAGATTTCTTTGAAAAATGAGATTATAATACAGATAATTAGTTCTGAAATCTGTCCTCTAGTTTAGTATGTATTTAAGAAAAGATTGATATCTATCATTTTCAGTGTCCAAAGAGAGTTAATTATTTAAAGCCAGTACTTTGCATTACACACAAATGCAAAACTTCAGTTATCTTTAGCTGTGAGAAAGACATTGAAGAACCTGCATCCCTCTGTTTGTGAGAATATTTCAAAAATCATTAAAAAATGTCTGACAGATGGCAAAATCTCTTAAAAAACTTATTTAAAAGTAAATGGTAGGTCAATATAATTAAGAGATGTAGTAGCAAATGAATCCTTAACATTTTTTTTTAAATAACATTACCATTATCAGAATTGATGTACAGTTTGGACAAAAACAAGGAGCCTGAATCACACTGCTCACAATGTAATGGACAGCGTCATCATGGAAAGCACATCATGACAATATAACTAGCATATCTTAACATGTAATAATGTAGAAGTTAAGTTTTGTTTTCTTTTTAGGAGTAGTTTTTTTTAATCCTGAGGCCTTGCATTTAACCAAGACAAAGATCCACCTGGCTCCCCAGCCTGAACCATAAACATGCCTTAGAATCTGTGGCTGTAAAATGGAAAAATATATATGTTAGTATATATATGTATATATAAACAGATTTTTTAAAAAGGGAAAAGAATGTAATTTCTTTTTGTGTATTTTTAGAGGGGCTGGAAGATTCAGCAAAATCAACAAGTACCTGATTACTGAAACACTGAGAAAGCAGCAGGCAGGAAGGAAGCTGTAGTGGAGGGTCAGCATTTCTCCTGAATGTACCCACAGCCACATTAATTTTGAAATCTTTTGAAATGCTATTCATATTCCCTTGCAATCTAGCAGCAGTTGTGAAAACATCTTTCAATCATTTATAATAGCTTGAAAATTATATAGCACCTTTCATCTAAGTGGAACTGAAAATGTGCTTCTAACTTTATTCACTAATTTTAGAATTTATAAGGCTTAAAACAAAGAACTCTGTTAGTTAACTTATAAATAGGCAAATTATCATAATGTAACCTAACTACTATAAATTGCCTAGACAGCAACACATACAGCATTAAAACTGCAAAATCACCTGATTCTTTCCTTTCTGAGAAACTGTTCAGTTACTTACAGACATATAAAGGAGCAACATATAGTAGATTTCCAAATGAGAGCTCCTAACAGTAAATTCAAAATTCAAAATTAAATGTCTTTTTCTTTTTTTTTTTTTTTTTTTTTTTTTTTTGGATTCTCAGAAGTGCAGGTCATGAGAAGACATGCCCTATCTGCTAGCAGCAGAAAATAAGAAGGGACTGTGAACCAACATGATACTTACACAGTCAGCCATATTACCTATGTTTCACCTTCAGGAGGTGTAAGCATCCATTTTTGCTCCATTGTTCAGACCACTTATGTATGAACTATATCTCTAGCTTGTCCTCGAATGACATCCCCAAGGAGGATGAAAGTCCACTTTATAAAAGGCACATAGCAAGAGACTTGTCCCAAGGCCTAAGTCCTTGGTCCTGGTGCCTCCTAATCACTCTGTAGACCAGTGAGTACTTGGGAAGGGAGGGCTAGTGGCTCTCTTTGCTCCTCACAGCCCTGACACTAACAAGTCTAGCTTGTTTCCCAGTCAGTGAAAGGTCTGTAGGCAGGCAGTGTGGCCTACTTGCCACCTGGTGGCAAATGCCCCATCTTCACCACTAGCAGCTGACTTAGCATCTGTCACAAGGAATACCAACTCCTGAAGACAGTGACTCTCTACGGACTGTGTTCTACTCTCCTTTAAATTACTGGAAAAGATTAAAATTTCTGAGATGTAAAAGTATCAAAAGGATTACAAAGTTTAGGAATTCAATCTCCATGGCCCTTAGATACTGTTAAAAACCATTATTCTTCACTTCTGTTATACCTTTACCAAAGTCAGCCTCGTATTCTCCTTCTGTTGTATTTGTCATCAGAACTGGAAACAAAACTAAAATAAGAATTGTTTTTTTTCACCTGTGTCCAAAAACTCCACTAAAAGTGAGATTTCCGTTGCTCATAAAATACATATCAAAATAAAATCTCTTTGGCAACTCTCTTTCACTCTTTGAATGTATCTGAGCAGGTCTCAACACCAATGTGTTTCTTCTTCTCCTCTTTTGGAAAGTATGTACTTATGTTTGAAACATGAAATGTAAAATAAAGTCAATAGCAGTACTTTACAGCAATACTAATTCAGTTGGATATAGTAGTATCCAGGATAGATATGCAGCTCAGCACAGAAACAATGACATTAGATGCTAGGAGGGACTGTATCAATTTAAATGAGACTATAGCTGTAAGTGCAGAATCTGCAAATTAATATATCTGAGATAAATTAAAATACAGTTTTGATTTTTTGAAAGATACAACGTTGGGCTGAACACAGAAGTATTTTAAATATTCAAATTAATAAATAAAATTGACCATGAAAGTAAGAAATACACATTGACTAAAACAAGGCCTGTTAAAAAGAAAAAAAAAAAAAAAAAGGGGGAATTCAAGGTATGTGAAGGGTTGAAAAGTAATAAGGTCTGAATGACTTAGTGATGGCTGTCATAAAAATCTGGCAGGGTATTCTATTTACAATATGTAATAAAACTGTCAAACATAGAATTTATAAAAGCATTTGCCCTAGAAAACTAAATCTTTTTGCCAAGGGCAAGTTAATAACCTCTACAGTTCATTTGAATATATAGGAAGAGATGTTTTGACTAATAGAGCATCACAAGGTGAGCAGTAGGCAGACTGACTGATATTGTGACAATGGGATGATCAACAGAAGACAACATCCTATTAGAATACAGCAGAAAAAAATTACCTGAATTTTGTATTAATTGTGACTTGTCACTAACGAACGTATGCTGTGCATGCATGTGAGTTTTACTGATTGTAGATTTATAAACCTAGCAACCTCATGTTAATTAATGTTAAAATAATTCCTCCTCAAATACTCAGAGAGGATGCTGACTTGTGAGGCTGCAAATTGAATTCTCAGCTATTGCTCTTAAGATTAAGTGGAGCTGACTGATTTGAGAGATTTAAGTCACCAGCAGATCAGTCAACATTCAAGATTTTTCTCCCATAAAAATCCTTGGATTGCAAATTAACATATTTTCAATTGAAGCCTCAAAAACACAGCTAAATTTAACTTGGAACAGTGTCCTACATCACAAATTGTGAATCATCCAGGAAAATGGCTAATACTTAAGAGTAGAAAACTGCTAGTTGAGGAAGAATGAGCAACAAGTAACTCCTATCCTTGTTAGGGGTTAAAAAAAAAAAAAAAAAGATAGTTATAATTTCAGAAAAAATATATTTGTTTCAGCCCAAGACATTTTTCTGCCCTGCCCTGAGTTCTGTGTTGTCATAGACCACTTATACCTGAGTTCACTAATTTAATACTAGCTTTGGATATCTCCACAATCAGTGCTATGACTGAAGCCTAGACATGCAGTGTAGCAAGCTATGGTAGCTCCCCTAATACGTTGGCAGCTGAACTTTTCTGGGGAAAAAAAAAATCAGAATAGATCATGTTAGACGTACATGAATTAAAACCATGATCCAGGTATTTCTGTGCAAGGCACTTGGTGCTTCTGAACAAGGGAAAGGCTCTGACTAAATTTGGTTAGGCTTGAGAGCAGTCATCCCCAGAGATGAGTTGCAGAAGCAGCTGGTAAGGGCTTATACTACAGGCTTCTGGCTACCCAGACAACAATCTGGAAACCTACCTGCCCTACTCATGAAGTGCTGTGCCTGTATATATGGTACTGCAGATTCCACTGATTGCAATTTGTACAGAAACAATATTATTTTACCTTAACATTTAAAACCTCTGCATCAGAAACCAATTCAGTTTGCCTGACATACAGCTTTCCCAAATGTCTTTAACATATCATAAAACAGACAGAAAACCAGAAAGAGATGGATCTCAGACTCTCAAGTTGAAATGATCTGAATTGCACATTATTGTACATTTATATGAGTCACCGATATCCAGGTGCCTGATGAGTATTTACATTTGAAATGATACTAATAATCTCCCTGTCTCTTTCAGTCCCCTCTATGCAGGAAGTAATGACAGATTTTATTTATTTATTTTTACTTTTACTATCATGACACTGCACGAAGAACTTTTAAGAGGTGAGTATGTCAAATATACTTAATTTTTTTTTAGGGAAAAGTGGCAATACATGCTGCTATTCAAATCTCCTGCATATCCAGCTTCAGCCTCTCACCTAGCTGTTTTCCTGGAAATGTAATCATCCTGGAAAGCTAATGGTAACAGTGGAAGAGGTAATGCCTCAGAGCGATAAGGCAGTGCTAAGGAAGACACGATTTGACACAGAAAGATTAAGCAGTACACTCATTTGTGAAGCGATGCTGAGTGATGATTCTGTTATTATCAGGTTATAACATATGTTCAGGTCAGCAGCATACATATTGCAATCTCAATTTCAAAATTATTTTTTTGGAAGAAGATCAGCACTCAATTTCTGAAAGCCAAAACTTCAGCTGTCTGAGTTAGAAAGCTGGGCCAGGTTAGAGGAGATTAGGGGTAACGTCTGTTACGGCGTGTCTGCTGCCACTTCCAAGCCCTCTGCTAACACACCCTGTCAAGTCTGTTTAGGAAGCAGAACAGCTGATGCTAGCAGCAGCTCTGTGCTCCCTGCCCTTGCTATGTCCTTGGATCTCCACACACATCCATGCACATGAATTTCTTGTAAGAAAGTCATGTTATTTTGCTAGCATTCAGAATTAACCAAGGGACATACCTATTAACTCAACAGGGCTCTACCTCTAACCTAATAGATGGCAGTGCTGACAACACACCACTTCATTGCATGTGCTTTTGCAGTACAACTACTGCTGTAGCAGCATCAGTGATGGGATGTACATAACCACCTTTTGGCTGCTTGTTGCTATTGTTATCCTTTTGTAGCCAGCTTTCAACCTGCTGCTTTTGGCCTACTGCCTAGATATTTCACAACTCCTTTCACCAAGCATCCTAGCTTTGGCCACAGAAAATTAGCCTTATTTTTCTCTACTCAGAGACTATGGACTATATGCTTTTGTCACCAGTTAGATGCTCTTCCCCTAACTCACACAGATCTGACCACAGAGAAGTAGAGGGCTGACAGAATACAATAGCCTGGTAGCTAATGGAATAACAATAACAACTGCAATGCACTGAATGAACTCAAGCAGAAAGTGACCTGAAGTGCTCCAGAATGGATAAAGAGTATGAACTTCAGACTTATTTTGTATTTATAACAATTCAACTGAGATGTTCAACATGAGCATGCCCTTTATAATCCAAACAACTGGACTAAACTAAAGGTAGTACACTCACGAATGTGTGTGAATAAGGTTAATGATTTATTGTCATATCACACTGGTACTCCAAACTCATATGGAAATATGCCTACAATATAATGGATGTTAGGGAATTCTTACAGCACATAGACTACTTGCCATAACCTTTAAGACCTGCATAAAGCAGTAAAAACATCTTTTTTTTTCCCTACTGGAAATACAATATCCCACAGACATACTGCCAAGGAACAAGTGAATCTCCTGTTGTATAGCTCTCAAGCTATTCTTGCATTAAAGGTTTGAATTGAAGAAATTAAAAAACTAGCTTACTATTAAAAAATAAATAAAAATAAATCAGCTTATAATTTAGCTACAGGAAGGGACAATTTCCACTAGGAAGGGCTGCCCAAAATCTCATCCAATGAGTACAGGAACACTTTCCAAGATGGGGCATCCACAGCTTTTCTGTGCATCCATCATCCCATCTCTCCCTTCAGTAGGCAATTTCATCTTCAATGAAATGGACAAACTTCACTCAAAAATCATCACAAAGTACCAGGCCAGATACACTACTGTTTACAGTACCAAAGCGTGTAAAGTATTTGAAAAGATAGAAGAGAAAAATACTACAGTGAATTGCAGTATTAGCACTATTTGAGTTCACTTTTGCTGTTGTTACTGAATGTTCAGAGAAGTTCTAAGAGAAAGAGGACACCTGATGAGCAGCTTAGTACCAAGTGAAGAAGTGGACTAATTTTGCAACATACACTTGTCTCCTTGACTGGAAAACTTTTAACAATAACTATAGGAAAGGGAAGGAAGGCCATGATTGCCCTATAAGCCATCATTTAGGTGAAAGAAAGCTGTAATTCCCACTTTCAGTGAGATTACAGGTTAAAAAAAAACACAAACAAACAACAACAAAAAAAAAAAACAAGTATAGATACCTGTTTCCTAGAGAAAAATCCTAGTACAAGATTTCTACTACATTACTACAGGTACATCCTCAATCAATATCCTGTCCCCAAATTGAAAACCAGAATGTAATATTAGGGTAAAAGAGATATTTGCACAATGAAAACATCCATTAAAAGCTTTTATTTTGGGGAGGAAGAGAAAAGCAGTAAATAAAGCCATCTATCTCAGGGAAAACAAATTACCTAGAATGATGGAGACAAGCTCTTTAGGTACCTTTTGTAGGTTTCAAAAACCCATGGATAGGGATGGGATGTTGGGAGAACATCAGCAACCAGCTTTGGTTCAGCTCTCTGGTTTGCTACCAAGTTTTTCTTGTTTTTACCATTTATTATGAGAGTGTCTGAAAGTATAGATAGAAACTCTTTTTTTCATAATTACTAGTAAACAAACACACAGCCTACATTTCTAAATAGCAGTAATGCCCATACTGAACCTACATGGTATAATCAATGACCTCATATTCTAAGTTGCAGAATTAGGAATCTACAAAATCATGAAATTCTATTACTCTGGATTTCACTAATTGAACATGATTGTAACTAGAAACAGTGAAAGTATTTAGAGAAGATTAGGTGAGACTCCTGCCCCTTATAAGTGTTTATAGAGTTGACTTTATATATAGCAGGCATTTAAAATTATGAACCCTCCCTCATTCCACATAAAAGATGAACAACCTGGGATAATGTCCTGGACCTACAACATCAATATTCAGTCACATAAGCTGGCTCCCAGCTGGTGGTGTGCACACACTCATTTCTTCCAATGAGCAACAAGGGAGCCCACTGACTGTTTCAAATGTGAATGTTCATGCTACAGGTGTCAACTCTTGGGTGAGATGAAAACTACATTGGTTTCTAGAACTCTGTAAAACAAAGCAATTTGCATGTGTAGAATAAATACTCCACAGCAATACCTGTCTCAGGATCACAAGCTTTATTACTAACCTAATTCATAATGCTGACAGAACACAGAACAATAGGCACCAACATTAGACTGATCCTGACTATGTTTCAGGACTCTGCTACACTACCAACAATTAGTAGGAACCTTCCCAGAAGCCACACACAAAAAATGTATGCATGAGTTGTTCAATCACCTCTCCTAACTAATAGATCATTCTTACTGAGGTAGAAATAAAACTCAAGTTTTATGACACTTGGCTTGTATTTTAATAGACCTACTTATTCTCAGCTATCACCTGACTCTATACTAATAAGATTTACCACAATGTGCTGTTGTGGTTTTTTTTATGATTATTGTTTATCAGTAAGGAGCTCAGTATCAAAAATCATTTCCAAACCATGTATTTAAATGGAACTGTAAGCTTCACCAGTGTTGTAAGATTCACTGCTTTACTTTTCAAGGATTATTTGTCATTTTTAGACAAGGCAGGAAATCATAACCAGCTCTTATGCCTCAAATTTCAAGCTTACAATTTAGATTTCTATGTTCCTTACTCTTTGTACATTCTGATTCTACTCAAAAAAAAAAAAAAAAAAAAAAAGGTACTCCTAGCAGGATGTTTGTGGTTATCAAGAAGAAAACAAAAAGTATTTCTGTCACCCTCTCTCATTCTGTGTTTCTGTCCTGCATTTCAAGAAGTGAAACACAGGCAAATACTTTGTTTCATGCAAAATGCAAAACCTTCCCTCAAGCAGGTCTGGATACATGGATGAGTGACTTCCTCTCTTACTTATGCTTCTTTGGTTCAGATATTTTCAAGCTTCTGGTTCCATTCCCTTAAAGTCACATACCAAAATTCCCACTGGTATCAGTGGGAGCTGAATGGTGCAATAAGATTACTCACTTACCTGAATTTTTGACCAAAGAAATGAAATTCAAAAGCATGACCTTGAACACAGGGATATATAACAGAAACACCCAGGCACAAGCAAACTGGCAAGGTGTTTGGGATATTTTTAAATAACTTTGTAACTTGATATGTGTTTCTGAAATGAAGTTTAACCTACCCAGCAAACACAAAATGTAATAAAAATTTCATAAATCATTTAATGCTAGTCTTATATATCAGTTCCAGCTACATTTAAAAAAAAAAAAAAAAAAAAAAAAGGTAAATAGGTTGTAAGACACAAAAATCTTACTGCACAGTATGTTCTTGTTCATTAGCTTTGGAAAACTATATTAACCTTTTATATTCTCATTATGTAGTGATTTTTTTTTTTTTTTAATTTCCTAAGATTACATGGAATAATACAATTGGATTTTACCACATCTTGTCCAGTGTTAAAAAGTACTGAAGATCATTCCAAATTAAATGACAGAATAACACAGTCAGTATTTCATTTGCTGCTTCAAAGCTGTTAGAACATGTGCCTCTAATCTCAAAGAAAAGAAATCCAGTCAAAAATCACTAGCACCCATTGGATTTTGTCTACAATTATAGTGACTACATATTATTTCAACACATGTAGATCCTTACTAAAATATATCCTGATGCCTTGGCCTCCTATCACTTAGTTCTAATACTTTATTTCACAACAACTAAACAGTTGGTAACTACTACTCTCAGCCTGGAAGATTCAGGCTGGATCTTAGGAAATACTGCTTCTCTGAAAGAGTGGTCAAGCACTGGAATGGGCTGCCCAGGGAGGCGGTAGGGTGACCGACCCTGGAGGTGTTCAAGGAATGTTTGGACATTGTGTTGAGGGATGTGGTTTAGTGAGTACTACCAGTGATAGGTGGATGGTTGGACTAGGTGATCTTGTAGGTCTTTTCCAGCCTTGGTGATTCTGTGATTCTGTGATACTGATTTCTTTTTCCTGCACTGATTCTCTTAGATACTGCTTTGGATTATTACTCCTACTTCATACATCCCCAGAAGAACTGAATCATAGCTAAGTTAGAACCCTCATTTTCCAAAACAGCTTTATTATGCTTGAAGAGTCAAAGCATTTTATGTGAATAAAGATATTATATTTTCCAATAATATATAGAGCATTTCAGTGAGTTCACACCAGTGTTCCTTCTTTAAATATCAGCTTATCTATGGAAGTGAAATACAAACTGTATGCACTAGAAAATTAGTCACCATAACAAGGGCCTCCCTTTGCTCCTGAGTTGAACCACTGAACAATGGGGCTGTTTATCTAAGAAAAAACATGCATGAGTCTACTTATAGACTCATGACTGAACTAAAGGAGTGCAGAATTTAACAGCTGCCAGATAGTCCAAGGCTTGAACTAACAGGAAAGACCTTGCACTACTGGGAAAAAAA